>VWZY01008446.1:111416-154702 GCA_013399075.1 Chloroceryle aenea | reverse complement strand
AGTGCAAACATGGAAATTATGAACTAAGTATTTCATGACCAGAACACCTGACTTCTTCACTAAGCTTTCTAGAGCAGATAGATTTTTAACTGTAGCTAGCTGTAACCCTGTCTAAAAAACCCTTTGAATCTGTAACCCTGAAATAATAAAAATACCTATTTTGCTAACAAATATCAAAGTAAGAGCTAAATAAATAAAGTAAACCCAAAATAATAGTGACTTCTCTGATTTTACCTACTGCCTATGTTTGGAGGTTCTTGAGAAGCAAGGAGTTAGAAATGCAGGATTTGAAGAGCCAGGACATCTAGGAAAGGATTACATTGTTACCAAATGTATGAAAGGAAAAGCTTAAGAATTGCTGTGATTTTTAAATTATTATTATTTATTAAAAGGTGTTTTATGTATTTTTTTTTTCTTGATTGTAGGAGACACATACTGCTTTTCACAGTAAGTTCTCCAATAGGGCACCATATTCATCTGTGTAGCATGGTGCCATGTGTCTTTGGAGAAGAAGATACTGTGATGCCAAGTCTTGAAAAGGTACACATAACCAGAGCTAGTCAAGCTTTGCAATAATGGTGATTCTGACTATTATTGAAAGTGAAGTACTGTTGAATCTTTATTTAGAGCTATTATATTTAATGGTGTAATATTAATTTCAATATTGAATGAGTGAGTGCATAAAAGAAATGTGTTTTACAGCACAGCAGTCACTGACATGGATATTGCAACAATTGTCTTATATAACTAAGCAAGCATTGGGTAGTACTGTGGTTTACATAGAACAGCAGCATAAATTAGAATGTTAAAAGTAGTCTTGTTGAAATACATGTCAGAGGTAGTGTATAAGCTCTCTTTTTGAGGCATGTGATAAAAATGATAAAATACATGTACAGATATTAATATTCAAAAATACTCCCCTAGTAAAATAAACTGTCACATAAGTTTTGTCCCATGAGATTAGATATTGCTCACTGATTCCCAAGGCAGCTTTTGTATTTAAAATGAGCTTTTTGTAGATGAGACAAGAGACCCAGGAGAGTAATTACTACAGCTTTTGTTCTTTGTTGCCTACAATCTAGACAGATATCACTGACATATATATTTTCAAGATTTCTTTGGCAAGCAGTGGGCCCAAATATTTGTCATGGGCACTGAGGAGGAAATTATAGCTTCTAGAGCACAATTCTGCAAAAATATTTTGAAAGGTGGGTGCAACAACAGATTTACATAGCAGTATAAAATCAACATCCTAATAATAGGACATTAAAGCAGCTTGTGCAAATTAATTATGTTTATTATAGCAAAGAAGTTTAAATATGAGAAGTTGGGCCATCAAAAATGTGTTGTGGCTGTACTATCTATCCCCTTGTCTTCAGACTGTGGAGGAAAATCTATTCCTTATCAAGAAAATAAAGCAGAATTTTATCCTGGGGTCTTCTCTACAGTTCTTTTTAAAGATAACAATTTCTCTACAGAATGTCATTTGCAGGAAAGTGGCCACATTCTTGCACAGAAATCCTGACAAAGATTAATGGTGCTTTAGGCAGCATCTACTTGGATGTTGTTTTCAGCAGGATGCAAATGCTCATCTGTCCTTTTATAACAGAAGAGATGCTGAGCGTTTCAGCTAACAGGAGTCTTATCACTGCAGTAGAAAATCTCTATATGCATCTTATTTTTGATTAGATGTCCTTGGACTAATGATACAGGAAAAATAAAATCCTTAACAGATATGCTTTTTTTGTGCCTGTTACAGTGTTAAAACATTTTTATTTCAATAGCTAAAATCAGGGAAAATGTTGTATGCTTTTGAATACCATAGGCCTATTTGACTTTATGGTTTATAAAATTAATAACAATTGCTCAATCTAAGAAACATTTTGCATTTCATCACAGGAAAAAATACTTATGTGCTATCACAGCCTAGAAAGAACATTTTAAAGTAATCTTTCTAATAAAGGTTGGTTTTATTCTCTTTCTCCAGGAGAGCTACCGTTTTATAGAACAGGCTACAGCTATCCTGAAGGCTGTTGGAAATGTGATAAATAATTTCAGCAGTAGGCCTAAACTTTCTGAAGCCTTGAAGGAGTTGGAACTAACTCACTGTCCTCCTGGCATCCAGGATACTGGAATGGCTGAAGAACACTTCAGGGTGAACAAACAATTGTAATAAATACATATCAAAAGGCTACAGAAGCTGGATAACAGCTTCACATTGTTGTTATCCTCTTGAAACCAGTGGCTGTGCTTTCAAAAAGGACCTCCTGAGTGAACCAAATGTGCCATTCGTTATTAAGTATAAGCCCAAATGGCATAATTTGCAACTATATACAATAATTATCTTCTTTTAATATGCACAAATTTTAATTTGCACAGAGTAGCACATTCCACACAAGAGTCTCTAATTTTGTCAGTTTAGTTTGCATACTGTGTGGCAGAAAGTGTCAGCTGCTTTTTTTTTTTTTTTAATTACTTAATTTTGGATTTAAGACACTACCTGCAATGCAGAAAATCCAGAATAGTTCCTTTCTGAGCCTAATGTAGAGGATACAGGAAAACATTATTACAAGTTATATTACTGACGACAGTAATGAGGTGTTTTTTTCACTCAGTATTCCTGCATTGTTTTTCTTTGGGTTTTTGAAAGTGTCAATATTCTCATTCAACTCTTCTGCTCTGTGTGTGCTCCATTAAGGATCTTTAAATACATGATGGAAACATTATAGTTTTCTGAAGATCTCTATGTTGTAGCTTTTCAATATTATATAGTGCAACAAAAAGTTATGTAAAATATATGCTATTTTTTTATGTATACACAAATGTTTATAATACTGATATAAGTTGATTTTTCCTACAGTCAGTACAGATTATGTTCCAGTATATTCCAGATTCACTTACTTTCCTTGAAGTACTAGAAAGCTCATGCAGTTTAGCCTGTGTATTTTAGAAGTATGAATAGAAGAAAGGCATTAATATTTTTATAACCACAGATATTAAAAAATGGAACACCTAAGCTAGTACTTTAATACATGGGCTTGATACGAGACTCAAAATTAGCTATGTTCTTCAATTCTAAATATGAAACAAGCTCTGAAAGACACACTCTAAAATTTCCAACTATTGGAGTAAGGAAATGGAGACCAGATTTCTGCTCTTAAAGAGCATCAATATGTCAAGAATAAAAATAAAGCCACCAATTTAGTCATGTAAGTAGGAAACCAAATCTTCCCCTCTTGTCTATCAATATACTCCTAATATTGCTTGTGGTGCCATCTCTTAATTCAGTAGTTACGCCCATTCGGTTGTTGGTCCCTGTTCTGAAACCCCTAACTAGAATGCCATTTGTCATGATGGTGATTATCATGTGTTCTTGCGTCCTCTGTTATGACACCATCGACTCACTTTACAAAAAACTACTAAGGTACTTTCAGGTAATGAAAAACTATGCTGTACAATTGGTTGTATATTTAATAAGCCAGGCATGAAACAGGTTTTCTCTTGATTGTTGGCTTGAACTTTCCTACAGCTGGGACTAATTTTCAGATACTATATTTGTTAGAGAAAGTGAAAGACTTCATTTTTACATGAAAAAAAGAAAATAGCTAAACAATTTTTGAAACAAAATGAAAAGCAATATAAATGATCTTTTTAAAGTGAATCATTCTTTGAATATGTTTACTCTTTTTGATTTTAGGCTTTCAATCGTGCATTTTGGTATTTGATCAAATATGTACTAGGCAAGAAGGCTCCTTACAACTCTAAATTTGCCTTCAGGTCCTTCACTTTGGATTTTAGAGACACTGATGTTTCTGAGGATGACACTGTGTCTTCAGGTACTGTATTGGTATTGCTATTCGTTTCAAATATATCTGCCATTCTTATCTTCAAGGAAGCAAAATTTTCTCTAATCTTATTTTCTTTTCAAAGTAAGCATGGTTCATTTCTTGCTTAAGCCTTCTAGAGCTGACAGTACATCTGAGACTCATCTCAGAATAGATACGATCCCTTTCTTTGTTCCAGAAGTCTGTTCATGTCTTGTTAATTTATAAAATTTATAAAATTGCCCTTTGTCTTCCTTGACTTGCATCTGTAATTATTGACAAGCATTTTTTTACCTGATGTTCTGCAGATTGTGGCTGTTCAAATTAGCAGCTGAAAAGACCTTAAATGCATATACTGTGCACAAAATACGGGTGAAGGAAGACTCCAGTTAGTACCTTCATTGAAACTGTAACTGTTTCTTGGTGATGAGTTCAGGTTGCTTTGTTTGAGGCGGGGTTCTCTGTAACTGATAGCAGTATACAAAAACTTACATGCTGTTAGAAGTGCTTAGGGTGCTGTGATTTTCAGCTTTTGGAAAATGCAAGCCCTTTCAGTTTCCCTGACTTTGAATAAACTCTTCTACAGCAGAAGGGTAAGACTTGGCCCTAATTGCTGACCACAGCTATAAATACTTACCTTCCTAAGTGAAGCTGAAACTGTTCCTCAGTAGCTTAAACCAGTGCAGCCACAGGCTGTTGCAGTACTATCCCTACACCTGCAGCTCCAGTACTGATCATAGCTTGTGCTGGGCTGATTTAGCCTGATAAGTTGGCAGTAACATAATCCAATAATAAGAAAAAAATGGAATCATGATACCTAAGTCAACTTCAGTCACTTCTGGAGCCTAGGAGTCTGCTGATAGGGAATTCACAGTTCTCTGTGTGTTATGGATGTTATTGCTAGCAATACAATATGATATAAGGCATTAATTAAAAGCAGAGCCCATTCTGATCTTTTTAGACTTTAAGGTGCAGCTTCATTAAATGCTATTACTAAAGTCCTGTCCTTCTCCCCTTCTCATCCCAGAACACATCTCCCACCATGAGCAGTTGCACAGCTCTAGAGAATCAAATCAGCTTGCTGATTTTGTGGGAAGCTAAGCCAAGGGAAAAAATTACATTAATTTTTTTTCATTCAGCAAGCTCATCTGACTAACGATGGCACTATGTAATCTCTTTATACAGCATTACTTTTTCTACACCTATTACAAAGTTCTCACATGAACTAAGAGGAGATCCAATTGTCAGTGACATACCACCTGACACTACTGAAGCGCAGCTGACAGTGTCTTGCACTAGTTGGGCACTTTCCTGGGGGAGTTGTCTGTTACTGGATTATTGATTAAGAAGCAACAAGAACAAGAGATGCTTAGATGAACCAGGAGTAACATTAGATATAGTCACACTATAATCAGTTCAGGTTCAGTGTTAGAGGCTCCTCAATTGTTAGTTCATTCTGTGTAACTGTGCATTCAAAAAATGTATACAACTTCTACTTACTTTATAATGCGTTATTTTGACTTATATGGGGAATGTAGGCTCTGCAGCAGAGGCCGTTCTTCTGAGCTAAAACACCTGCTGAAAATACAAGTCTCTTTCCTTTCCTTGAAAACAATGATTAGCGGGGTCAAAAGGCATTTTGCCACAAGGCTATTTCATTCTAAAATAGACAAGCTTGTAGATGGGACAAATTCGTTACGAGATATGTGCTAATTGGATAAATAAATGGGAGAAGATACGAGCCAGACTCTTTTCAGAGATGCACAGTGACAGGGCACATCTTAGAATATGTTAAATTCCAGATGGATTTATGAAAACATTTTTCGTCATGAAGCTAATAAAAAAATCTAAGAGATTGCCCAGCAAGGTTGTGGAATTTCCATCCCTGGAGATGCTAAAAAATGGACTGGACATTCACTAAAGACCCTGAGCAACCTACTCTAAGTTGATCCTGCTTTGGATGTGTGATTGGACTCTCCAGCCTATACTATTCTGTGATTATAAGCTTCTTTCTTATAAAAGTGGTTGTGTAATTCATATTGCTGAGTTCTAATCTGTTGTCTGTTGAAGCAGTCTTGTGTAACCTTTCAGAGTCATTAAGCATTAAAGAGACTTTCTGGGAAAACCTCATTTTTTGTAAATGAGACTATAATGAGGAATGATGGTTGGGAACCCAGCCACATTTAGCAATATTCAATAAAAGAGATTAGATTGAAATGTATGATCTCCTGGCTGAAGACCACAATATTTTCTTAAGCTAGTTTGTTTGTCTGCAGTGTTGTCTGCATTTTTCAAGTAGATTTCTTTCTTCTCCTTTTTATTTGTTGGTACTTCCTTTTGGAGCACTGTTTCTTTCTCTCATACCATTCTACTGCCCTTGTCCTGTACCTCTGCAGTTCCAAACTGCTCCCCTGGCACTGGCTACTTGTACTGCTGCTCCTCCCATCCTCCCCCTAAACCCTCATGCTGATGGCTCCCAGGATGCTAATTCTAGCCAACGCTGCCTTCAAAGAGCTCAATGACTAACCTGTCAGAACCTACTAATTTCCGTTCCAATCTAAAACTCCCTGGTAACAGAAAGTCACAGTCAGATAAAATAATTCTCACTTTATCATAGATCTTATCCGTATTCCATGGCTCCTTAGTGAAGCTTGAATACAATGTTCTGAACAACGTTGGTGTTTAAATTATTGCTTACTAAAATGATCAGATTGAGAGACAGAAGCACTTAAAATCTTATGAAGCTCTTTTTATCTGATACAGGCTTTAATGTATCAAATCCTGTTGGTTCGTGTTTGAAAGGATATTTTGAAATTACATTAGGAGACTTGATATTAAAAATAAAAGCACTGCAGTAGCGGTCCATAAACAAAAGTAAGAATTCAATGATTTGGTATATGGAATGAGCATAGTAGTTGCACTCTGACATTGTGTAACTCTGCAGTATATTTTATCTAATTATATCATGGTAAGAGCAAAATTTTAAGAATGGTATTATTGTCATAAATGAAAGTTATGCAGAAACTGCAGTTATGCAGTTATATATTCCAGTTCCTGGAAAATAGCTGTATTGGGTCTGACAGAACTACAGTTAATTTGCCCATAGCAGCCCTCCCAGTGCTGTGCTGTGCATTCAGAGCTGGAAAGTTGCTGATAACACACTGGTGCTGTGGCTAATGCTGGGTAGAGCTCACGCAGCATCAAAGCTGGCTTTCCAACATTCCCCTCCCTGCAATGGGATGAGGTGGACAAGATCCTGGGAAGGGGACATGACTGGAACAGCTGACCCAAACTGACCAAAGGGATATTCCGTACCACATGATGTCAGCTGAACTATAAAAGCTAGGTAAAACAGAAGGAGGGGGGAGCATTGGCTTGTCCTCCAGAGCAACTGCTATGTTTTTGGAGCCCTGCTTCCAAAAAAGGGCCAGACAACACCTGCTGATGCAAACTAGAGCATAAATCATTGTTTTCTTTTCCTTTCACATGCGGCATTGCTTTGCTTCTTCATTAAACTGCTTTTGTCTTCGCCCACAAGTTTCATCTTATTTTCTTCTCCCCTGGTTCAGCTAATAGACAGGGGAGGGCAGGGGAGTGATAGAGTGGCTCAGTGGGCACCTGGCATCCAGCCAAGGTCAAATCACCACTATCGTGCTCTCATTGTTTTGTGTTTGTTTTTTTTTTTATTTTTTCTTTTTAATTTCATTGGAAGAAGCTACAGGACTTCCAGCTTTATTGATGTTGTTCATTCTCCTCCCTTTCTTTCAGACACTTGTGAGAATTCCCTTAGTAGCTGGCAGAATAAACCCCCCACTTCTGAAGAAGCAGCAGCAGCTCTTAAACTTCAAGCTATCTGGAGAGGGACCTATGTTAGGAAAGTACTGAACAGCAGAAACCCAGGTGTGTCCTTTCAAAAATATCTTTTACTGTAAAGATTTTGTTACTAATTAATACCTAATTAAAATGGACTGAAACGCAATAGAAAGTTATAGCATCTCTGATACTCAACTACTCAATTATCATATATGGTACTAAAAAGTAGAAGAAAGACATCTCCCCTAGATTTTCTTAGCTATTAAACTGGAATTTACATTAATGAAGATTTAGCTCGGAGGCTAAATGTTTGGAGGTTTTTCTGGAAATGTAAGGAAAGTCCATATGAGAGACTAAGCATCATAATGGATAACCAGCAGAACACAGCATCAAAGGCTCAAAAGATACTGTGCTGATATTATCCTTCATTCTTATGTATATAAATAGAGGAATCTTACATAGCAGTTGAATACTTCTGTTACATTTCTTATTCAGCAATTCTGTTATGTCAGCTGGAATATTGTGTCAAATTGCAGTGTGCACAGTCAAATTAAAAAGATAGGTAACAACTGCAAAATTCTGTGTAGTGTTAAAAGGATCAGGATAAAAGAGGGTCTTTATAGTTGCAGGATGTTAGTTTGTAACTGAAGAAAATTAAGCTTAATGACTTCACTACAGAATGTAAGTACCCCTATGAGAAAAGAAATTTGATAGCAATGGGTATTTAGTCTGAGTATGAAGGGTTAGCACAAAGGTCCTTAATCTGAGAGTCAAAGATTGGGATTTGAATCCAGACACATTAAAACTAGAAAAAGTGGCATTTATTTTTAAAAGGATAAAGTATTTATTGGAATAAACCAAGATTTGTGTTGTACCATAGAAAACTTTAAAATCAAACAGATCCTCATAAATTAAAAAAGGATTAGTCATTTATATATGATGAAATAGCAATAACAGGACTGTTACACAGAAGTTTAGATCACAGTGATTCTTTCTAGCCTCACAGTATATGAATGCTTGAGGATTGTGACAAGGAAAACTGCTCCATTGTGAGATACACATTTCTTCTTTAGTAAGTCATTCCTATTCTTGTGGAAGCTCCTTCGTGAATTATCATCATTTCCAGGGTTTTTTCGCCTCTCTACTTACCTGCACCAGAAGATCTGTTCAAGCTGTCTTTTGTACCTTCATCTCCTCATCACTAAATGAAGTGCTACTTCTCTGACAAAGTATCACCTATAATCCAAGTCTTGCTTAAGCTTTCCTACTAGTCTACTGCCCTTTACGTGAGTGTCACGTAAATTAGGGATTTCTGTAAAGTTTCACTAGTATTATTAACTCGTATAAATTCCAAAGCCCAGGAACTGTTCTTCTGAATTTTAGATTTGTGTCATTTGAGCACTATGCAAGTATGCCGACTCTTTTCTTCTGTTGTCTATAAAGTCTTCCGAAATTCTGAGTTATCAATACCCCATTACCTTTATTTTGCATATTATCTTCACAGTGATTTACTGCATGGTTTTTAAAATCATACTATTCTTCCCCTCCTTTCCCCCACTATCTAGTTTTTTTTTCTCTCTCACTTGTCATTACAGTGAAGTGATATTACCCCCACCTTTTTTTTTTATTTGTAGTTCTTCCCCTCCACTTCTGTCACTAATTGCTTATGCAATAAATAATTATTTCACCTAACTTTAATATTGAAAAATTAGACAACAGGTCTAAACTATTTGCCTAGTCTTCACCTGTATTCTGTGCACAGAACTATGAGATGACAACACATCCTGTCACCTGTGAGGTGTCAAACATGGGAAGGAAAAATTGCCCACTGGAGCTGCCCAGTTCTTTTCTTGTTATCTACACAGACTGCCTAGGCACATACCCACCCCTCCATGGTACTGCAAATAAAAGCTACTGGGAGCTAAACAGCATAGTCTCCAAGGACAGAGATCACCTCATGTGACTACAACATGTTACTGTGAAAAAAAATGTAAATCGGAGAAAATAATGATCACATCATTTTTGCAGCTGTAGGAGTGCTGAAAATTACAAAGATGATGATGAAGGGAATGACCTCTGTCAAAGGAGAAAGTAGTTTTCATCTCAGTTGAGACTTCTGTAAAATTTCAAATAAAAACTAGTGAGTCATAAGACAATCTATTTGTGAGTGGCATTTGATGAGTATTTGACAGGTGTATATTTAGAACAATACAAAGGTTAAATGTTATATTTTCTAACCTATTTTATTATTTCCAGGTACTAAAGAAAATGCTAACGTCAAAGAAACCTTGCAAAAATTGTGGACTGCAATCGAGTCAAATTTTGAACAGTGTGCTGTAATGCTGTTAAGGTAATCATGTAATAAACTCAACTATTTTATTGCATACACTGTCACAGAATTGCCATAAATTGCTGGTTCACAAAACAACTATGGTGAGAGCATTACTAGTTTCAAAATTGCAAAATTCGTCTGAAAGGGATCTGCTATGCTTTATTCTGTGTACACTATATGAGTAAAACTATAAAAATCTAATTCTTAGGTATGTGTGTTACAGGTTTTTTCCTACAGCTTGAGCAAGAATATTAACTTCTTTCTTTACTTAATTTTTTAATATCCAGTAGGCTCTTCATAAGGCTGCCTCCTTAGTTAAACAGCTAACCAATTGATTTAAAGAAGCATTTTGATTCATACTGTTACGGAGTTCTGGTTTGCATAAGAAAGGAGCTACCTATACTACTTAATTATACAAGAGTTTATATCATCAGAGGATTTGTTTGTAGTACTTGTTTGAAGAAAAGTAGTTGTATTTCTATATAGATGCTTTTCCTGGTATTTAATTACACCTTTTGAAAAGATAACTACTCTTAATTTCAACAGTGTTCATTAAGTCATATGCAAGCATGACACTCTTTGGGGATCACATATTTTCATTAAGTCCTTCAAAAATCTCTCTGCAACTGTTGACACAACTGATCTAGCAGTAGATCAGTTCTGCCAGGGCAATAATTACTGGCTGTGGGTATAAATCCTCACTCCTTATTACCAACAATTAAGGAGCACTCATATGGAATATATATCTTTATTTCACTTTTTAGTTTCTAATCCTGTAAAACTTTTGTATGTTGATGGGATCAGAACTTGGTAACTACAGCCTTGTTCCAAGTATTGGACCTCAGTTTTAGATTTGCAGCATCTCTAAATCATCAATGATCAGATGCAGATCAGATTTTGTCTTCAGACTTTTAAAACTTAGGGGACTGATTCATAGGCATCGCTGACAGAGTTGCATTTAATGTAACAAGCTAGTACCTTCTCCAATAAGGTAACATGCAGGAATTTTGTAAGTTCAATATTAGGGCAAAAGTTTTCTCATTCTCTAAGCCCAGAGTTACTGGAGGTGTACCATTTTACAATACAAATAGCAGTTTAAAATGCTCTAAAACCTCTCAGTCTGTGATAGGGTTGCCACCTGTTTCTCATTATACATCCCATGTAAGCTCATCTATGTTTAACCCTACTATAATTTTCAATTAACTAAAAAACTGAGGTTTCCAATATTTTTTTTTTCTGTCTGTCTGTGTGCTTTTTATCAGTGGTGGAAGGAACCTTTGCAAAGTTTCGTGGACTAGTATTTCAAACTGTGCTGCTTTAAATTACTTCTGGCAATATTTGCATCCACTCTCTGACTCACCTTAATTAAATGCCAAGGTCAGCTATTATCATTGTTAAAAAATGAGTGTTGAGATTTTTTCTGTAATTCCAATTACTATATAGAAATAACAGAACATCAGAGTAGCATTTTCCAAATTTTATGGATAAAACTTTTGCAGCTGAACAACTTGATCACATTCATATTTGACACAGAAAAGACGACAGCTATCACTGAAAGTGGATGTTGTGAGGTTTCTTTAGACTATCCCCTTCATGTAAACCATATAAACCAAACTTTGAACTATAGCAATTAAAAGATAGCAAAAAAAAAATTTAAAAGTTTCCTTACAGCAGAAAGCAGGTAGGTAAAGAATAGTGCAAGACAGAGGGAGTGGCAGGGAGAAGGATATCCTTTCCTTGACCTCTGTGTAGGCATATTTTCACTCATAATCTCTAGAGAAAATCACTGGAAGGAGACAAAAGATGGAGTGAGACCAGCTATCTTTCTTCTGCCCTTCACCCAACAACTTGTTCACATAACAATGAATTTTGTATGCTGGTCTTTACATTGCTTTGTCCAGAGGAACATTAATTTTTGATACTGCATATGATAAATAAAATTTCATGCTGTCCATTAGGTGCCAGTGAGATTTACTTACTTGCCTTACAAATAACTTCTGATTTGTAGTCTTAGGTTCCTTCCTGTGTGAAAGGAATGACTTTCATCCCAATTTAAATTTATTTGGTTTTGTTTCTATTCTATTCTTATTCAAAAAAATTTTTAAAAGGAAACAATGGGTTTTTTTAATCTAATGATACAGCAGCTGTCAGGTGACATCTTAATATAAAGAAATTACCCTTAAGCTAACTGATATTTATTAAAAAAAAAAAAAAAGGTTTTGTAGAAGCAGTAATATTGTTGGCTATTAGAAGCAGTTGTACTCATGGATAGACTGACTGCTAAAAATATTTTTACATCCATATTGGCCACTACAGGCAATTAGCTCTAAATGAGCTGATCCCTACTTGATATATTAATTTTTTGAGCGTGAACAACTACTAGAGGAACATTTGTACCACATTCTATATAATTGTTTTAAATTTATGCACCAAGAAGTATTCTTCATGATTAGCATGTGTTGAAGTCCAGATATATGCTAAACTGCGAAACTGTGGTGTGGACAATCAGGTAGTAAGGTGGATTGTTAACTGGTTGAAGGAGAGAAGTCAGAGAGTTGTAGTCAATGGGGTAAGGTCTAGCTGGCAGCCCATATCAAGTGGAGTCCCTCAGGGGTTGGTGCTGGGACCAGTATTATACAGCATAATAATATGAGGGAGCTGGGTCTCTTTAGCTTGGAGAAGACTGAGGGGTGACCTCATTAATGTTTATAAATATGTAAAGGGCGAGTGTCAGGAGAATGGAGCCAGGCTCTTCTCAACGATGTCCAATGATAGGACAAGAGGCAATGGGTGCAAACTGGAGCATAGGAGATTCCAAAGAAATTTAAGGAAAACTTTTTCATGGTGAGGGTGTCAGAGCAGTGGAACAGGCTGCCCAGGGAGGTTGTGGAGTCTCCTACTCTGGAGACATTTAAAACCCACCTGAACACATTCCTGTATGACCTGCTCTAGGTGGTCCTGCTCTGTCAGGGCGGTTGGACTAGATCATCTTTTGAGGTCACTTCCAACCCTTAACATTCTGTGTCATCATATATGTGCTATCCTGATTAGGTTTAAATATTTATCTTGTTTTCTGCTTTCCAGAGAAATATTTAAAAGAAACTGTAAGTCAATTGAAAAGTTCCCTTGTTATGAAGATGAATGGTGTAAGATCTGTTTCACTGACTATGTTGTGACGTATGCCGATCAGCCACCAAATGTGTGGTTTGTGGTCTTCAGGTGAGTTTCATAGAGTCCTATAAAACCTTTATGCAGAAGCAGTATTTATGTACTGTGTTTTTTCACTAATCTGCTTTAAAATCATAATTTTACATGAATATACTTTTCTTAAGTTCTAATGCATACTTCATGTTACACCAATAATTTTATTTGTGAAAATAATTGTAATATATTTTTATCATTATTTTTTATTTTTTTAGAGAAATATTTCTTGTTCCGGAAGACATGCTTATAGTGCCAAAGGTGTATAGCACTCTCCCTTCCTGTAAACTTCATGTTGTTGATAATGACACACTGGAGGAAATGCCACATACCTTTTTCAAAGTGGCACCTCGTGTTTATACCAAGAATAAGGTAAATGCAAAGAGTCGTCATGAAAAATGTAATTTTGAAAATAATAACAATTGCCCAAATTGCAAGGACATTCTTAGCTATGTCATAATATTCTACTTAAAAGTGTGCCCTTATTTATTAGCAAGTTTGAACGGAAACTATCACTGCTCTGTGTTTGTTTAGCTTCCATGCTAAACCTTTTACAGTAAAGGAATAGCTTTCATTTTCTTGGATTTTTTTTTTTTTTTTATGACTAAATGAAGTAATATCACCGACTTTCCCTGTGTTGTTTTATTCCATGGCAATACAGTTGCTGCTGACACTGTCCACTTGATAGAGCAACCTTCAAGAGTCAGAGGCCAAATGAAGTGATGTTTGAATAGCCTTTTATAAGTCATTTTATAAGTCAGTAATTAAATTAATAGGCATCTTCAGGTGCTAATGATAATTGCAGCATTGTTGAAGTACAGCTTTAGATATGCTCCCTCTCAAAGCCTGTACGTTACCTCAGGAGGAGGTAACTAAAAAAAAAATAACTACATTATTAGATAATAACTATATTATTAGATAATTATCCCAGCTTTCCCTCCTGCTGCTTTTTTTTTACCTCTAGACTATGGAAGACAGCTTGTTCAGTCTTTCCTTCAAGTTCTACACTCTTGATTACTCTCTCCTCTGGCCTCTTTCCAATTACTACTGGGTTGGTTTTTTTTCACCAAGGATTAACTTGTGGCCACACAAATGATGAGTAAGGAACAATTAGTTTACATATCATGTGGGCTTCACTTCTGCTTATATATCCAGTTGTAATGCTTGCCTTATTTTTCAACACCATGTTTGACTCATGAACTTCTGTAACCCTAGGTGCTTTCCTGCAGAACCAAATCCTGAAGTTTCTTGACTAAATTAGTGCATTTCATTACTGATTTTAATGTATTTTTAGACCATTTCCCTAGTTATAAACAATCTTTAATACTTATTTTCTCTTCCTCTAAAGTTGCAATCTTTCTTACTTTTTGATATCGTCTAATTAAACATATATGTTCTCCATTCCACCATCTGCATTAATAATAAAAATATTGAATGGAATCACATTCAGGTTAGATCTTTGAAGTCTCTGATTGCATCCTGCTCTTCCAAAAGGACCCATGAATATGTGCTTTCTGGATGTGGTTATCTGAGAGCCACTCTAGTTTCTTCATTATGACAGCATTTCTTTAGGCTTAGAAGAGTGGTCAGAGACAGTGTCAGGTGTCTCCTCCTTTCCCACAGTGTGCTTTTCTATAGAAGGAAGCTTAATTGGTTTGATAGGACTTGGTTTTTACAGTCTTTTTGCTATGTTGAGGGGATTGCAAGGAGTTCATTTTACTAGTTATTTCATTATGTTTTCAGCCATTGGAGTTATGCTAAATGATAACTTTCTAAGCATCTTTATCCACCAAAAAAAAACCTCAAAACATTGTAGTTCTATAGTCTTCCAGCACTTTATCTTTGCTCCATCAGTTATCAAACATAAACTGTTAAGTTTTGTGATTTGTGATCAGTTATTTAATTAACCTTCAGACAGTTCAGGAGTTCAGCAGACCTAACTAATCCAAACCCTTAATTTAATAATCACTTATTGCTACTTTCCGTGTTCTGGCCTGCTTCTTACCTCTTTAATGTTACCCCCAGTAATCACTATCCTAGCCGTATGTTCACACTTGACCATTAAGTGAAACCATGTTCACATTTAAGCCTTCTTAGTATCACCTGTCAATAACAAGGAATTGCTGTTGGTTACAGCCTAATGTTGTAGGACCAGTTTTCTTGTCTTTATTTCATAAATTAAAACCTCATTGAACTTGCTGGTGGGTTTTTTTTCCACTACAATCAACTTGCCTTTTCTAGTGTTTATAGAAAATGTTAACTGAATGTGACAGATAAGGAATGATACTTCTGGAGCAGTATGATTTAAAAAGAAGGGTTGCAGATGAGCTCTTCAAGCTCTCAAAACTAATTTGAGATCCTCAAAGTTGGGACATGGATTCTGCCAGACAGGAAAATTCAGTTCGGAATCCCACAGTTGCAAGTGGCGGGATACAAAAAGAAATCATAGTTGTAAACACTACTTACACCTTTTCAGGGAAATAACAAATTGTGTAAAGAACAATCACAGCGTCAGATTTGTTTCACATCTCATCTCATCTCAGAATATGTCCTGCTTAGCAGGATACAACTGTCTAGTTCTGCCTTGTAACGCAGGTTTTCCGTTTCCCTGGTTTTACTAATTCTTTCTCATACCTCCTCTGATTTAACGTATCTTTCTTGAATAAAGCTGTCCAAAGTTGTACACAACATTCCAAATAGGATCTTACCAGTACTTTGTGCATTACAGTGTTATTAATATGGAAAATGCTTGTTTTGCTATGCACTACCCCACCTGGTACATTTTATTTTTCAATTTTTTCATGGGTACAGCATGATAGCCTCAGTGATTCTGTCATTACCTAATGGAAATGGCCCTTTTTATTTCAGTCTTGTCTTTCCTTATTTGAGGAAGTCACCTCTTAAAGCATACATTTTTGTTATTATTCTCTGAACTCATGACTTACATTTTAATTTCATATTAATTATGGTTAATATCAGTAAAGATTGATTTTGGTTTAAGAAGTACTAAAACCAAGTTATGGAGGTATGCTGTATTTTTCTACTTGTTCTTATTACATTTCTTAATCACTTCTGCATTTCTCAGTGAGAATATAACCTTAAACCGTACAATTTAGTTTGTTTTCTTCCTATTTGTAAATGGTTCATTAATATTTCAGTGACTCTGAAAAAGCTATTGAAAGCTCTATTGATGTTTCATCAAGACGTTATGCAATTATTATGAAACGTATACTACAATGGTAATATTTTAATCTATTGCCTTTCTTTTAACAGTATTTTGTAGAAAATAGTCAACTATGTAATCCATCAAGCAAGAAATTATACAGTACACCTGAATTCCTAAATTACAATAATATTACAGAAAAAGTCCTTTTTTAAAAATAAAGATAGCAGTTAGTTGTTCTGCTTCAAAACTGTGATTCAGCAATTTACAACAGAGCTAAAAAGAAATCCTATCAACAGATATTGTTATTCTGCTGCAAACACTCCTGGAAAACATTAAAGTTTATTGCAGAATGATTGACAATAAGGATAAAATCTGGCACACTAGCAATAATGCCTGTCTTCCTTCTGCAGACATTACAATCTAGGTAGAAACTAGCTATTTACTTTGCATTATTTAGATTTCTCTTGCATTGAATTTTCTTCTTCCACTGTAATTGCTTCTAGTGCTGGATACAGCTGGGTTTGGTTTTCTTAAATTCTACTTTCTTTATTATTCACAAGAGTTTTGAACAGATTGTGGAAAAAAAGGTAGAGAGATGAGCATTCTTCATGCTTCAGCTGACCAACAAAGATAAGAGTTTAAGAAATCATTACTAATGACATATTTAGTCAAGAAAATAGAAGTCTCTTTGAGCAAGGACACTGATCAGTTATTCATCTTGACTAGTCATAGAAGGACATAAGGAAATCATCTAACTTTACCAAAAAGTTAGTTTAGGTGGTATATTAGAAAACAACCCCTTCTGATTCTATATGTAGTAACTTGTAGAAAGGTATCTATGTAAGTAATGAAACATATCAAAAGGTTTTTAAGAAAGAGACATAAATCTGATGGGATTGTTTAGATCTGCTTATTTCTCAGTAGAGACTGGTGACTATTTGGTGTTACTACCAACCACAAAATTCACTGTTTGTGCTGTCTAATTGCTTAAAGTATTCAGAAAGTACCCACTCAAACTTTTTTAATCTTATTTCTAAATTTTCTGCATATTTATAGTGAACATTAGGATTTTATAAACTTATCTTGATAAAAAAGTATACAACAAAGTGTTTTTCTCGTGCACATCATGCTGACAGAAAGAACTTGAATATCTGGCTAAATCCCTTTCAGTTTCCATGTGTAATTGTTAAGAACAGGAGGGACTTTAACTAAATGCTTAACTAGATATGTAAATACGTGAGTTCTCCTGAATCATAGCTTTGAATGGTTGCTATTATAGTGATTAAAGAGAATAAAGTTCTTTACAGGAACCATTGCACAAACTGGAATTGTGAATCATTTATTTTATTTTCATTGTAAATATTTAGTAGTCCTGAGGTCACAACACTGCTTGATTGCCTAGTCCTGAAATCACAATCCTGTTTATTATAAGAATTTTTCAACAAAGCTTTTTTTTTACAGATAAATACTGATTTCTTTTAACCGAAATTTATCAGGAGACTGCCAAGAGAGAAAACCTTTCAAAGAATCTTCAACTGAACTATTTCTTGGGTGGAACATGAAATTTTAATATTTTAAATAGCAGGTTGGTAGGGTTAGCTTAGAGAATTTCAAGGAAGGACTTAATCCTGGGTTCTTCTGTTACATTTCAGTTAGCCATTGCACTTATTATACCCCTTCTTCCTGCTGCTGCCTTTCAAATAATCATGCTCATATTGTCTCCTGATTACTTCAAATATGAAATAAAATTAAATTTTGAAACCTTTCAAATTATGTTCTGGTTTCCCATATTCTTCTTCTCAGTATGCATAAAAACCAGATATATCTGCATCAGACTTACTGTGTGTTGTATTTTTTATTAATACTTATTGGATTTTTCTCATGATAGAAATATTTTTTCTTAAATCAAGATTTTTATAAAAATAAGGTTAATTTCCTAGTATTTAATGCTATACTTGCAATGAAATTATTAAATATAGGGGCAATAGTAACTTAAGCTCAGATTTGAACACAGAATGAATCTGATCTCTGAATTTCCATGCAGTGAACTGCATTCACCCAGACCTTCACATTTTCTACAGCATGAAGGGACATTTAAAAAATCTCTGGTTTGTCAGTGAAAGCAGTAATATTCCTGTTTACATTTTATTTTTATCTAATTTTGATTTCATATATGTGAGGACTGATAGCTTTTGCTAAATGTCTTGTGCATGGATTGCCAAAATACTAGTTTTCTTATCTTCAGCTGTGGTCACTTTTGAGTTCCTAGAAACTGCACAAAATTGTTGTGCAGTTTTCAAATGCTTTACAGTACACATCTTACATCAGACATGGAGTCTGGATGTTTCCCATTGAGTATAGATTTGGCGTGGATGTCTGAGCTTGGAGTGAAAGTTCTTGTCTTCTGCAGTTTTGTACTCTTTCTTCATTACATCTACGGCTACTACTTCTGCAGCTACTATCATCATCACCACCACCACTACTACCACATATAGTTTTGGTCAGATATCAAGAGGTGAAAAATATTTTGTACAAAACTAAAAGAATTTGATTTATACTACCACCAACAGTTTTACAAGAAAAACAGTAATACTACAGAACCCAGAGATGTGTAGATGTATTTTATCTGGAGCTATTAGTCTTACAATGTCCAAAGCAAGAAAATACATTTAATAAATATGTCTTACTGAACTTCATTCATGTTATAAAACTTCTCAGGCTAGACTACTGCACATGATTAAAGAAAATAATAAGAACACATTAATATTTGCTAAATTAGAGTTTATTAAGCAATTTAGAATTATCAAATAATTTGGTTAGAAAGTATCCTCAGGAGTCTTGATTGAACTGTCCCTAAAAATACCTGCCAACTTGGAAGTTAAATGAGATTGGATTTGGTTGGCTATGTATCTTTTTGCCAGATATAGATATCTGTAATAAGAGATACTTCACAAGTGAGACTACAATAGAACTATAAGATTCTTGGTTATGGACACCTTCTTATATTAATGTGTAACATGGACAGTAAGTGTAGTCATAGAGTGCATTTCAGTAGTGTTATTTCCAAGTAAAAATGATTTTTTTTCTGTTTTCAGAAAGGATACACATTTATGGCTGAAGCACATACCGGTGACTTACCTGTGGCAGCTGGAAGATGGAAACTCCGTCTCATCAGTTCTCATAGTCCACTCCCATTTCTGTCTCGTGAGGCTGTAAATAATGCCTATTCTACTAAAGAAATTAAAGACTATTACATACCCAATGACAAGCATGTAATGTTCAGGTAAATATTGAGAGAAGAATTATTAAATTCTGCTTTTTATTTAAACCATCCCTGACAGGAAAGGATATTCTTTTCTCTTTCTTAGAAGGGGACAATATTAAAGCAAATATCTGAATTTTATGGGCCATCAATGTGCAATACCAAATTTAACATTTTATTTATGAAAGTCTTATTTTCTGAAATACTGCCAGTGCTTAATGAAGAACAGGTATTAAGAACACAGACTATAACTGTAAAGTTATACTTTGCATTTCTGTAAGCTCGATCTTGACATTTTATCCATATGTCAGTTGCTGAAATTCCATAGTATTTTGGAGGATTAAATATGTATTCAAATCAAGATTTTGAAGGTGGGGAGCAGAGAGTAAATTGATTTGGGTTTTGGTTGGGTTTTGGGTTGGGATTTTTTTGGGGCAGGGTTTCTTTGTTTTCTTTTGTTGTTGTTGGGTTGGGGTTTTTTTCAGGTATTCATATAAAGCTTTAAATAATACAGAATTACAACATTTTCTTTTCTGAAATATCGACCAATTTCAATCTTCTAGTGATAGCAGAAAAAATTATACAGATCCTTTCTTATCTTGCTGATTCTTTTAGGGGAACGTATTTAATAAAAGCATGACGAATTCAGAACTAAACCTGACTCAATCACTGTACTGTACTTAAATTTTCATACAAAGGACTACATACTGGACTAAGCCAGGCCCCATTGCATGTATAAGTGATTGCATGTATATGTTTTGAAGTTTAATTCTAGAACACTCTTCTTGATTCCTGACAGTTTGTATCAATATTTCAAACCAATGGATTATTTTTGGGGTAGAGATTTTCATCAAATAGGGAATTCTCCTTTTTTGAATACACAAATTTGGTAAGCACACTCTTTCTTGATGATTTTCTTTTTTCTTTTTCTCCGCTCTGATGGTGCCAATCTTCTAAAAATTTAAATATTTATGTATTTTTGGCTCCCAGTGGGCTGAAGTATGGATGATGGCACTTTTGTGTGGTGGTGGTGTTTGTTGATTTTTTGCTTTCTTCATGAGATTAGTCAACAATTTGTGTTTATGGACAAAAACTATGTAATATATAAAGTTACAAGTCACAACAGAACTATTATCTAAAATTGGTCCTAAGACTAATTCTACAGTCTGTTAAGTTGACCAGCTGCTATCAAATGAGATTGCTTTATTGATGACATTCATTTGGCATACTAAGGGTCTTTAATAATGCTTGGTGAGTTTGGCTATGCCAACGCAATGGCAAACAGAATGGCCTTTTGTGGCTTTGCTTCTTGTCTTTCTGACATTTCACATTCACACTGCAGTGTTTCCTGGAAGTTGATATGTACCACCTGTCCTACACAAACACGGAGACGTGTACGAGGGCAAACAACCAAGCCTTAGTTAGCAGTTTTATTTATTTTAAAGTTCCCCATTCTTCATCTCCTAAGATGAAATGTTGAGAATGTCATGTCCCTCAGGGGCCTGTACTGGGGCTGGTGCTGTTTAATATCTTCATCAGTGACATAGTAGGATCAAGTGCACCCTTGGCAAGTTTGCAGATGGCACCATGATGAGTGGTGCAGTTGCCATGCTGGAGGGATGGGATGCCATCCAGAGGGACCTGGACAGTCTTAAGAAGTGGGCACATATGAACCTCATGAGGTTCAACAATGCCAAGTGCAAGGTCCTATACCTGG
Organism: Chloroceryle aenea; assembly: GCA_013399075.1. Classification (NCBI taxonomy): domain Eukaryota; kingdom Metazoa; phylum Chordata; class Aves; order Coraciiformes; family Cerylidae; genus Chloroceryle; species Chloroceryle aenea. Next base: position 133,387 of record VWZY01008446.1, on the reverse strand, counting down.
GTCAGACCAATCATCAATATCAATACAGGCTGGAGGATGATGGGATTGAGAGCAGCCCTGCAGAGAAGGACTTGTGGGTACTCGTGGATAAAAAGATGAAGACAAGCGAGCAATGTGTGCTCACAGACCAGAACTCTATTCTGGGACACATCAAAAGAAATGTGGCCAGCAGGTCAAGGTAGATCATTCTGCCACTCTGTTGCACTCTGGTGAGACCTCATATGGAGTACTGTGTTCATCTCTGGAAACTTCAGCTCAGGAAAGACATGGACCTCTTTGAGTAGGTCCAGAGAAGGGCCACGAAACTGATCATAGGGTTGGATCACCTCTACTATGAAGACAGACTGAGAGAGTTGAGGCCTTAAAAGAAAGATGAGGACAATCTTTTTAGCAGGGCCTGTTGTGACAGGACAAGGGGTGTATCTGTTATTCTGCTCCTGCAAAGGGGAAATGGTTTTAAACTAGAAGAAGGTAGATTTAGACCAATGTCGGGAAGACATTTTTTACACTGAGCGTGGTGAAACACAGGAACAGGCTGCACAGAGAGGCAGTCAATGCCCCATGCCTGGAAACAGTCAAGGTCAGGTTCAATAGAGCTCTAAGCACCCTGATGTAGTTGAAGATGTCCCCATTCACTGCAAGGGGATTGGACTAAATTATTTTTAAAGGTCACTTCCAAGCCAAAACATTCTATGATTCCATGAGATAGCTCTACCCTTCTGAAAGCAAATCTTTCTTTCTTCTTTTTTTATATTTTTTTTCTTTTGCTCAGTTGCTTTTTAATTGAAACAGTTCCCATTTGTGCCTGGACATCTGTAAGGCAGTTTAAAAAAGAAATGTCAAGACCACCACTTTTTTTGCAGTAGCACGCACTTTGATTTTGTGTTCACTGCACTAAACTTCACTATAGGAAGCTTAGCCCACCAGATTGCAGGAAAACTGTTGACTACGTTCTAATTTTTAATTGTTCCCTTTCAGGTTAGCATAAATGTACTGAAGGTGCTTTCCTAAAAAATTAATGATCTGGTTTAGATGCTTATATTGGTATAATTTTTTTTTCTTCCTCTTTAGGTATTCAGTAAAAGTCACAGCATCACATATTGCTACAGTGCAGGTACAAACCTCTAAACCAGATGTGTTCATTAAAGTACAAGTCCTAGATAACGAGGAAGAAATTGTGAGTGTCACTGGAAAGGGCCATGCAGTCATCCCTGCTTTTAATTTCTTGAGTAATGAAATGCTTTTGAGTGCCCACTGTAAGTACCATATTCTGTATTTGATAATTTTATTTGGGGATATACATTCTTACAGTCATTTTAGCTAATAATGGACAAATTTTTTTTCCTACCTTTTCCATTAAACCCTAATTGCTTTGTCATTGAGCAAAATCAGGTACATTTTTCAGCAAGAGTCCTTGGTCCTCAGCAACAAGTCATGGTACCGAAAGGTTTGATTGAAATAAGGTATCCAGCCTTATTTTCTTCCTCTGCCTTTTGGTCTTGTTTTATAACTATGTAAAGAGTTTTGTGGATAATTAAAGTAGCTTCTCAGTTCTGAAAATTTTTATGCATATGCTTGCCACATCCTTGAGAACTGATATGTTTTGTTTTCAAGATCTTGCCTTTATTCGTTTGATGTTAAAGTTTAAAAAAATTTGGCTGTTAGGAAACTGATGCCCAGACTACAGGACATAACTGATAATTCACAGATTACATTGAGCCTTATGGTTTAAACACACCATCCTGAGCATCACTCCTTTTAGCAAAAGCACACATTTTATTGGCCTCTCATCCATCATATAATTCCCAGAATACCAGGCAAAAGACTCTTGAATAAATTACATAATATTTATCCTTATGAAAAGCTGTACATCCTTTACCTCCGCTACAGCTTCACAATGATTTTAATGAAAATAGAAGACACTGAAAGAAGAGCTACTTGCCAGTTACCTTCAAAGCCAGTATAAAAGGCATAAATGCCCATTATACTATTAGCAGTTCTCTATGTGGCAACTGTAATAGTGAGAAAGCTATACCTTATGGGAACAATGGAATTTAAACAAAATTTCCTTTGAGACAAATTTCTTTGAAATTTACAGCAAACACCTTGCTCATTTTTGGCTGTACAGTTCAGCCAGAGAAGTTTGCTCAAAGTTTTTTTTTTGTTTGGTTTTTTGTTATTTTGTTTTGATTTTGTTGCCATTCATTACATTACAGTTTTGTCAGCTCAGCTCTTGTTAAAGGGGAGAATCAGTATCTGTTCAAAGGTGACTTTTCATAAGTATGCTAAAATTCATGTATTTTCTTGAAGTATTTTGAAACTAGTGATTGTACCTAACACAAATTCAGTTCCCATCAGTTAAAAATGACTCTGTAGTCCAGTAAACCAATATTCTAAATCTACTGTATGCCCAAGCTTGGCAACATATAAATACTGGGAGAAGGAGCAAGGAGATTAAAAAAAATTAAGCCAAATTCTGCAGTTGCACCCATTGACAACACAAGGCAATGGACACAAACTGAAATATAAATAATACAATTTAAGTATTAGGTGATTTGATTGGTGTTTGGTTTGGGTGGGTTTTTTTGTTTCGCTTTTACACCGAGGGTGTCAAACACTGGAAGAGGTTGCGCAGAGAGGTTTTGAAGTCTTCATCCTTGGAGATCAAAACCCAACTGGACATGGCCATGCTGCCATAGCTGCTGTAGCTGACCCTGCTTTCAGGAAAGGGGTTGAATTAAATGATCTCCAGAGGTATCTTCTAGCCTCTGCCAGGACCACTCAGCCTCCTGTGATCCAGTAGTTAAGGCTTATGATTTCTTTTTTTTTTTTCATAATGATACATGAAAATCCAGTTTCCTTAGATGTGCAGTCCAACTAAGGAAGTATTAATTTACAACTGTACTTAATAGACAGAGCCTTCAGCTTGAGATTATAGCAATGCTCTGCCATCATCCCCTTCTGATGTAGCAAGGTAACTTCTTGCACTCACTTGAGAGCAGATTTAGGTTACCCAGACATCCTCTTTCATGCTTCACTTTCAGGCTTTCAGAAGTTAAGAGTTCTGCCAAATTCAGTACCGAAGAGCTACAATCAGACAGTCTTAGCTGTTTCCTCCTGACATTTTTATTGTTTCATAAAATTGGGTCTAGGCTACTAAAGAAGCTAAAACCAAACTGGAATGAGAATTTTGTCATCTGAAAGTACTCTCGTCAGTAAATTAATATCTTATTTTGAAGTGTCATTTAATTTTAGTGTTGAGAAAAAATAAATATAGCAGGATGGAGTACATAATTCTTAGGCTTATTTTCAACAATTGTCCTTGTAGTCCTCTGATAATTTTTAACAAAAATTAAGTACCATCTACTTGCTAACACTTCTTATATGCAGTAGATTTTAGATGCTACTGCCATGGCATCTCAATTTCTTTCATAGCCTTTTTTTTCCCCTATTTTCTATACACATCACTTCTTAAGCTATTTCCATTTTATTTGTAAGATTATATACTATGTTTAATTCTTCCTTGCATCTGCAGGTTTAATTCTGAAAATTCTATTCTTTGTAAGCATTATAAATTGCTTAAACAAAGCAGTTGTTTATAAGCAAACAAGACAGCTACTGTACTCTCTATGGTCACCCCTATACATCGCTGTTGTAAGATATTAAAGTCTTCAGTCTTGTTACGAGACTTTTAAATGATAAATCTTCTTTATATCAATCTTTCTGCCTGTTTGAGCATATTCCGAACCTGAGGCAAAGACAAATTGTTCAATTACTGGATTATTGCTCTGCTAAATCTCAGAATAGCATCATAATTCATGTGTTCACTTCCACTATTTTGAACTGTGTAGTTTTCTAACATGATTCTTTAGAAAACTGGAGGGGGGGTTTCCTAAATTTCCAATGCTCATGGGAAAAAATAACTAATATAGTCATGTTTATGAAACATCTTGATTTCTGTCTCAACTGCACCTTGTTATTATCAGAAATGTAGAATTAAATACTATGGAGACCATGATCTTGAAGTGTAATTCATCCAATGACAGCATTGTGGTTTTAAAGAAAGTCATGGAAAAGCTGTCATGATTCTGAGTTACCAAGATAATCAACAACTATTTTTCGTTACTGCCTTTGGAATGTGGGAATGGATTAATAAACTTTATAGTGGTGGAAATAGAAGCAGGAAAGCTATAAAATAGTTCAGATTAGGATCAGTATCATGATACTTGAAATAAATTGCTAAGTTACCTTCACCAAAATGAAGGAGAAGCTTTCTTTCAGGAAACTGTCTTGTTGGCAAATGTTGTCTGAACATGGAAGTAAGTTAAAAAGGCACAATCAGGTGAAAGACCAGAGAAATGGGTTCCAACAGATTCTGGGAAAGGATCGGGCAGAGTAATTTAGAGGAACATTTAGTCTTTGCAAGGCTAGTAGGAGGCATAGGTGAGAAGAACTTTACAAAATAACCTCAGAAGTCAGACATGTGCATTATGTTCTGTCTCTTAAGTGGTGTGATACAAGTAATTCCAGCTAATTTAAAATTATTCTTATGCATTATGAATCATTTAATGAAATATCTGTTCTATTCACCTAAATGAAAATAGGAAGGTTGTCATATCAGGGTCCTGTTCAGCAGTGGAGCCTATGTTATGATTTTAGCCTATGTTATGATTTTAGACCGTGTTTGAAGGTGAAATAAATATTCTGATACCATTTAAGTGTATGTGAGGATATAGAGAGCTATCATTTGGAAGGAACGACTGTGAAGCTGTCACTCTGATTTTTTACTATTGCTTTTATTTTTACAGTACTGGCCTTAGTATTGACATTCTTTTCCTATATATATGCATCCTCTATATCACAAAGAAGTGTAACTGTTCCAAAACTTTCAGAGCATCCAAACAAAATGAAAAGTTTATGAAATGTATTCAGTACAACCAGTATGATAGTATCATGTTACCCAACATGCTGAGTGTCTGTAGGTTCAACTTATGGCACTGTAAAAGCATGTTTCTTTGCTATTGTCAAAAGTGTTAGGAAATTATGGCCTATACATTAATAATATAGGAACCTCCATAATACTGATGCCAAATTCAGGTGGGGATTTGTACAATCGACACTCAGCACAACAAGAATCAGACTGTTCTCTAAAAGGTGTGTTTTCACAGAATAGGAATAATCAGAAACCACTGCTATACAATCAGCACCAAACTTTTAGTGAAGCAAAACACAATCCTCAGATTTGAGACCAATTCAGTATCACACATGTTCTGCTCCTCATACAACTGATGGTTGTGCTGCCAGAAGTACTCTTAAGTGACATTACTGTGAAAGCATTACCAATAAAAAATATCTGTTTCCCAGCTACCACCTGTTAATTCATCTCCAATCACAGCTGTTTTATAAAAGCCTTTTATAAAGACATTTGTCTTTTAACTGCATTAGACCAATTGATTTTGAATATATGTTTATAGCACCTTCTCTGAGGTGCTGATGACTTGGACCTTGAACATTTGCTTGCCAATAAAGAACTTATGTATTGACATGTTGCAAGCCCAACTCATTTTGTTGATACAAGCACAGCAGTCCTGTAAGCACAGATGGGCAAGTGAATGCTCATAATATTTTTATTTTCCATAGTAGCAGTCTGATAAAATCCAGTCTTAAAGTATTAAAATCTCTTTCAGATATCTGTTTGACTCTGGAACCAAGGTAGGTAGCAGATCCTTCTAGTCAGAGCTTTACTCTAGTAAAACCAAGACTGGATATTTATATAGGAAGAAAAGTAATTTGGTGTCACAGCACCACCTGGTGACAAGTGCTAGAACTATTATCTTGGATATATATACACATTTTTGTGAACTTCTCCAAGTCTTCTTTCCAGCAAGGAAAGCAGAATGAGGCTTATGGAGGATTCCACCATTGTGAACCGAGTTGTATTCATGGTCTGCAACCATTATAGAATTTTTTAATACTTAAGATCTTCAGGTTTAGGAGAGACGAGAGGACAGAGAGGTATTCATGACAGCTAATAGACTAAGGAATAGAACCTTCCTTGAAACCCACCTATCTTGATAGGTAGAAGTAGACTCCTTCAGAGAACAGTGCACAGCTCCTAAAGTCCTGATGCTAGACCTCTGTTGCCTACAAGGAGTACATTTAGTTGGCCTTACTAAAGCTACCTTTTTGTAAATTATTTACACTGTTCCTTGATAACAGTGTTCAGACAGGCACTGTTGAAGATCCTTAATGATGAGAAACATCCATGCGAATGTTGCAAATGTTACCCTAAAGACAAGGTATCCAACTGAAAAATGCTGTATGTGGACTTATTCTTTCAATGGCATTAGAAATGAAAACAAGGTTACTTTTCCTGGATTAATACTTCTGTTACAGCCCTTTAGCATGCACCTGGTTTCACAGTTTTTCCACATTAATACCTTAGAAGACAATGATAATGATGTATCATGAATGATAGACCACAAATAATTCTATAGCTCCTTTCAGGACTGGCTTTTTCTGAACTTCAGTCAGCTGTTGTCTCTGTGTCAGGTTGACATAAGAGACAGCTGTCAGGATAAGAGTTGCCAGAACTGTGGCCAATGCACCTCTCCCCTTCTTTCAACAGTGTACACAATTAGGTCATCTACCAGGAGACCCCATCGTACAGAGTACAAGGTTGTCTGTATTATGTGACATATACCACACTGCTGTGGTGGTTAGTGCAGGAAAGATGTGGTTTAGGGGGGAAACTATATGCTTTATAAACATGAACAACAGTTATATATACAGTCTATCAAATTTCTCATTATTAACTTCAAAGAGATTTGTGATCCACATGCAGAATGAAATCAGGATAGTGTTTGGAATAAGCATAATTGTAATTGGAACCTTGTGACCATATTACAGCATGAGAAAATTTACTGGTAATTCTTTCTCATAGTTTCTGGGGGCATGTTTAGCTCATACCAATAATTCATAGAATTTCTGGAAATTAACACTGATATTTTTTATCATCTTGCAGCAAGTAAAAGCCAAATTATTCAAAGTAGTATAAAGAAGGAAAACTGGAAAAACTCAGAAACTAGAGGATCCAAAAAAAAGGGTCATATTTCAAATTCTAAGGACATGAAAACTTCTTTCAAGTCAGTACTTGTACGAGAAGGTGCACCTCTATTAGAAGATGAATCTTCCCTCTTGGAAAACTTTCAAAATAATGATGGAAGTCCACAACAAGTAAGAGATTCCAAATCACTGGGATTTGGAGAAAGAAAAAAAATAAAATGAAGAGGTATTGATAATTATTTTGGTAAATATTGTGATCGGATATCCTGAGGCAAGAACAAGGAATCCAAAACTAAGATTGGTGGCAGCTTCTTGATGAGGCTTTTGAGAAAGGATAATATACAAATATGAATAACCAAATAACAAGGGCTATTTTTATTTTCCAAACAAGATGATATAGTGAATCTTTAAGTATTCTTTATTTGCCAAATTCAATTCAGTTATGACTTTAAGATAAGGGCCAAAAACTACAAGTAATGAAGTCAAACTTCTCATGCTTCAATGTGACTTTTCTTTTAAATATAATGTAAGAAAAAGACATATTTAGTTTTAATAGAAAACTACCTACTGTCAGTTAGTTGAAAGCTATAGTAACAGACATACAATAGCTGCTACTTGAGCTAAGATTCTCCGAAAGGCATGTCAAAAATATGTTTTCTTGACTTCACCTAGTATTTTTTGTCTGCCTTAGAAAAATAAGATGCATTTTCTAAAACAGTTCTTGATTATCTGTCTCCAAGGGTTTCTCTACTGTGATTTTTCCTGATAATTGTTCAATTGCAACAAAATGGGGGGGGAATATTATCAATAAATAAATTCCAGGCTTCTTCCTTTGACTCAGAACTGGCTTTAGAATTTTGAAAAAAAATTTAAAGAGAATAATTTCCTATTCACTGTAGACAGTGTTTAAAATAACCTTTACCTCAAATTAAGATGTTATTGAGTGCTAGAATTAGGGCTCAAAGCCCTGTAGTAAGTCTTAAAATCAAAGACAAAAGTCTTTGTTTTAGCTCATGGCATACATAGGAAAGTTACATGGAATTCTGAAAGGAATGTAGCTCCTTATTGTATAGCCCCATTTAATTTCACTTGATAAATACAAGACTAATTGTTTAACTTCACAGGCATTAAAGTAAAATGTGTGGAATTAAGACTAATTTTTTAAGCTTCTTGCAAATACTGTAATGTGAAAGCTTGTAAATTAATTATGTGGTTTATTTGCTGAGTTCAATAGCTGTCTGTTTACTAACCTATGGGACTTCTGAATGCTTGCTATAATTGTTACGTCTTCAGTATGTTAATAAACTGCATTTTCTTTTACAGTCTCACAAGTATGTCATACAAGCATTGGTGCTGTATAAGAGTTGGCCACTTACTGAGAGTCAGTCTCTGTTTGTTCAAGAACTGAAAGAAATGGAGAAAAATGAAATCAAAGGTAGGTTGATCTAAATGTGTATTAGTGCAATGCATCGTGTTACTGATTTAAAAAAATACTGTATTGGTATGAGCCAAAACCATATGACATTTTTTCTGTTATTCACTGCAGGAGTGAAATAATTAAGCAACAAAGCTCTTTGTTCTGTGCTTCCTAGAAATGAAGTTTGATTGCATGATTCTATACCTTCAGTTCCCAAATTGTGAAGAAATCAGAGAATATTGTGTAAAACTCACCTGAGCTTCTTAGGGCTCAACTGTAGGTAGGGATCTGGAACAGCTGCAGAAGGATGACCTGCTTCCACATTCAGAGAGACTGATGAAGTATAATGTAAAGGAACATTACCCTGACAAAGTACATCCAAACAGTTTCTACTGAAATTAGAGAAACGCTAACTTAAGAAAATGCACTGTCAAGAGGGGAAAAAAGGCCTGCTTTGGGATATGTAATACTTCTGTACTGCTGATAGAGAATAATTTAGGCAGGAGGCAAGACTAGGAAAGGTCCCAAGAACAGGCTGTGTATTCAAGCAAGGAAGGGGACACAGAAATTACAGTATCTTTTTTTTTTCCAGATTCCCTTATCATTTCTTGTTTAAGGTACAATACTAATCAGTATATTAGCAATTAGTTGAAAGTCTTGTATTTGCTTCTCCTTTTACCACTGTGGCTGACACTGAATAATTTATCTTAATTATGTTAAGGGAAATTTTATCATGCTGGATCCAACAGCCCGAGAGAGGCCGGGGTGCTGCCACCCCATGTGCCCGGGTCCAACCATTAGAGAGGCTGAAGATTTAAGTTTAAACACAAACACTATTTACTACTTAGCATTTATTTTATGTACCCCTATTAACAACAGTAGTTTTCTGGGGTGCTTACCATAGGTAAGCATTTTGGAAAGAAACATTTAATCTCTGAATCTTTTTCTGACTGTGAACTAGTCTTAAAGCAATTTGAAAAGTGAGCTTTACCATCTAAAGCTGCCAACACCAGTTGTCAAACATACAATTCATATGACAGCAATGTCGGTGTGTAACTAAAACAACATCCTTTCACCATATGATTTTACAGAAAGCTGCAGGGAGCCAGGTTGGAAATTCCTGCAAAGAATTTTCACCATTTCAGGTATCACATTATCATGTAAGACAACAGTGCCATCTGGAGTTAGCTTTGTATCAAAGCAAATTTATCATGGTAAAAAGCGTATTTCAGCTTTGTATTATCATTTTAAACTAGCCCCCTTTAAATGAAGATTAAATGAAGACCCATATTATACTGCCGATATTCACTGGTATTATAAATATTTATTAAGAGCCTTTTTGAAGCAAGTAATTTCTCCATCATGCAGATGCTATGATAATTTTGTATTTTGCATTTTTTTATGTTATTCTTTTCTTTCTTCAGAATCCTTAATACCGCAGTTTGTCAGTACTTGTCAGAAAACTGTGTTAGAAGAAGTTATTTCATGACTAATATTTAGTCATTTATTATATATGAAAACTAAATAAATGTTTTATTAAAGAGCACATTGCACAAATAAAACATTGAAAAGACATTAACCAAAAAAAACGAGTACATATAAAATCTGGCACTTTCTAATTTCTATTATTTATACAGTCTTCATTCTTTTATCTCTTTTTTCTTTTTTTTCCTTCCTTTGGGAACTGTTAATAGGGAATTGTTAATCAGGCAAGACTTCAGTGGAAAAAATAGTAAAATAATTTAAGATCAGGATCATAAGTCTTGTGTAAAAGGGGGAAAATTAGCAGGCAATCTTGCAGCTGCTAGTGCCATTTTAAGTTGCTTGACTGTGCAAACAATTATTCTGTGATTCACTTTGTACATATGATTTTCAGTTATTGCCTTTTTGTATTCTTTTGGGTTTACTTTTCCTGTAATAAGATCAAAAGTTTTATTGTGCACCTGTCACAACTCAGAGCTGAATCATCAGTGTGTGCTGAATGCTAACTGCAGCGTGTATTTATATATTGTCTTAACTCTAGAGTATGAGTTGTTGATGAATAAAGGCTGTCTATCCAACAGGGAGAGCAGGTGAGTTAGGGTGCCAAATAGAATTAGGTTTGAAAAGTCAGAAGGGGAAATATCCTTTGGAATATTCCTTTTTTTAATCCAGAGCTGGGAGAGTTACTCCCACAGGTTTTCTCTTCCTGCAGAAGAACTTGTGTGGCTTGTTCTGAGGGCAGGATTTCATGAGATGTTTAACAGGTTGTTCAGTTATTCCTTGTAAGTCTTTCCCACCTAGCCTGTCTGTAGTGATTAATCACTTGCCTGATGTTCAGTGAAAAAGTCAGTCATTGAGGACACACAATAGTGCTACAGTTTAGAGTAGATTTCGAAGCCATGAGCTACCCCCAGCCTATTGCTGCAGCCATATTGGTAGTTTGCTTTGATCCTCGTGTATCTTTACTGCAACTTTAGTGTCTGGATAAGCCAAACCTTGGAAAGCTTTTTGACATTGCTATCTGTTTAGAATCTTTTGGAGTGTCCAGTCAGAGACAGGAAAAGAAGCATATTAATTTCTTGGTCATTTCCTAACCAAATCTGAAAGTCTCTCATGGAGCAAGCAACAGTCCTTTCTGCCAACTACTGCAAAATCCCATGAAATGCTTAAATAGTGGGAGCATGGTATCCTCTCAAAAAAAAAAAACCAAAAAAAACAAACAACAAACCTTCAGAATACTACTCTGTATTTTACCTGTGAATAAAATACATTCTCTGTAATTTGGATTTCATAAATCAGGAGTAGCTGTCTGTCTTGCCTAAAAAAGAGAACTTACTATCTTAATCTGAAGGTATGAGTTTCAGATAGGAATCATTTGGTGTAATTATTTAGCTTGTCGTAGACAGAACATCAGACTGGGTGATCACTGTGGTCTCTTCTAGCATTAGACTAAATGAATGCCTGAGTAAATAACTGAAGAATGGTAGAGAAGCTAATTTTAAGAGTTGCTATCAGTTGTTTGTCATCACTGTCAATCGATGTGATGCCCAAGCTTTTCTCTGTCACGCATATGCAATACCTGCTGCTGAGGGTTTGTGATGATTGATGTTTGTATGATTGGTCATGGAATGGCCTTTTACTTTCTGTATCATCTCCCTGCATTTCTTCTTATCACATCCCATACAAAGCATTTGCCTGTCTTTGCCTTTGGAAAAGCACTGAGGCGCTAGTTGCATCTCCCTTAGAGTCAGAGTGGGCTGCACGCTCTAGTGCCAGACTGCTGCCAGTGCCCCTTCCAGGAATATTTGGGGAGACTGCCTGCTCTGCTGACAGAAGGAGAAGGGCTGAGGGACGCTGGGCAGTGCAGTGGACTCAGCTAAGAGATCTCAACTGAATCCCGCCCCAAGCCTTCGCATCTGGAGTTAAAGAAATTTACCTCATTTTAACCCTGTTATTTAATATGCTTGTTTTGTTATTCAATATCTTCTCACTGTATGCAATAATTCCAGAGCATCAAAACGTTACAATTCAGAGTTCTAAAATATTTGCAAAAGCAAGACAAAGCTTGTTATAATCTGTGACATAGAGTATTTGTCTGATACTATTTAGTTAATGATACTGAATGTCTCTTGAGTGTTTGTATAAAGAATAAATAATTTATCCTTAAAAATTAATCATTCACTTAATAATGCATATATGCCAGCCTGATTTATGGTGCTAATATGTTGCAATGTGAAATTAAACAGAAAGCCATTTATGTAATATTATAACTTCAAATAGTGGCATCGCTATTTATTTTATATTTGCATTTCCCCTGGAGTTGTTTTAGCATCTTCAATAGCTGAAGAGACTGCTTTAATTTTTGCTTTCATTCTTTAATGTATGCTTTGGTAGCACTGAATCGACATCAGCTTAGCACTTTGGTGCCACTGTACACTATTTAAGTAACGTGAGGAGATAAGAATAATACAATTTATACATAAACACATGTATGATGTAATACACATATATATCATATATTTGCATGTATAGTTATATGTATATTTTTCCATATATTTAATAGTCATGATTTTATATACCCATATAACCTCAGGCATGACATTGCCAATCTGATCATGCACCACAGAAACAGACTTCCTTGTATTTTTGGAGGGCTGTATCTTCTCTTTTGCTTTTCACACTTCCAGGCTTACAAGCATATGAGACAGTGAGAACATTGCCTTTACTTTTATCCCCACATTCTTTCTTAGTCCAACAATAAATGTTACTGTAGGACTTGAAAGTGTCAACTCATTAACTGACTTTTCTTTGTCTTTCTATATCACTGTTCTGTGCTGTTATTCCACCCCGGATATTATATGGGGAAATATATGGATGGCAATTAATCATGCGTTATAACTGCATTGGAATAGTACATGGGGAAAAGCATGAGGAGCACAGCTTTCCTCTAATGCTCAATCATTTTGAAGGACAAAAGCCTGCAAGTATTCCTAAACTAACTAGAAAATCAAAAGAAAAAGCATCTGAGAAGACAGAAAAAGAGAAGTCCAATAAAGAAAGAGAATCACTTCTATGTCTTGCATCTCAACCTGAATCCCAGGTGAGAACAAAGCGAAAAACTGAATTTGTTGAATGTGCCATCATTGACTGGGTGTAAAGATATTTTCAGATTTCCAGATCAGTATTACTTCTAGTGTATCCCTTGAGTTTCTCTATGCCCTGGTTTGCCATCTTTTTAGCCTTACACCTGAGAAAGATTGAACTACACATTTAAAAGATGTATTCTGCATTTAGAGGTGTAGTGTGCTCACTTCTTGTTTATGTATAAAGCAACTACTGTTTGTTCCTTTTGTTGGTCTAGCTTCTGTCTCTGTTGAAGGTTTATTAAATTCCTTGAATTCAATGTATTCATGTCACTAAGTCCCTCATTGTATTGGTTTTCATGGGTTCCCAGGGAAATGAAACAGCTCTTTCCACTATAGTCAGTTCCTCCCTCATATGTAACAATTGTGGACATAAAATGGCAGAAAAATTTGTGCCTACTTGCAAATTCTTCTCATCTGTGGTGGGATAATCTGAATGTTCTGTGGTTGACCGAAAGCTTACTGCCAGCTTGTATTCCTTAAAAGGAATAATTGACTTTATGGATTGCAAACAGATTAATGGAGGGGAAAGAAGAAACTGACAGCTCCTTGTATAATGGTATTGCTTTTCCTAGAAATTTTGCAGCCTCATAGCAGATAGTTCAAGGGGAGGGCATCTCCATAGAGTTTTTCATGAAGAAATCTCCACTGAATTGTTTTGTTGACTAACCTGCTACACAGCAAACTTCCCTATGATTCATGTCCACAACAAATTCTATAAAAATCTGGAATAGTGCCTAACCTCTCCTTTCAGAGAAGTCTGAGTGGCTGCAGTTGAGATTGTTTGCCACAGAAATGCAATGCAGCTTCAGGCTGTGTCAGATTTCTGCCCTCACCTGCAATGATGTGTTACACTAAGGGTGCTGGGATAATGGTCCTTGGGAGTTGTTTAGTCTGCCACTAAAACAGATGCAAGCTTTGAGACAGGACTGCTTGAACATAAAGAAGATGCCCACTTTTAGTCTCAAATAAAAGCTAAACTCCTCTCTCTACTTCTAAACCTTGGTCTTAGAGCTTCTGCATGTGGTACAGTTTCCAGAAATATATGCAACACAGTATCTTATTCATTGGTCAGACAACAGAATAATCTACATTTCTGACACTACTTGTACCCTATGGGGCTGGAGAAGCCATGTGGTAAGGTGGTTTACATAGTTAAGGAAGTGACTGGAAAGAACCTGGTGCCTCATAAGACAGTGCAAGATGTATTTCTACACAAAAATTCTAGTTAAATGTAATAATTCTAGTAAAAAAAACAAAAAAACAAAAACCAAAAACCAACAACAAAAGAGGAAGAAGAAGGAGGAAAATAGCTTGGCACTGAGAGAAGACAATTGCATGAAAAATTGCTACAAAATACTCCTTTTCAGACTGTTCAGAAGAACTTGGGAGTGTGGAGCATGCTGTATGGGAGGGGGAGGAAGCACTTAAGCAAAATACGCGAAAGAGTTTTTAGACATTACAAAATAATTTTCCTTTCCTTTGGCAGCCACTGTTCGTGTAGTAATGCATGTCTGTTTATCAATGTATATCAGTTAGGAAAATGACCAGGATACAGAAAAGTAACTTCCTCCTAAATAGTGGTATACTAATGTATACATTATATTTATGATACTTCACTTTCAGCAATCTGCTTCAACCAAACCGTACTGGACTTTACGTCTAGTTAGTGAACAGAGAGAGGCAGACGTTCTGGAAGTGAAGAAAGACACCCAGCGAGCAGATGAGATCAAAGCCATGAAACAAGCGTGGGAGTCTGCAGAGCCAGGAAGAGCTATCAAGGTAATACCAGAGTGCAATCTTGGCAGTAACGTTTCTTCACAAGTTCCAGGAGCTGCTGTGAGAGCAGAGCAGTTGCCACAACAGATACCTGACCACCTGACCTCATATGGCTGTTCACCACTCTGTGAAAGACAGGAAGTGTTACATCAAAAATCAAAAATGATTATGTGATTACCTGATCTAGTGCAAGATGTCCCTAGCCATGGCATGGGGCTTGGAAGTAGATGATCTTTAAGGTCCCTTCCAACCCAAACCATTCCCTGATTTTGTGATTCTATGTGCATCAATTCTGGGCAAAAATCCAGATGATGTACTTTAGACTTCTGTACGTTACTAAGACTTTAAAGTTTCTCCTTGGAAGTCCCACTACCTCTACAAAATTCCAAATTTGCTACTAGTGACAAGTTTAATATCTAGTGAGAAATACACTGTTATAAACATGCCAAAAAGATTTCTCTTGAAGAACTATCACCTAGCTATATTGTCTCAAATTGTCCCCTGGGGCCAGGATTCCCAAATTCCTACTGGGTTGCAGGTTACCCATGAGCCAATTCACTGTTTTGGAGAAGCATTACTAATTCAGATGTCAGCAGAAGCTGGGCTTTTTTGACATGATGTATGTTTCCAATGGAAAAATAATACAAGATCTTTCTATCAAAGCAAAAAGTTACACTGCTGTTTCAGAATTCAAAGCATCATTACCAAAAAAAAAAAAAAAAGAACAGAATGCAATCTTTAAACTTATTTGACTGTCTTCCCCTATCATCCCCCTATCATAGCTGGTTCTATCACTATTACCTTTTTTGATCAGAAATTCAACTGAATTACAACTAAAGGGTTCCATTTTAAAAGCCCATTTAGGTCCATGACATTTATCTAAAGCAGCTATCATTAAGAAAATTGCATCAACTGTATGTAATATGCTAAAAAGTAAAAGGCTAAATTAACGGTCTGCTATCCAGTCTAAGTATTTTCCCTTCTCCTTTCTTCCTGATCGCCCGCCCCAATGTCTTCCTTTTCCAGGGGTCACATGCCCTCTGACTCTGGTAATTAGGTGCCTGACTCCTGGCTGACTTTTGTCTTCTCCATCCATTCTGGCTATCTGAGAGCCCTTTAAGACAAAGCCCAGTGAGCCAAAGTCACCTTCTGAAAAGACAGGTAGAAGTCGTGATGCCTGGTTTTGGCATCAAAGATAACAGAGCCTGAAAGAGTTTGCACCTATAGCTCCCATTTCTCAGGAGAAAGTCTAAATCACCCAGGAGCTCCTAGGAGGAAGAGATATTTGCCTAAGCAGGTACAGTAGCTGAATATATTCTGACATTCAGCTATGAGGAAACCTTGCTTTTCAGGGTTTTGGTTATTGGATTGTTTTTTTTTTTTAATCTACATTTTATTTTTAAACTGCCCAGAGATCAATGATTTTCCAGTATTTCATTGCATGATGATCTTTAGTGTAAGTATTCAATGACTCATGACTCACCTTCTCTGATTCCAGCCCCAGGAAGAGTTGCATACTGCACTCAGGTGTTAGGTTTGTTATTGACAGTATTGTTTTATCATTTGGGATATATACTAAATATAGCAAGTATGCATTGAGTGGAGTGAAAATGCTCAAAGTGTACTGCCTACTTTTCATTTTACTGAACTACCATCTCACAAAGGTTTACTTAGGGCTTCTTATTTATACTCTCAATACACACGATAGAAATTAAAGATGAACTTTAAGTACTAATATTAATTTTTCTTCTACACAGCACATTAAAGTCAACCAAATAAAGGTTGCAGAATATTGCTAGGAAAAAAAAAAAAAAAAAAGGGGGTATTTAATGTGGAATAATAACCTGTCAGGTTATTATTTCAGAAAAAAAAAAAACTCTGTTGGAAAGATGGCTTCAATATGACTCTGTCATGAAATATGGTCCTCTTATGTTTATCTTTTTTCTGCCCAGTCACTCACTAATGATATTCCTGTTGTTAGAGGTGATGCTTTCATAGATCAAACCAGTGAAATATACTTATCAGTAATGTGAAGTAGCATCATATCTCATACCCACTGGGTTTGAAGACTTATATCTTTTTGTTCACTTATAGATTCCCACTTTCAAAAATTCTTTGTGATTTATGATACTATTTATGAAGTACAATTTTTCTTATCTGGATTAAAACTTTGATCTCTAGGCTTTTCAGGAACGCATGCGGTTTATTAATAAGTATGCTGTGAAAGATTCAGAGGACCCCCTCACTGGGACTGAGACTGACAGTTTAACACCTACTTCAGGAGAAAGAGGTAAAGGTATAACTTTCTGTAAAGCATGTCTTTTGTTCATCATGTTCAGCTCCTTAGAAAAGACATTTGATTTAAATACTGGTAGTGAATGGATAGAACTGCCCTGATAGAGGTGTCCAAATGCACAATGGCATGTGTATCTATCTTCTTTATTCCCTCTGGTTTAATCATTGCATTTCTCGACTTTCAGACACAGATACAGTCTCACAACTTTTGGAAGCTGACAAGTTATCCTTAAGCAAACTTTAAGCAGTCCTTCTGTACTAGAATTCTGACCATAAATTAACCTGAAATTTTTTGAAGTTTAGTGGAATACCTACTCCCTCAATTACAAATTGGGTACTCAGCAGTCGTTAGTGTAGAAATATTAAAACATTGTTTAGCAGATGAAATAGCATATCAGTAAGACACTAATACTTCTAATGTGCATTTTGTTTGTGTTAATGCAAACTGTGCAAGAGTGCTCTGGAAGTGAGGTATCAAAAAAGTGCATACTGAGTATCATCAGCTTTCTGGCAGCTTCCATAAGTGCTCTCTAACTTTATTTAGTGGTTACAACTTCTATGGGTTCTTCATTCTTCTGGCAATTGCTGGACTCTGATGAAAATCTGAATGGGGAGCAAGGCTGTTTGTTGTTTCTTTTCTTCTGAGAATAAAGTTCACATCAGGCTATCACTAAACACCCAGTCTGATTGTGACAATATCTGGTCATGGCTTATGTGCATGGAACTTTTGACACAGTCTGCCACAGCATCCTCCTGGAAAATCTGGCAGCCCATGGCTTGGACAGGTGCACCTTTTGCTGGGTTAAAAGCTGTCTGGATGACTGGGCACAGAGAGTGGTTGTGAATGGTGCTGCATCCAGCTGGTGTCCAGTGACCAGTGGTGTCCCCCAGGGATCAGTACTGGGCCCAGTTCAACATCTTCACTGATGACCTAGATGATGGGATCATGTCTACCATTAGTAAATTTGCAGATGACACCAAGTTGGGGACCAGTGTCGATACCCTGGAAGGTAAGAAGCTGCAGAGGGACCTGGACCGGANGGAATGGACTGCCCAGGGAGGTGGTGGAGTCACCATCCCTGGAGGTGTTTAAGAAAAGATTGGATGCTGCATGTAGTGGCATGATTTTAGGACTAGAGGGAATGGATTAAAATTAGAGATAGGTCGATCCAGGTTGGACATTAGGAAGATTTCTTAACCATGAGAGTGGTCAGACACTGGAACAGGTTCCCCAGAGAGGTGGTGGAAGCCCTAACCTTGGAGGTTTTTAAGACCAGGCTGGATGGGGCTCTGAGCAACCTGCTCTAGTGGGAGGTGTCCCTGCCATTGGCAGAGGAGTTGGAACTAGGTGATTTTTAAGGTCCCTTCCAACCCTGACAATTCTATGATTCTGTGATTTAGCTGATGTTGAGGTGTTAGGACATAGGCTGGACTTGATGATCTAAGAGGTCTTTTCCAGATGCAATAATTGTGTGATTCTGTGAACTAGAACCTGAGAACAATTCTTAATTTTTTTTTTATATTTTTCCAGTCAGGTAAGTAATCATCCCAAGAATGTTTCAGAACTTAAAACAGAAGTAATCCTCACCTTGTGCCTTAGGCAAACACATCATTAGTTACTTCTTGCTTTCCAAAGGAACTTGAAAAAGTATTGTTTCCTCTATAAGTTCTTGGATAAGGATTTCAAAATGAATGGTTATTTACCAGGAGCTTTGTTCTAAACTAAATTTGGAGGGTAGTATAAAGTCTTATGAAGTAAAAGGTTGACAGTCCAATAACTTTAAAGTTATTATGGTTCAGTTCCATAGAGTGCTGCAACAGGCATTAATGTGCTTGAACATTTCAGTAATGTTCAGTATCCTAATTAGAATTTTTATGTTCTGGAGAATACTTTGCCTACAGGCAGTGTCTAAAGCACTTCCAAAGTCCATGTCACCCTTCTAGGCTAACAGAGAAGGCTGGTATATTTGTCTATGTATAGAGAGTAAATATATAGACAGTATTTTTTTCATACTTGTAAACCTCTTTCCTAATTCTGTCGAGAAAACTCCAATAATATTTTTATATGTTTCAATTGATTACTACTATAACTAGGGTAATAATAGAGTTTTTATGTAAACTACTGAAGTCATTGTTAAATCTCATCAAATTTCAGAGGCATTTTCAGCACATTCAGACAAACTGAAAGAAGGAATAATCACAGTGCAATTCAGCACAGTGGCACGCTTCATTATAGATAGGTCATTGTATTGTGAGAATACTACATTAAAGCATAACATGATTACTTATCCATGTTATAAAAAAATTCTAAGACTTCAGAATGACAATTTTTAGTTTTCATAGGAAACTTTTTCTTTAGACTGGTATTTCCCAAAACAAATCTCTGCTCAAAAGGGAATATATATATATTTAAACTATAACCAGGACTGAACAAAGAGATTCTTATTGTTGATGAGTTTGGGTTTTTGTTTTGTTTTGTTTTTTAATAAAAAAAATGTCATTCCTTGCTAATTAGAAGTAATGTTCTTTATGCATTTTAAATTGAATGTTCTTGTCTAGATTTACAAGCTTTACTGAGTACTGTAGATTTAGGCAATCATATATTTAGGTAATACTTATATTAATTTCATCTAGGATATATGGTTTTTTTCAGGATCTTTGATTCTGTTATGAGTGTTGGAAATAAAAAGGAAGAAATATTTTATCCTTTCCAACCCATATTCTCATTTCATAATGTATTTTGCTGAGCCAAAAGAAAAAACTGTATCAGAATTTAGATGGAGCCTTCTGGCATAACTGAATAACCAGTTCAATCTCTTCTGTTGTAGATTCTTTTACCACGGGAAATCAAGAATCACAAGCATCTATTGACTCAAGGTTACAAATACAGCAAAAAAAATGGGAGCCTATAGAACTTAGTCCTTACATGAGGTAAGTTTCAGCAAGAACAACTAAGTCCCACTGAAGCACCAAAATCTGTCTAAGGATTTTCATATATAGAAATTAGTAAATGCAAAATCTTTTTATGCACTTTTGTCCTATCTGTAATTCATTGCAGCATAATAGATGCGAATTTAGACCTTATCCTCCACATGTCATTGAAGTAAGCTACAGTTCTGTCACATGATTGTTAAAATTGCTATGAAAATCCTGGCCTGTTTTATGTGTCCTTTATATTGTATACATAGAATCACTCAATAATGAATGCAGAAGTGTAGATGGTATCAAGATACCATTTTCAGCTTTCATCTTCCTGGCATGGATGTGTTTTAAAGTCTGTGCTTTCCTACATCCACTTATAATTAATTTATGTCCTTTCCATAACATAACACATGTCAAAGGAGCTGAATCACTGCACTGCATGTAATGAGAATGTGCCATAAAAATTTAAAGAGAGTGCATGTGCAGGCAAAGATGCTGATTTCAGTGGTCATCTTGAAAAAAGTGCATACGAAGTTTGTCAGGATGTGATGCTAGATTCAGATAATATAGTTAACAAATGAAGATCAGTTACTACTAATAGTTAATAGCTAAAACAGTTACTTATATTTGTTATTCAAAAGAACTATCTTCTTTATTACATGTGTCAATTTGAACCTATCTAGCTAATATACATTTACATGCATGTTTGCTGTGCCGCAGCTAGAACCCAGGTCATGCTTAATTGCATTTATATTCAGTGTGACATTTATGGAGTTCACTGATTTTCAGAAGACCTTAGAACATGCTGAAAAATATCCCCAAATTTAATTTTAAATTGAAAGGGAAACCGGTGTTATATTGAAGTGAATAACATTAAGACAGTAGAAATATATGGCAAAATACCTTCTACAAGCTTTAGTCCTGAAAGCATTTCCTTTGTCTTCAACTCCTTGTCTTTTACAATAGTTATTGAAGTCAAATTATATGAAAAATATTATCCACTTAGCTGCTTTTATGCTAACACAAAAAAAAAATATATTTGTTTCAATGATGAGTTATAACATCAAAAACTTCTGGAAATGTGATATTTCTTGCAAATTAAGTGTCACATATAGTTTTTCATATGCCCTAAGATAAGCATGATTTTACTAATCTTTTTTAGATAGACACTCAAGTATAAGAGACCTGGCAAATATATGCATATAGGTGTTAAGCAAAATATACCACACCCAAAACTGTGTTTGAAATGAGACAAATATCTTTGTGTTTCCTTCAGAAAAACAATGTCTGCGTCTGTGCTAAGAAATGAGTCTATCATTCAACAGCAAGAGATACATAAAGTGGAAAAAATCAAACATTTTAGGGAACTTCGAGAGCTGGCTTTGGAACAAAGAAAGAAAGAACAAAATGACAGAGCTTTACTGAAGCAAAGTATACTTGAAATGTATGAGAATTTGCAGGTAGGTTTTCAAGATTACTTTCCAGTAACTATTAGTGTGATATCCACCACTAGTATGAATATCTTGATCATTCTCAAGACTTGTATTCAGTACCAATAGTTAGAAACAGTGAACAAGCTTGAAATTTCTCTTGGCCAAAAGTTAAAACTAAAGGTTCTAGGAAAAAAAAATAGGACTATACAACATCCTTAACATGATATTCTTAGTACTTTCTTGATACAACTTTTTGCAAAAACACTATTTTATAAATATCACCATAAAAGTAAAGTTACAAGTGAGAATAAAGTAAGCATTTGACAGACATGACCAGATGCGTATTAGATAAAACATCTCTGGTTTTGGCTTTTTTTTTTTTTTAATAAAATTGCATAGGCTTTTTTGAAAAGTAACAAAGAACAGCCTTGAGAT
>VWZY01008446.1:99681-111167 GCA_013399075.1 Chloroceryle aenea | reverse complement strand
GTTTTGGCTTTTTTTTTTTTTTAATAAAATTGCATAGGGCTTTTTGAAAAGTAATAAAGAACAGACTTGAGTATGTTTATCCTGGAGAAGAGAAGGCGGAGAGATGATCTTATGGATGCTTATAAATAAGCAGTGATATGACAAGGGACAATAAATACAAACTGGAACACAGGAAGTTCCATCTAAACATAAGGAAAAACTCCTTTACTTTGAGGGTCATGGAGCACTGAAACAGGCTGCTCAGAGAGGTTGTGAAGTCTCCTTCTCTGGAGACTTCCAAAATCCACCTTGACAGGAGCCTTTGCAACCTGCTCTAGATGAACCTGCAGCAGGGTTGGACTTGTTGATCCCCAGAGGTCCCTACCATTCTGTGATTCTATGATTATGTGAAGATAATGCAAATAGGAAGGTGGGTTGCTCCTCATGTGTCTTACAGCAAAGTTAGAGAACACTGTTCTCCTGGAATATGCATGATGCCAACAAACAAAAAGATTTGAATTATTAATCCTTAAAAAAAGTCTATAAATAATAAATTCGATAGTGTTAGGGTAGAATCCACTCTTAGGATTAACTCAGCCAATGCATGGCCCATTAAATTGGTACAAATATCTTAAGAAAATTGGCTTAACTTTTGAGTATCAACAGGAAGAAAATGTTTTGTTACACAGTGGTAATACAAAACCACTAGCCATCAGCTAGTGACTATTCAGTGCTCTTTAACAGTGGATAAGAGATAGCTTGGGTTTTTTTCCATTAAACAACCTATTTATAGAAATCACTTGAAAACTTCTCCTTACCAAGTTCCCAGACAGCCTGATTTATATTTCTTAAGTACAAGTCTGCAAGGAGCCCTAGTTCTCTACCAGTGACTGATTGATCCTAATGAGAATGAATATCCAGGTTTTCAGATGTTGCTATAATTTTGGATGTCTCACACACCATATATATTAGAAGTGCAAATTTTCACTGAGTAGTTCCTCAGTCATTTTGAGAAAGTATGTCCATTAAAGATGTTTCATGGTACGAATTCAAAATAAGCATATTGTGCTGATTAGCACTTGTACAGGTTTTTTTCATCTGTAGACGCAGAGAACTATAAAAAGCTATCTAGGTGTCCCCATTTTCCAGGATGGAAATGTAAAGGAAGAAGTTTTTAGAAATGTCCAAGTCAGACTTGCCCTAAGTCTCATAGAAGGCCATGTGATCTAGGCTCCTTTAATCATGTAAAAGAGCTCCTAAGCCATTTTGGCATTTCTGAACACTAGATTTTAAAGGGACTCATATAAGACAACAAGGCAAGCCAATAACTGAAGAGGGACTAGACCCAGATAAGTAATTAGTCTGTTGCCCTATGCTCCTTTCACACAATTAGCTTATTATGCCAGCAATTTAAAAAGGATTTTAATGAACTTTCTCCTCTTCTTCATGGGGAAAAAATTGACATATAGCTGTGACAAATCAATAAAATTACATGTAAAAAGAAAAGGAGAGATGCTTTCTCTGTACTTATAGAGTCACAAAGTGAAACATTACAGGAAGGATGCAGTTGCCTGTGATCGAATCAAGAATCATGCTTTAGGGGTGGGGGTCTTGCTGTTTATTTTTGACTAGGCAACCTTAGATGAAACACGAGGCAGAATTCACAGCATTCGGGAAGCATACAGAAGTAATCTGCTAGAGGCTGAGCGCAGAAAACGAGAAGAGATGGCAGCTCATGAAGCAGTCCTGCAAGCACAGCAAGAGACAAAAAGCCCAAATGCATACACAAAAAAACATGGAAAAGGTTTAGGGAAAAAAAAGTAATTACTGGCACTACCGAACTGTATTTAATAGTTTGGGAAATAAAGTTTACACTCAAAGATGAGAGAGAATTTTTGTTATTTTTCCAGTGGTTTTGTCAACTATAGCACATTTTATCTCTTTGCCTGGTGCTAGTGAAAGAAAAGTATCTAGTACCAGTAATAAAGTGTTTGGTATTTTGCTTCTCATAAAGGTACTCTCTATTACTAAAGTTTGTGTTTTACTGGAATAAAATTTTGTAACAAAATTCATATTTCATTCAGATTCTTCTCCCAAAATCATGGTGTCTTTTGTCCTCTTTTTCCAATCTAAACAGAACCGGTCAAGAATGAACCAAAGGTAAAACAGCAAATGTAACCTATCAGTTTTGAAGTCATTTAACTTGGCAGAAACCTGAGCTCCTTCAGTGAATGACAATTTGTGGAGTTTATAACAATTAAATAGTGGCATACCACACATTTCATATGCAGGCATTGGAAGGCTTCCCAAAGCCTGGTTCAGTAGGCACTCACAAGCTTTCTGTGTACTGTAGTATTTTTCCTTTTCATCATTCTTCTATGTGTTTTTGAATCTCACGGTAACTCTTGTTTTTAACAACAGGCAAACTCATGGCACAACTTTCCAAGGCTTGTTGAATACTCTTTAAAACCCTGTTACTCTCTTTGTTTGTCATTTCTAAGCTATGTTTTGCTCACGGTGCCTTTGTTTAAACTGATAGTTGGGGTTGTTCAGTCTGGAAAAGAGAAGGCTCTGGGGAGACCTTATTGTGGCCTTCCAGTATCTTAAGGGGGCCTACAAGAAAGCTGGGGAGAGACTTTTTAGGCTGTTGTGCAGTGATAGGACTAGAGGGAATGGATTAAAACTAGAGATAGGTCGATTCAGGTTGGACATTAGGAAGAATTTCTTCACCATGAGGGTGGTGAGACACTGGAACAGGTTCCCCTGAGAGGTGGTGGAAGTCCCATCCTTGGAAGTTTTTATGACCAGGCTGGATGGGGCTCTGAGCAACCTGCTCTAGTGGGAGGTGTCCCTGCCACTGGCAGGGGAGCTGGAACTAGGTGATCTTTAATGTCCCTTCCAACCCTGACAAATCTATGATTCTATGATTACAATAGACCCTTGGTTTCTAGACCTTCACTGGAATTAAGAAACATTTCATAAAGGTAGAGCCAGTGTGTGAATGAAGTGGCAATCACAGGCTTTCTATTTGAAGGGTAAAATATTTCCTCTAAGCTCTTGATTACATTAGCATAGAATTCCTATACTTCTTGGAATTGTCATCAAACACAAAATAAATACATTCATTCATACTCACTAGCTAGCATTTTGTAGCCAGAGACAATGGTCAAAACCCTTATAAAGGTGAAAAATCTCTCTAGACCAGACAGAGCTGTTTTACACACACAGGATGTCAGGGGTTGGAAGGGACCTTGGAGATTTTTGTGTCCAACCCTCCTGCCAGAGCAGGATTATATAATCTAGCACAGGTCACACAGGAATGCATCCAGGCGGGTTTTGAAAATCTCCAGAGAAGAAAACTCCACAACCTCTCTAGAAATCCTGTTCCACTGCTCTGTGACCCTTACAGTAAAGAAGTTCCTCCTCACATTAAGGTAGAACCTCCTATGCTCCATGCTTGCATCCAATCCCCCGTGCCCTGTCACAGGGCACGAGTGAGAAGAGGCTGTCCCTTTCCTCTTGACACTCAGACCTCATATATTTATGAACATTTATCAAATCCCCTCTCAGTCTTCTCTTCTCCAGACTAAAGAGCCCCAGATGTCTCAGCCTTTCCTCATAAGACATGTGTTCAAGTCCCTTCATCATCCTTGTAGCCCTCCATTGGACTGTCTCGAGCAGATCCCTGTCTCTCTTGAACTGGGGGATGGCTTTTTTTTTAAATGGCTTAGAGAACTTTCTGTGCATGTAGTCATAAGCAGAAGCTCGGGAAGTTAGGCTGCCTACACAGCATACACATACAGTATGTCCAGGATGTCCAAAAGCATTTCATTATCTAGACAGCACAAGAAACCATGAGACACACCTATTTAATGCAAATTACAGTAAATGTTATTCTTTACATTCTGGTCACTGGTACTGGCTAGTCATTGCATCTGAAACTAGCCTTTCTTCTGCATCTTAATGATATATCAGATGCTCACTTCTGTTCTATCAGTACCTCACTGTTCTATCAGTACCTCACTGTCTGGCTTGAACTTGACTCACTCTATCAGTTCTCTGATGTTTGTTCTTTATACAGCATCATACCTACACACCTGCTGTGATGCCTCAGCAGCCTCATTCCTTCCATATAACATAAACTAAACTAAGTGGCTTGAGTTTTCATGTTTGAAAAGCAGGTTTTGTAACCACAGTTCTAAAACTTCACTGGTGATTTTTATTTCAAAGAGCAGGAGCTAAGTTTTGCTTTGACCCATACAGACTGCAAATAAAAAGCCTGTCAGTCTTGTGCTATAATTGCTCTGACTTTGTCCTCTCTGTTTTGGAATATGGACTATACTGCTTCATAATATGCTGTCTTGTTGCCATGGCAATAGCACGTGTTGGTCGTCTTCTTATGTGAATCTCTAATGAGCTTCTGTAGAGGAAGATCAAGATGAAGTTCTGTTCTTGATGCCACTGCAAGCGCTATAATGACATTCTGTTGTAAAAATCAATCCAATTCTAAAAGCCAGCATAATCAACATCTAAATGTCAAAAATTCAGCTAATAATCTGCATGATCACAACCCATCCCCACATGTAATCAGCCATAAACTGACTTAAACAAAGACACAGTGTACTCAGATCTACATTATCAAATCCAGCTCTGATGTTATACACAATTCTAAGTTTCATCATTTCCTCATTTTAAAGAGTAATGTAGCATCATCAACATCTGCTGTGTGGTTTGTGAATGTTTCTGTTGTCTCATCTTTTCAACAACACAGATATGATGAGAAAGTGAATTACTGTCACACTGTTAATTGCATGTACTCTGGAGTATATAATGCTTTAAGAGAAGCACAATAGCAGTTTTATTAAATCCCTGTGCACATTCCAGAAGAACAAAATATCCTCTTACCTAGTAATGGAGACTTTGTTGTGTTTTAAATGATAGGATTCTCGCCTCCAGTTTTCAGACCAAGTTGATCAATAGTCAAATTGTGTGTTCACATGGATAAAGTGCCCTTTAGGAGTAAGACAGCTTTTAGGCACCATAGTTTTATGAAATTTTACCAGCCTTTATATGAAAGGAATTTACTGCCCATATTCAGTGCAAGAAATGGCTCATATTCTGTTTTTACAAATTGTACATTTCAGAAATATGCCATATTGCATCAAGAATTCATATTTTCTTATGGTTTCCTGTTATAAAAGCTCTGGAAGTTGAGTATTTGTTGTTTCTGCATATACTCAGCTTGGCCATTCAGGGCCAGATTCGGTAAGGGCATAAGGACAAGGTTTAAATGTTGTGCTTTCTTATTCATTAAACAACTTCAGCCACAGACTGAAAAGTGGGGTCAAGCCTTTACAGGGAAAGCTTTTCTGAATTAAGATGTGATTGCTTGATCTTACAAGATGTCATTCTGGAGGCTACATCAAAGCATACTTTTCCAGGTATTTGGTGGCTTCAAATCATGGAAGAGAGGGTTTGGATTTGGGCAAGTGGGAGCAGGGGTTGAACAGCTGCCTTCTAACACTTCTTACAGAAAATCATCCCTGAGAAACTTTGCACTATTTGTCACTTACACAGCCTCTGCTTTTTGTTCATGGAAGGATTCTGTGTATGAAGAACAGCACAGATGACTATGTCAGTCTCCAAACACTGCAGTTTTGTTGCTTTCTGACTTGGAGGACAGCATACTGCTCCCCCAAAATACCAAGTCTTAGTCCTGAAGAAGAGTTTGGCAATAACCATCTCTCAAGAGGATGGGCTACTCCAACAGTTCAGCAGTCCTTATATGTCTCCGGCAGTAGACTCTGTGCTTCTCACAGAGACAGTCTCCAATACCCTCGTAATATTTTCTTTTTGTATTTGTGTGATTCCCCCACACCTTATTTCCAGCTCATGAACAAAATACAAAGCTCAGTCCAATCTCTTCACTTTAAAATGCATCAGTCTCTTAGTATCTAATAATCACTGGGGAGTTGCACAGAGAAGCAGTTTCAGGAACCAGCACAGTGGCATATGAAAGACAAGCCCTGCTGCCATCCTGAGGATCAGCTATGCAGTTTTGAGAGACCTTAGAGGCTCAGAGATCAGGGCAATACTGGCAATATTTTGCAATTATAATTTGTGATTGGCTATAATTTTGAATAAAAATTTAAAGATTCTTTAGAGCAGGAGAGAATCTTTCAGAGCACCTTTAAGGTTCAGCTGTGCTTTTGTAGTAGTAAAAAAGAATTTGTTTACTGTACTGATTCTTGATACTTGTTTCTCTTTTATATGAAGTATAGTCATATACAAAGGAAAATGTCACTGTTCAGCAGAAGTCTTGAAATGTTTTGATGGAAACTGCAAGTGCCACAGGAGAATGAAAACTTTTCAACATGTTAGAGTGCACTGTTAATAATCCCTAAAGAATTTCTCAAGAGTTTGCTATCTTTACTTCTATATTTTAGGAAAAAAATGGTAGCTTTCACAAAGTGCTGCAGGTACCCGAGAAAGAAATTAAGTCTTTGACTTGACAATTCAGTTTAATGGGGATTAACTCTGTAAAGAGTTAATCACTTCTAATAATTCTTTGTAGGTATGTTCCGCTAAGCTTTAGTGGTTTTCACTGCTTGATCCTTTAATTTTGACCAGCTATTAGGTACTAGAAAGGAATTTTTTTCATTAAATTATGTATTTAAAGTTACTTTTCAATGCAAGTAGCTTCATTAATCTTCAGATTACTTGTCCCATCTGTTTTGCTTTAATTTGGCTGGCATTTACACAATGAGCTACAGACCAAAAACCAGACCAAGCCCGTTCCAGGATGCCTCGCTGCTGAAACAAGCAATGTGCTGTGAAATGAGGCTCAGTTCTGAGCTGCCAGTCTGCTCACCCCGGCAATGTGCAATTTAACAGCTATGTATGGTCTCATTTTAATTCAAGGAAGAGACACAGCATTTATGCACATGCACAGCATTTCCCCTCCAAAAGGCAAGAAAAGTGTCTACATATTGTGGCTGGCAGAAAACATGAGAGAACAGCTTTGCACAATCACAGAGCAGTTTGCAGAATAAAAGAAATCTCACTTTCAGAGCCCTTTTTTCTTCTCATTCATTTCTTGACGCAACCCTAATAGATTCACAGTCTAGGTAATATTTCAATCATTTAAATATTCTTGTCATTTGCAGAAAAAGCAAGATGATGTTGTCCTCCATCTCAAAGGAGGACAAAGACAGGAAAGAAGGAGAAAGATGGGGAAGGAGAGAAAACAGTGAGAGAGTGGCATGAGAGAAAGGTGCACTGAACATGTTAATAGCCAAAATAAGATAAAAGAGATGGAGAAGTGGTCAGGTAGGACTCAGGACCTTTGATTTCAGTGGCATTAAAAATGTGATTAGGGACAGTGGTTTAGGGACTGACAGGGTAATCTGAGACTGAGATAATGTACAGAACCAAAGGTAATCTGAGACTGAGATAATGTACAGAACCAAGCATAACCAGGTCAGGTCTGGATACACACTTCTCTTTGAAATCTGGGCTCCTCTGCCCAATGCCTGGTCTTCTACCTAAAGGCAAGCACCAAAATGTTCACTTTTTCAGGAACACATGAGAGGTGTTTACCTTGCAGAAGGGTGCCATGACCAGCAGGTGCAGCACAATCCATGAAAAGCAATAGCAAGGTTTTTGTACCCTTAGCCCGAGAAAGCTGAAGTGGAATCTGTAGGTGTGTGTTCCACTCCCCAGGGCACCACAGACATCTCTCCCAGTTACCCTTGAGTTGGGACCACCATGCAATGCTCACAATACTAGGTATAGTGTGCAGCAAGAGAGAGCTTGATTCTGTGTATAAACCAACATGTTGCAAAGCTGGAACGTTCAAGGAGGGATAAAGCAGCTGCATTGTCAGGGATGATGGTAAGGTTTAACTTGGTAATGAGTCACATTAAATGAAGAGTCTTGCTAAAAAGAGACCACTGTTTTGTGGCCTAGAGTTTTCTAGATTTAATTTCCATCCCATGGCTGAATATTCTACAGGTGGCAAAAATCAGAAGACATCAGCTACAGAGAGGGTACAGAGGCTGTCGAAGCACTCAGCTGCATGGCTAGAAGCAACCAGAAGTACTTCAGACATACCAAAAGCATCAAGTGCCTAAAGAGACAAAAAGGGGTAGTGAAAAATCCCTCCTTCCTATTCTCTACTCTTCCCATGCCAGAGACCACAACATAGCTCCACCTCTTCTGCTTTATGGGCACAAAATTCCTGGGGTTTGGTTGGGTTTTTCTGCACTACAGAGAAACACTGAGTTGAGTTTAAAGACAGCTGTTGGCAGAGGATAGAGCCATAGATCTTGAAATGCAGGAAAGACTAAAGCTGCTCCACTCCTAGCCATCTGGGTAGACAAAGGGATGAAAACTTTTATTTCACAGTGTTTTACATATTCTGTAAAAATATAACTCTTGGGAATTGGAGAAAGATAAGAGACCAGAAATTAGTCACAAGTGTCTAAAGCAATGTGTGTCCTTTTCTCTATTACACCACAGAAATGTGTCTTGAGGGGATATGAGGTTCAGCTAATGAACAAATGAGAAGCTTCTTCCTCTCACCTTGTCCTTACTCTTGATAGAATGAGTTTCACAGCACTTCCCTGTTATCATTGAAAGCACTAAGAAAAGCAAGGGAATGTTTTTCTATTGATCTAGTGCAAAAGGTGGGGTTCCCAAAAGCACATTTCTCAGATTTGCTGAAGTGGCTTTCACCTGAACTATTCAGTGTCAACAGTTCCAAAGACTTCCTTGGCATCTGTCTTGGTTTAAGCTCCCCTAGCCAGCAACAAAGCACCACACAGCCTCTTGCTCACTCTTAACCCTCATCTGGTGGGATGANTAACTCTTGGGAATTGGAGAAAGATAAGAGACCAGAAATTAGTCACAAGTGTCTAAAGCAATGTGTGTCCTTTTCTCTATTACACCACAG
The DNA here is from genome assembly GCA_013399075.1 of Chloroceryle aenea. NCBI lineage: Eukaryota > Metazoa > Chordata > Aves > Coraciiformes > Cerylidae > Chloroceryle > Chloroceryle aenea. The sequence goes on along the minus strand of VWZY01008446.1, from coordinate 102,235 downwards.
AAATGTGTCTTGAGGGGATATGAGGTTCAGCTAATGAACAAATGAGAAGCTTCTTCCTCTCACCTTGTCCTTACTCTTGATAGAATGAGTTTCACAGCACTTCCCTGTTATCATTGAAAGCACTAAGAAAAGCAAGGGAATGTTTTTCTATTGATCTAGTGCAAAAGGTGGGGTTCCCAAAAGCACATTTCTCAGATTTGCTGAAGTGGCTTTCACCTGAACTATTCAGTGTCAACAGTTCCAAAGACTTCCTTGGCATCTGTCTTGGTTTAAGCTCCCCTAGCCAGCAACAAAGCACCACACAGCCTCTTGCTCACTCTTAACCCTCATCTGGTGGGATGAGGAGAAGAAAATACAACAAAAGGTTCGAGAGTCAATACAAAGGACAGGAAAGGGCCCACTCACCAATTACGGACGTAGGAAAAAGACAGACTCAACTTGGGGAAACTCTTCTTCCCAAACCCATCTCTGTTACCTGTTCCCCACCAGCAGCACAGAGGGGCAGGGAACAGGAGTTGCAGTCAGTCCCAGCCAATGTCATGTTGTTTCTGCCATGCCTTCCTCCTCAAGGGGAAAACTCAGTCTTCCTCTGCTGCAACATGGCATCCCTCCCCCAGGAGAAAGTCCTCCATGAACTTCTCCTAGCAGGGTGGGTCCATTTCATGGGCAGCAGTCCTCCCAGAGATGGACTGCTCCAGCACACACTTCTCTCAGACTCATCAATTTCTTTGGGAGCAGTCCCCTGCTCTGGCTTGTGGTCCTCCACAGGCTGCAAATGGGATTCTGCCCCAGCCATGGATCTCTAAGGGCTGTAAGGGCTCAGCCTAACATCTCATCATGGGCCACAGGGGAATGGCTGCTCTAGCATGCCTCCCCTCCTTCTTTCTCACCAAACTCAGAGTCCATATAGTTGTTTCCCTCCTGCCGCCATCTTCTCCCCCCAATAAAAAGAACTCTCAAAACAAAAAGAACTCAACAAAATGGTTTTTCTCTCCTCTTAAATACGTTGTTGCAGAGGTACTGATTGCCTCAGCCTTGGCCAGAGGTGGGTCTAACATGGAGCTGGAGGAGCTTCTTGAAGCTTCTTAGAGGAGCCACGCAGGTAGCCCCATCCCCACTACCAAAACCCCACCAGATACAAACCCAGCACAGCATCTTAGCTTTTTTGAGTGTTCTTTTTTTTTTTTTTCCCTCTGGTATATATTACTGGCTTAACACATTGCAGCTGCACTGTTGCAGATGGAAACTGTTTTGATAATTGATGCTCTGAAATACCATTTATGCATAGACTTGAGATATTCAAGTGCTGTTTAGGGTATTTGTCTGTCTAGATCCATATCTGCTCTCTGTCAAAATCTCTGATTCATTTACCGCAAAACAAAAAAGAAACAAAAAGCCGCAGAAAATCTGGAAACTGGGCTAACATGAGAAGAATGTACTACCCTGTCATAACATTTACAAATTTGATGCACAGAAAAGCAAGTCAAAGTGTCATTCTATTTCAAGTCTTCTCACTGACCTTAGCAAGAGCTAGAGGTCTATCATTTTCTCCCACATATATATCAGCATGTGTGTGCTGTGTATATCATCTATGTAATTTAACACAGTCAGCACTGTATAACAGTGCCGGTGTACAGTGTAGAACAACTGCAAATCAGGTGCAAGACATTTTATAACACAAATTCCCTGCTCAGTGAAATTCAGCTGGAGTTTTGCTAGAGGCCAGGACTTTGCCAGCAGGATGCACAGAGTATGCATTGTGAGATATCACCCTTGACAGTCCAGTTAAGTACTTTGCTTTCAGATACTAGAGGGCCCAAAATCTCCTTGTTCCATTCTTTTTCACTGGTTTCACTCAGTTCATTTCTGCTTTCGTACTGTCATCCTGGTAGCAGTGTAGCTAGAGGGGGGAAGTAATACAGGTAAGTGGAAATTACTTCAAATAAAAACCTACAGAAAGGTTGTGCTACAGTCAGGTTTTTTTTATCAAAGATAGTACAGATAGTATAGAGGCAATGCATAAATCTGGCCAACTAAATCTGGAGGCTGAGTCATTCAGCCCCCTTAAAAAAAAGATCATTATGATGATTGTTGCCTGGAGGGATTTCTAAAATGAGATGTGAATTGTGTCAATGCCAACAGGTAATATACACTGTGAATACGGTAATTAAGAGAGTATCTAGCTTTCTAAAAGGCTTGTAATTTTTTTTTTTTTTTTGTCTAGTCCTGACACTGTTCTTTTCTCATGCAAAAATCGAAAATGTTTTATTAAAACAAAACATGACAGCTTTACAGTCATTCTTCGGAGTCGAGCAGCTTCTACCAGTATTATGTGTTTCCAAGTTTCATAAAAATACAAACCAGGTAAACACCTGAATGTGCTTGCAGTGCTCCTTTGACAAACTGAAGCGATCTTTTTTTCTCAAAGCAGTTGCAAAAATAAGTGTGTTTCAACCACTAGCTTAGATCCCAGCACAAGCTTAAGGCTCCCCAGTATCCTGGGTCAGGTGGCAGTAGTCTCTTCTCCCGAATGTGTGATTTATTAAGCCTCTTT
>VWZY01008446.1:57465-97286 GCA_013399075.1 Chloroceryle aenea | reverse complement strand
TGAGGGACTCCACTAGATACAGGCCTCCACCTAGACATTTGTGTTCCTCCAGTCCTCAGGCACCAATCCCATTTCCCACGACTTAACAAAGATTATGGAGAGTGGCCTAGCAATGATCTTCGCCAGCTCCCTCAGCATCTGCATGTGCTTCACAACAGGACCCATGGATTTTTTGATGTCCAGATTGTTTAACTGGTCCCTAAACCAGTTGACATCAACTGAGGCAAACTCCTCCTTTATCCTGACTTCCTCTGGGGCATCAGGGGTCTGGAACTCCTGAGGACAGCCTCCAGCAGCATAGACAGAGATAAAGGCGGCATTCAGTAACTCCATGTTCTTTTTATCCTGCCACCAGGGCACCCACCTCATTCATCAGTGGGCCTACAGCCCCTCTAGTATTAGTTTTAACTGAAATGTATTTGAAGAATCCCTTTCTGTGGTCCTTGACCTCTCCTGAAAGGTTTAACTCCAAGAAGGCCTTAGCTTTCCTGGTTGCCTCCCTGCATCCTCTGATAACAGCCTTCTAATCTTCCTAAGTGGCCAACTGCACCTTCCATGATGTGTAGATTCTCCTCTTCCACTTGAGTTTGCCCAGCAGTTCTCTGTTCAACAATGCAGGTCTCCTGGCTCCATTTCTTGATTTCCTACCTATTGGAATGCTCTGATCTTGAGCTTGGAAGAAGTGGTCCTTGAATGTTAACCAACTATCTTGATCCCCTTTACCTTCTAGTACCCTGTCCCATGGGATTTCCCCTAACAATCTCTTGAAAAGGCCAAAGTTGGCCCTGCTGAAGTCCAGGCTTGTGATTCTGCTTGGTATCCTGTTCCTGTCACACAAGATCCTGAACTCCACCATCTCATGGTAGCTGCAGCCAAGTCTGCCTTCAGCCTTCACCACTTCAACCAGACACTCCTTGTTAGTGAATATGAGATCCAGCAGTATCCCTCTCCTAGTTGGCACTGAAAATCAGGCCAGTTTGAAGTAACCACTGGTGGAGTCTAGCTCTGAAAACATGGGCTGCCATCTCTAAGTACAATGCTTGCCTTTGAAAACAGATCCAGGGAATAAACAAGCTTAAAAATATTTCAGAAGACTTCAGTGCACTATTTGATGGCACAGCCCCTGCCTGCGCCAGCGATGAGCATAACCTGAAGGCCCTCATCTTGAATGAAAACACTGCATAAGTGCCACTGGATGTGCATCTGTTTGAACATGGACAGGTTCTTTAGTGTCTTCTTGCGACACCAAATGCACACTCTTCATGTTGTAAAAGGAAAATGGGGGACTGGGGTAGGCAAGTGTCTGTTTTCTGCCCTCCAAGTTACTCTTTCACAGACAGAGTAGCTAACTGTACAAGAAAATTGAATCATACAGGGGGCTGCTTAAGGTTTTCAAACAGCTGATTGACTTCCTCCTTCCACTTATAAATCCGATGTATATTAGTATGCTCAATTCTTTCATCAAATTTATGAGTTGCAGCATTGAGAGCTGCAGCAAACCCCTTAAATTTGTTCTAAGTTTTGTTTATTACTTTTCAAATATCAGCATGCACCAAGGGTCTGCAGGAGTCCATCACTTCTCAGGGACAAGAAGGCTGCCAGAACCTTCTGATGCAGAACAGTCCGTGCAATCTTCTGCCCACAATAAACTTTTTTTTTTTTTCCCCAGTATGTGGGCAACAAGACAGAATATCACAGAGATTAAAAAACAGATTGAAGCTCTCATTGTGTTTAAGGTGCAGTATATATTTGAATATGGCATTTGTCTAATGATGAGTCTTATGGCTGAGGTGTTAAAAAAGAATTAGTCTAGGCAATTTAGCCACCAGACAGCTATTGATATTAACAGAAGCAGTCTGATTGACTTTGAAAGTCTCCAATTATAATCCTTGCTGTAATTATGATTATGCTTCTCTGTAGAGCACTACTGAGCCTCCACTTTTGACTCATACCAGATTCCCACTGAAGTCAGCAGGAGCTGTGCTTGAGATGGGGCTCTCATAGGCAGTACTGTTTGTCCAAAAGTAAACAAGCTGTTCCTGCAAATTGGTTCCTTAATATGGACTGGTTTCCCTTTTGTATGGTATTAGCTCTAATCAAACATGCAGCTTTTGCTTTGTTTTGCCACAGGAACAAAGTAAGGTTTAAGGACAGGTGGTCTGGAGTATTTTCAGACTTGTCCAGCACTGTAACAATCCTAACTAGACTTTTCAGGCTGTCAGATTTAGGGGCTGGCTCAAGTGTCTTGAGTGTCCTTCCAATAATTCAGAGAGAATACCCTGCTTGCCTGTAAATCTTCTTCTTATTAGTTGTTGGACAGACAAATAAAATATCTTTAATTGATCTCATCATCATGATTAAAAGGAGGTCAGCGGATTTACTGCAAGAGAAGTAAATACTCAGGTTCATTGTGGAAAGGTCACATGGGAAAAAAAAATCTATTTTCATCTCCTTAGCTACTGCATTATATACTCAGGAAAATTCTGCTTATTGATTGTGGGTGAAGTTGTTAATTTCCTGGCCAGCACTGCAAGTGAGTAAATATGTTTGTGAAGCAGCTTTCCATTTTTGTAGAAAAAGAGGAAACAAAGACCATAATCTGGGGAAAACCTGAAATAGCAAAATTCATGAGACTGTCATTATTCATGTTAAGATGCACAATGTGAGAGGAATATCTTTATATTAGGAAGTTTCAGTAAAGGTTAGCTTGCTGACAAATTGCCCCCATTACCTCTGTAATCACTCGCTAAACTGTGAAAAAATGTAAATCTCTCATCTTGCAAGCAGATCTCTACAAGTATAATCCCATGGTATTCTGCATGGCCCTCCCTAGCAGCCTGTTCAAGACGATCAGGGCTTCCACCTCAGGCTATGTTTGAATGTTATAGTCTCTTATTTCTGGGAGAATTGGGATCTTCACCCTGTCAGTATTCATCTGGGCATCAGTGAGTACATATATCCACAATCAGAAGTACATGGACATTTCTTCATGGGGAGTTTTCAGAAATATAATTACAGCTGTCCTTAAGCACCACGTTCTACACTTTTCCATGCCCTTTATAGTGCTCTGCTATAGGATGGCTGTGTTAATCTAAACAATACCAGCGTTTTAATCTCAGGTTTTTTTTACTGACTCCCATTTCCAGAATTTTCAGCATTGAATACTCATAGTCAAGCACTGGAACAAAACAGAGATTCTCTCTCAAAAAGTTTTCCATTGCAGTGGTGGGTACAGCATATTGCCATATGATATTTAAGTGCTTGTATACACAGTTTCTGTCTTCCAAGAGCACCGGGTGGCAAGGAGTTGCCCTACTTTTGCAGAGTGATGTGGATACTATCCGTAGTACCACATAAAAATTGTGGCTTTTGGGAAGTGATGTTAGGTGGGAGGTACAGCATGGCCATGGTTTCATAGTGAGTCTGGGGTCTTGCAAGACCTGGACCCTGGGCACACCATACTTTTGACAAACAAATCAGTGCCTTCTCTCATTAAACCCATAGCCATGCTCCACAGCTTAGTAGGAGAAACTCTCTTGATGACCATACATTACCTTCCTTCTGTTGGAAGGAAAACCTAAATCTGAAAACAACTTACCTTACTTTTTCAAAATAAAATAAAGTGAGGCTTCCTAATGTGCAACCACTTGCATTAATCAAGCATTGCCATGTCTGAAAGGCACTTGGGGAGCTCCCACCTGGAGAGAAGATGGACAGTTAAACTTAGTTTTCACCACTTCTGCTACCTGCAGCCAGCGATGGGGGCAACAGGATCCTTCTCAAGAGACACCAGTGTCATCTAGTGGTGAAACAAACCCACTCGATGACCCCAAGGGCCACCATCTGCACACTGGTTTCCATACAGAGCATTGGGTGACACATGTTTCTGCTGCACTTCAACAGCTTAATGCAGAATGTATGTAGTAATGCTTATTTTAGCTTTTGTCCTTGAGGGATTTATTTTACAAGCAGCAGACACTGATGTCCTTTCAACAAGCCGTAGAAAGGGTCTGTCTGCTTGGGTACAATGACCACCAGCATCAGCCTTGCTCTTCAGGAGTTAAGTGAGAATTTTACAGGATAAAGGGACATTCGAAGCTTTATTTACCTATTATATTGTGTAATGGGTCCATTGTAGGAATGGACATTCAAGCTCTTTACATTTTATAGTAGATTTTCTCCCAAATTCTCACTGCTTTTCACACACAAATCCGGATTTATTAGTGCAGCAGAGCATAAACATTGTAATTCTCTTTTAATCAGTCAAATACAGAAGAAAAAGCACCAGGAGCTTCACTAGCAGAATAACACACAGGGAAAAGTGGCTAAGCTGGTAACAGAGTGGAGGGGAGAAATACTAGCTGATTATGTACATTTTTCCTGATTTTAGTTTCTAGCAGTTCACCACAGTAATTACAATGCAATAAGCCCAGCTCAAGGTGTTGTGCTGGTCTTCTGTGAAAAAGCAGAATTTGCATTCCTGCAAGTCACCTAGAAATCCTGCGGTAAAATAACTCTCACAGTTACATAGAAACAGAAACATAGAAATGTCTGGGTTGGAAAGGACCTCTAGAGGTCATCTAGTCCAACATCCCTGCTGAGAGCAGGGACATCCTCAACTAGAGCAGGTTGCTCAGAGCTCTGTCTCTAGCTGGGATCTAATTGATTGAAGTCAGTGCACATTTCCAAATGCAGAATTGGAATCTTTTTTAGAACAAAGGTGAATTTCCCATATTTTCAGCTGATGCCAAGGACTGAGGTTTAAGAAAAATCCCAAGTGCATAAATCAGGAGAGTTGAGTAGAGGCTGGTGGATGGAGGAAGAGGAGCTATATGGACTTGTAGCCCTGCTTCCACCATGGGCAGTGCAAATAGAGAGTCCATAACATCTTATCACTCTTCCTTCCTACTGGAACAACATCTGTGGGCTATGCCAATGGAGAAAAGACCTCTGCTTCCTCTTTTAACTCAATTGTTTCCCTGAGGAGGAATCACATTCCAAAGTGGCAAGTGCACCATGGACCTTTGGAACTGTCAAGGGAAGAAGTGTGGCTGATCCTGCCAGTTCCTGGGACTGTGTTGTTCGACATGTGCCACCAGTTCAGTGCCAGAGAGGTGCTCCCATGTTTAAGAAAAGGCACATTTCTAGTTCTTCCCCTGAAGCTGTGACGAAAGGATGCTCTGCAGGCAAAGGGAGCTGAAATTCCCTGCTCAAAAAAGAAGTCCTCCTTTCCTATCCTTTCACCCCTTCTTACAATTGTCCACAGCCTGTCTCCTGACCCTGTGCTGTTTCCTTTCTTTCATGACAGATCCTTTCTTGTTAATACCTCTGCATGTCTCTGCATCTGTCAAGGTCTGGCCTGCTGCCTCATGCACAGGTTACTTACCCTTTGAGCTATGGTAGCGCTAATGCTGCTGTCAGGAGACAGTATGTCAGTGAGAAAGGTGCACGAGCCTGAGAGCCTGGGCTCCCCAGTCATCACCCTCCTCCTCTAAACTATGATGTGTTCTGCATGTTGAACACCACTAATCCTAGATTTGCTCTCTTCACTAGTACATCCTATATTGTGTGAGCAATACATGACACATGAGTTTGTGGTGAGGCTTTTGAAAGAGTAGAATCAAACTATGCCTCTGGCTGCTCACTGATTAGCTGCTGACCCCACAGCCCCTGTGGTCACAGGCACCAGGTTGTGAAAATGTGAGGATCCAGTTCCTCTTCTAGGGAGAGAACTAAGGACATGCTTCATTATTGTTCAAATAGCTCTTCTCTTTCCATGGCCTTGCAGCGTTTTCTGATAGAACAGGCCTTGGGCAGTCATGCCACACATATTTCTTTATCCTAGGGGGTGCAGGCAAGGGAAAAGAAAACAACAAACAACCTAAAAAAAAAGCACTGAATCCCTTTGCAAAGCTGCCAGCTGGTTGTGTAGCTGCGTGCTGGGCAGGGCTCTGATCTGCCAGGTAGTCAGGGGCTCTTGGCACGCTGAAGGCAGTGCAGCATATGGGTTTTTCCCCTGCGTTGCTCCACACCCAGAGCCACAAAGGGAAGAGTGATCGAGAGCTGCCAGCTCTTGCAATTTTGCCGCCCATCAGACTCCCGCTGCTGTTCCCAGTAAAAGCTGACCCGGCGGGGCTTGGCTCACTCTTGCATTTGTCAGCCTGCCTTCGTCAGCAGTAATACAGGGAGCTCAGCTGCTCATCATCCCAGCTGATAACATCTCGGGAGGAATTAGACAAGGAATGCTTAGAGAGAGAGGGAGAGGGTAAATCACAGGCAGAGTGATGGGAAATAAATGAGATCAGGACAAAAATAAACCCAAAACAAACAAACAAACCCACCCAACAATGAAACAGTATTCTCAGTCTAAAAACAAATGTATTTTTAGAAGGTTGGGGCTGTTTCAGTGCCAGTCTTGGGGAGCCATGGGATCAGCAGCAGGTCTCCCTGGGATTTTGGCAGGCTTTGGCTCAAAGAAGCAGTGACCGAGTTGTCACAAGGCAAATGGCATTCAGCTGTTAGCAGGAAAGTTAACTGTGTGGGCTGAGGGTCTGGGTTGTCCCCTTGTCCACAGATGAGATGTGGCAAGAGGCAGCAGAAGCTTTGCAGATGCTGTTGAGTCTGTATGGGCACTGTGCAGGCTTTCCCTCTTCTGAGCAGAAGCAGAAAGCTTTGCTTGTCGCAGGTGCTCAGTCACACACCTTTTGGCTGAGGGTTGAAGTACTCTTTCCCCATGGGGCCAGTACTAATGAGGAGAGAGAACGCCACAGACAGTCTGACTGAAATGCAGGGAGGTCCTGGCAATGCAAGCAGCATTATTCACGGTGCAGCAGCTTCTGGAGTTCAGCCCCTGGTACCTCCCTTGTCAGCAGAGTGTGCAGAGTACTCTATCAAAAGAAGGCATATATTTAATCAATTCCTGTGGTGCTGTAAAACTCAAATTTAATTTGAATTGTTTAAATCTGCTTCAGTGTTTTAACCACTGACAGAAATGGAAAGAAAACTGTGTTCATCTAAACCATCCCTTGAAATAGTACTGGCCTCTGCACCTGCTTTTGGCCTCCAGGTATTTGGTGTTTCTCCTGCCTTTGGGCTCTGGGAGCAGGGGACTGTGACCCAGCCATGAGGATAACCATCTTGCCTGAAGAGCAGAAGTCTCTTACATCATACAGAGAGGCCTACATATAATCAAGTCAGCTTAGCCTTATCATAAACTCTGGGTTGTTTGTCCTCATTTCATTTTGATTTTTGTTTGGGAAATTCAAAAGCCAGTCCCACCCCTCCATATTCTTTCATCCAAGCTTCACTTCATAACTGCATTGTGGGAAGTGTTCTAAAATGAATCTGATCATCACCTAGATTTACCTTGTTCCCCTGTTCTGCCCAAGTGAAGAGCTTTTTGATGCACAGTGCACACATGCCCAGTACAGATTTTGATACAATTGGAGAGCGGCTTCCCTCTCTGCAGGTGTTCCCTGCAAGACCTACAAACACTTTTCTTCTTTCATTTGAGATATTTTTCCCCCCACAGGGCTTTGATAACTGCAGTTGCAATAACTGGATGCAAATGCAGGATCAGGGAGTAAAACCACTTCCTTTCAGTGAGACACCACAGGGTTATCCAGGCACTTATTTCCCCGTCCAACTTAACTAATTCCCTTCATTGAATTCAGCCATGCACGGGTGCTCCTAGAGAAGTTGTAACCAGCAGCTCACAGGTGGAGGAGGCTTCAGTGCTGCAGGAGTGGATTCACAGCAGACTGGTCCCAAGACTCAGAGAGTCAGGTGAGGCTTAATGGTGACCTTACCCCTCCTTTATACAAACCTGGGGTCCATTTGGCTCAGAATAAGCTCTTGTCTAAACACTTCCTTAATTCTGTGCTCTGCCCCAGCTCTGCTTCCCAAGTGCTGCATCCTTACTCTACTGCATACAATGATGAGCCAGACAAGAGAGGGAAACCTCCATGGGACCTCTATCCTGACATTAGCTTAGGAAAGGTTCAGTCCTCAGACAAGTTTGGGCCTTCCGTGAAACCTGGGCCTTAGGAGAAGAAAGCTGAATGGAGAAAGTGATTGATGCCAGGTGAAGGGACCACACAAAAACAAGTTGTGCCTTAGACCAGCAGCAAATACAAAGTGGACCTTGGGGGCTTCTGACTTGACATCAAGGTATATTTTGGGCTGAAGAAAAGACAGCTCTAGGTTTGCTGCTGTGAATAAAGGAATTGAGAGCACGGTTAAACGAAGAGAGGCTATTGATGAAGGGAGAAAATGACTGTGTACAGGCTGAAAAACGTGCTTTTTCAGGATGGATGTGAGTTGAGAGAAGCAGCAGCTGATACAGCATCCACGAGGACTGAAGCAGTGCCTGCCATGAGCAATACAGTGAGGATGGAACCAGCTGCCACCCTCCTTCTGTGTCACAGGGCCAAGATGTCCAACATCATCTGGGTAACCAGCACAGGGGCTTCTGCACCCAGGGAACAGTTTAGGCAGAGTTGCATTTGGGTTTCCACCCCAGTAGATATGGATGATTGATAGTCCTGTCCTTTCTAATGAAACAAGCCCTTTTAAAATGCTTAAATATCCTGAGTTGCAAATCTTCTTGGAACCTGTCCATTGCATCTCTGTTTGCTACCTGTGGTACATCATGGGAACCAGTACTTACAGGTCTAATTAACCTACATTTGTAGGCTAGTGAGTGAGTTAACAAATTGTCCACCATGCTCACTCCTCACTAAAAGCTATTAATTCTCACTTTATAATTCCACCTAGAGGCCAGGAAAACCAGAGTCTGTGTATTTGTGTCTATATCTCAGTATATATCTACATACACTCACGTACAGAATAAACTGCTCTCAAAACATGCAAGGTTCAAGACTAAGGGGGAGGAAGTGTTATCCACTTTTTATAGATGGGGTGGTGAAGGAATAGAGGATGACACAAGTTCCAGATCATAATGTCTCTGATAGATCTGTTTAAGAAACAGAAAAACCATCCTTCCTTCCTGGAATGGAAAGAAGGAAGATAATACACACAGGAATAAGTAGGATTGTACTTTTTGTACTTTTTGCATTCAGTAGTCTAAAGTAGGAACTGTGAAACTTTTTTTTCTTTTTAATTTTTTTTTTCAGAAGAACTGACAATAAAAAAGACTCAGGAGCTCTGTGAAGTTTGCAAAACCAAGCACTACTCAGCTCCAGGCATTTATACATGACGCATACATTCATCAGTGCTCACTGCTGTTGTTTCTCTGCCAATCACCTTACCCAATGTGAAGATGTGTCACAACACTGAGCAAACATGGAAACAACCACTTTAATCAACCATATTTTCCCCATCTGGTAACTTTCCTTTAACATGGTAGTTCAGCTTTCACACAGATTTTATAGAGAGAAAGTTTACAAGCAATAAAAATTAACAGCCAGTATATATGCAACAAACAAATCAACAACACCCCCCCATAGTGTTTGCCTGAGTGGATCTAATTCAAACTGTGACTAAACAGTGGTTGTATTTCCATGAGATATTTTGCCTGGGGATGTGCAGTATGCAAAAAGTGTGTGATTTATTTCAGGGAGAACCAGACCAGAGGTGACAGGAAGAAGTTTGGAGGACAAACACAGAAAACCAGCCATAATAGGAGAGGAAAGCCATACAGAATGGCTCTGCACATGCCATGGTGCCCATTGCCCTCAGAGCAGTAAGTGGATATGAAGAAATTAGCTGTCTCCCTTTATCTGTCCCTCTCCATAATAAAAAAAAAAATCCCAGCACAATGTGTTTAAGTGCTGGGATAATTCAGGTTTCCAAGCACTGTCTCTACTCTGCATCAAATCATGCTGCTGTTAGAGCTCCTCCATGCACACTTGAAAGACATTTCTGGGAGGACTTCTTTGCCGGGAGAAATCTGTGAGGAAGGAGGGAGCAGGTACCTTGCAAGAAGAAATCCTCGCAGTTGTCTGGTTTGTGTGTTTTTAATGCAAGTACATACTTTTCACTGGCATAGATTAGGGGTATTTGTGGTGGCAAAACACTGAATATCTCCGCAACCAGAATCTGACATCTTGTATTTGTCATGCTACTAAATAGCTTGTTTTCAAATTATAAAACACTTGTGTGGTAAATGGAATCAGGCTGTGATAATTTGTATGTATGAACAATGTTTTAAGGTCCACTCATTGTTACATCTCTTTCAAATACTGCCAGGATGGATACTGGGTGGATGGAGCAGCATACATACTTTGTGTTTCAGAGAGGCTTCTCATCCCATCCTTCAGTGCAGCTGATTGAACTGACTCCGCTCTGGTTATTCACTTTCAGTAAGGCTGTTGGGAAGGAGAAGACAAACAGAGCACAGCACGGCATCTGAGGACATAGTGTTTTCACATTGGCTAGGAATGGTAGTCTGTTTATCACAAAAAAAAGTTGATGTGACAGCTCTGTTTGTCTCTTTTTGTCCAATAGTCTCCTTCTTTCCCCTTGCCCTTCTCCTTTTCTGTCAGCTGTGCCACCTTAGTCAAATTTGGTACGGGAACTGAGGGGATGATGTCTCAGAGATACTAAGTTCCTACAGTCTTTTCAAAAATCAGATGCAGAGGCAAGAGACCCTGCTTAAGCCTGCACTGAGGGCACATTGCATTGCAGCCTCGAGGCAACTGCTCGCTGGCCAGTCATTGCATACACAGCTCCCAGTTGCTTCAGTTATTCGCTGCTTTTAGTCCAATTATTTTCTGTTTTCTGTCCATCTCAGAGGCCAAACACAAGTAAGACAGTGGGATGGAATCAGGCTACGTGCAGCAGTTTCCAGGAGTGCTGAGTGCAGGAGATAGAAATCTGCCATGGAGTAGAAGTGGAGCTGGTGAACTGAGAGGACTGAGGATATTGTAGCATGTTGAGTGCAGACCCCCTGAAGCTGGTCACGAGGAGAAATGGGAATCCATGGAACAGAAGACTGTCTATGATATTAAATCATCTTGTCTATTTTCTGTGCAGAACTTTAAGTGAATTAAAATAAATTAGTCAAATGAGATGTTTCACAATGCTTCCCGTAACAAATTGTTCCAAAGGAATGCAATGGAAATATATTTTTAGAGAGACAAGGGAGAAGAGGTGAAAAATTTGAGTCTCAAAACTGGGGAAGGATAAGTATTTGAAATATTACTTATTTCCAATTCTTTATTCAGCTGCTTAACCATTTGCTTTGACAAAATACACTTGAATAATAGGCATAATTTCCTTTGTTTATAACAGTGAAAGGTGATCTCAAACAGTTAAGAGACTCTTTGTGCTCTGTGGTGATTCCATGTTGCAGTAGCTACTCTGCAACTTGTATAGGGAAGTATTATTTCCTCTTAGCTGCTCAGGCAATCTCGAGAGCTAGTGATACCTGGTGCCAAATTAGCAGAGGGGTATGTCTTATGGGCAGATGCAAATAACTATCTCCAAGCATGAGATATTTTTCCAAGTGGGAAAAATACATATGGTACTGGGAAATATTTATGGTCCATGATGGTAATACTGTGAAGACAGAGAAAGCAGGAATTATTATGGACAGAGCAATCAGGGATTATCTGACATTGATTATGGAAACACAGGCTTTCCTAGTTCCATACTGGTTTGGAAATTTTGGGGGCATGGTGACTGCTCTGTTCAGTTGTGCAGTGCCCAGAGGGTCTTTGTTTTCATTAAAGGCCTAATGGAATACAGTGGGAAACAACTAAAATAAACTTAACTGAGGAGTTTTCTTGGTATGTGCTTAAATTTTTGTTGATTGTATTGAAATGCACAATACTGTTAAATGAAAAAACAAAATACATTGACAAATTTGACTTAAACCCCTTCATCTCTGTTGTTCTCTGTAATGTATGCATGATACAACATTATTTTCAGCATTAAACTTTGGAGCCCAGCGCTGCACAGCTAAGATGCTGGATGAGGAGTGCTCTTTAAACAGCTTCTCCAGAAACCATTGAAAATGCCCAGTGAAAATACTCTGCAACTCCAGCTGCATGCTCAAAATGTCAGAACATTTCAGAACAACTTTCTTCTGTGTTGCTTTTTGTTGTTGGTGGTGATGGTTTAGGTGCAGCTGAAGCAATTGTGCTATGTCTGGAGAGAGGAAACCACAGCATTTTTGCAGAGAAGTCAAGCACCAGGAAGCTGTCTTATATTATGGTTTGGCATTAACTCTCAAGTTCTCTGGTTCACTTTTCAGATATAATTTTCTTTTGAAGTAATCTCACAAACAATAGGCTTCCTGAGAAAAGGAAAAGATTTTCTTACTCTTTTGACTGTTGTAATGCTGTACTGTTCCTGTTGCTTATCAGCATAAATTCGCTCACCTTCATTAACTGGTAACCTTTCCAAAGACAACAAGGGGAGATGGTAGTTTTTCTTTTCCTGATGAAAAAGATTTATGAGGCATACTAAGGTGTTGGATTTCTCATTCACTAAACCTTTTTTTTTTTTTTTTTAAACCAGTTGATTGCTGGCATGTTGGAGAGCAGCTGACACTTTGGACTAACGAGTCCCCCACCCAGCATGAAGACCTGCTGTTGTCAATTCACACAGTCCTCAGCTTATTCCAGAGATTAATCTGAATGCAAATAGTGGGGGTGATCATCACATAAATAGCCGGTTCTCCAATAAATAACTATTTATCCTAAGATCTGTTAATTAACTTTATCAAGAGCAGAAGATGAATAAACACCTAAGTATCTAGCTGCTGGTAAGATAAAAAAAAATTGCTTATAATATTAGCAATCCTCTATGAAGGAATCCACACTTTTGACTGTGAAGGAAAGCCTCTTTAGTTTCTCCCTTGACTTTGCCCTGGTGCATGACCTTTGAGCAGACACAACAGCAACAGTTGATGGGAATGAAGAGCTGCCTATTCACAAAGCCCTTTTCTGTAGGATGTTGTTTCAAGCCCATCTAGTTCACAAAATTTCTGAGTCACCCTACGTTTGGGTGTCTGAAATTGTCTGCAGTACTGAATTGGACAACAGGGCTAACACTGAGGTGTGATCTCACAGGTGCTCTGACTCTGTTTTGGAACACATCTGAATACTTGTATTGGGAAGAAGACTTTAGACTAGTTTTCTGTGGAGATGAGGCCTGGGTACCTGCAGGTTGGCAAGTGATTCTGACCATCACCTTTTCATTGTCTAGACAATTTTGTCCAAATTCTCTGGAAACATGGAGTTCATAAGAATTATAGTTTCCCTATGCTTTCCAAGGTTGTCAGGCAGGGAAAAAGGCATATATATTGCTACTGAAGGTGCAACATACTGGCAAGGGAAGATTGGTCTAGTTTTCTTTTGCATTAGTTTATGTTACTCATAAGTCAAGTAAGTAAGAAGAAAGACAGTAAGTCACAGTGACTTTTCATGTCCTTCCAATGCATGCCAAATGTCTGTCCTTCACAGGGTTGTTGCTCCAAAGTCAAATCCTACAGTTGTGATGTCTTGTTTTGAAGCACGGGCTGAAAATGAAACCTTTGCAGAGGTTTCTCTGTAAGAAGGTTTTTAGCACCTCCATGTGTCTCTCCCTTGGATGCAAGTGGCTCCAGACTCTATTCTTTTCCCCAAAAAGTGCAGCAGTAGGACAGCTTCAGCCTTTAATAGAACAAATAAAGCCCTTGGCTCTTCCCTTTTTTCAGGAGCTGCCATGAAAATCCGTTCAGAGTCATCTGCATGCGCAAGTCTTCCTGTGGTTTTAGAAATGGCAGCAGTGGAGCAACACTCAAGTTGCTGCTTCTGCTTCTTAACCTTGAAGGAAAAAAGTGGTAACTGTTAATTACATCACAATGTGTATTGCGGGAGAGCACAGCAATTTGCTCTGACTCTTGGTGTCCAGGGGCCAGCAGACCCAACAAAACACGGACCCAAAGCACTACTTGTACAAACCTAAGCCCTAACCACACTGCAAAATCATAGAATCATAGAATCATAGAATAGGCTGGGTTGGAAGGGACCTCAGAGATCATCGAGTCCAACCCTTGATCAATTACCGCCACAGTCACTAGACCATGGCACTGAGTGCCATATCAAGTCTCTTTTTAAATGTCTCCAGAGACGAAGAGTCCACCACCTCCCCAGGCAGCTCGTTCCAATGTCTGATCACCCTTTCTGTGAAAAATTTCTTTCTAATATCCAGTCTGAACTTCCCCCGGCACAATTTAAGACCATGCCCTCTTGTCTTACTGAGAGTTGCCTGGGAAAAGAGACCAACCCCCGCCTGGCTCCATCCTCCTTTCAGGTAGTTGTAGAGGGCAATGAGGTCTCCCCTGAGCCTCCTCTTCTCTAGGCTGAACAGCCCCAATGTCTATGTGTTTATTGTTCCTGTTGATTTGGAAACAAGAAATCAGTAACCATCCCTCAGAGCTCCAGACACTAATGCACACAGATATAAAAGATTGTGGGAACGCTGACACTTATTCACTGGTGAAGGCAATTACACACTTAAGACATAAATGTGACAAGTCTTCGAAAAAGGGCATGAAACTGTCCAGATGCTGCAAGAAATAGGTTCAAAATCTTTAATTTCAAGCTATGCCAGACCTCAGGGATTTTGTTTGTTTGAGGGCTTGGTATTTGTTTGAGCACTTATTACACTGGCTGCAGTGTGCATGAGTGTGTGTGCACATCAGTATACAAGGGAAGGATATGGGGGAAAGGCTGCAGGACTAAGGCTCTGGGGTGAATTCTGCAAGGTTACAAACTCACACTGTTGCTTCTGCCTCATGCTTGACCATTCTTTCTTCCCTTCCCTCCTCCTTTTTCCTCCCTGCTCATGCTTTGCCAAGTCTAAAGCTGTCACTGTGAGAGGTAAGAGCTATAAAGGTCTGTGCTGCTTTATAGCAGCTTGCAGGGAAGCTGTGATGATGGAAATACAATGAAAATTGGACATATTCTAATTAACCTCGGGAAAATTGCCATCAGGAATGCAGAGTATTCCCCTGGAAAATATGCTTTTAAGTGACTGATTGTGTGTTTGTCCATGAAGCTTTTATCAGACAACATAACAGCTTTGGGGAAAGCTTGTAAGGACTGTTCTTGAATAGGCTTCCATCAGAGAAGGAGGAGTGGGAAGCCAGCTTGGATGCTGAGAGGCAGTCTGTTGCATTTAGGAAATACAGCAAAAAGCTATATAGAAGAGCAAAAGAAATGGAAAAAACAATGGGGCTCTCTGTTTAGTGGCTCAAAGGCTTAGGGGCACCTCAGCCAGCAGAACCCAGCAATTCCACACTGATGAGTCCTCTTAATCATCTCACACTGGTGAAGGCTTTTCTGCACCAGAGCAAATATCAAATCATATTGCCATACACAGTGATAGAATCTGGTAAACTATTTAGGCCAGGCTGCAAAATGAGATCTGAACTGGACTCACAACAGACAGTAATAAGGTGCAAACCTGCAGCTTTAGTGCTGTTCATGATTTTTTTATTAGCAAGTTCCAAACTTGTTTCTGTGAGATTTTGAGAACCCCACTTCAAATAGCATTGCAGGGTGGTGTGGGGCTGGACTGTCTCATCTGCCTTAGGGCTTGAGGTACTTGTAGCTAAATGAGTCTCCCCTCGCCTCTTTCCAAATAGTTAATCTGTCCCCACACCTCAGTTTGTGTGAACAGATGCCTCCATCTCTGAGCTCACAATTCTTGGCTGGGAAGTGATTCAGCTACTAAGCAGTTGTAAGTGAGCAGGGGAATAATCACTGGGTATTGCTGACATCTGAAGAAATAATCTTGTGTTCATGACTTTGCTAGCAAATGAAAAGGGACAAAAATAGAGGCCCAAGCTTCCTCAGAACAGGGCTGCATCTGAAGTCATCTGCAGCGAGGAGCTGGCAAACACCATGGTACTTACCATCTCCTCTCTGCAGACAACTTCAGAGTAAACCCCTCTCTGAGGATAACCCATTCTGCATGAAGCACGGGACCTAAGCAGCTGGACGATGTCCCCAGATTGACAATGCTGCTGACTTTCAGTGTAGGAAGAGGACTAAGAGAACAGGCCTGATTTGGTAGCTATGCGCCTTGCCTCCTTGTCTTCCCACAATGGTCTTCTGCTTCACACCATAGTTCTCAGCTAAGAGATTTGTCTTACAAAGCATTGGATGGTTGCTACCATGGCAAACAGATAGAGCCAGCAGGGATGTGGGGGCATGGTAGACCTGTACCTGGGGGAAGTCTTACAAAGGGCCAAGTGCTGCCCACAGTGCAGTCTCTGCAACCTCTGCTACAGAAGATGACATGAACAAACAAGAACCAATAAACAAAAAATCCCAACCTTGTGCATTGTAATGAGCCAATGGACAGTTGCAAAAATTTCTGGCTCGCTTTAAGTTTTTTAAAACTCTCCAGAATAAGCAGTTAGTTTTTATAGTCATGAATGGATTTTGTGCATGCAGTAAATACAGTTTTAAGTGTTGAGTAGTTCCTAGTTTGAGTAGTTTCTTAGTCAAAGTAGCTGACCTATAGCTTTTCACAATTTATTAATCTTTGTAGATGCAATCTCTTCTTTTTGATTAAAGTGTGTTCAGCCATATAAATAGAAATGTGGGGATTAAAATCACACACAGGTGTTAAAGAAGAATGTCCATTTGCTGATTCTTTTTGTGTTGCGTAATTTGAAGTGCAAAAGGATGAAGACAGTGAACAGCCAAAAAAAATCCCCAAACTTGTGCCAGAACAATGGCACCTCTGCAGCATACTGACTGTTGCCTTATCTTGTGTATTCTCCCCACTGCAATATTCTGTTAAAAAAGTAGAACACTCCAATTAATAGCATAGAGGCTTAACTCAGATCTGTGGTCCTCCCAGGCTGATAAATCTAAATTGAAGAGACAGTCATAAAAAATAAAGATCATAAACAAAGATTGTAGCTTCAAATTGCTTTATCTCCATAATGGCCAAAACTATCAGCCAGCATAAAAATATTGATGTGTGATGGGGCTGGAACCCCACATCTGAACCTCTTTAGACCTCCAAGCCTTAGCTGTTCTATATACTGCATGTAAGATAACCAGAGCTGTGAAAGGAGATTCCAGCATCTGCTCCTGGATCCAGTTGAGACTCTTCAGTTTGAGGATGTGTTGTGTGTATAATAGTCTTTGTCTACTTTGAAGATCAAAAGCCATCATATAGATATTTTGATATGAAATAGATATTATGACTGACTTGTTCTCTAAGCACTTTTTGCCTTTAAATGGAGAAACAGCTTGCCATAGAAGTTAAAGAAGAATTATATGGGTTTCACAGAAAAATTCCTACTGTGTACACACAGTACTGAGTATTGCCACTCATACTGCAGATAGGTATCTGCACAAGAGCCTGTTTTGTATTACAGTAGTAGAACTCATTGTACCATGACTACACTAATTTCACTCTTCATGAAAAGCAGCCGGTAGCAGTCCTGCCATCAGATTAGCAGGAGGTCCACAGCGAGTTCTATTTGTGGTTACAAAAGGATTATTAGTTTTCAAGTGATAATGATCACGATAAAATCCTGGCTATAATTCATTCAAGGAAAAGAAACTCTTCCAATGAGTAAAAATTATTACCAGTACCTAAAATCATTGTGCCTGTTCACCACTTTATTGTTAATGTAAATTGACATACAGTGATGTCTTGCAAGACAGCTTTAAACAGGGTGGACTGACAGAAATGAATATTGGTAAGGAGGGAGACATGAGCATATTTTACCACTACCAGCAGTTAAGTGTACCACTGTAAAGGTGACCATACAAAGCAGGTTTTGAAGAGTAAAGGATTCAAATGCTTTCATTCAGGAGTTGCTGAGGATGGCTTTGTCATATTTAAGTTAGAATTGAAGCTGTATGGTATAAAGTGCCTCTATCAGGAAGGAGTTTTCCATGAGGAATTAAAAGAGGGAAGTTTAATTAACAAGTGTTTAACTCTTTCATCCTGTCAAATATATATAAAAAATATAATTATGAATGAGAGTCATCCTATACTCATCACAGAAATGAAGATGTTGAGATAGGCTCCATGCTACCGATAGAGTCCTTGGAAGCCTGTGGGTACCTGGCCAAACTCGGGGGCACACTCTGAACCTTACATATACAAATACAGCTGGAAGACCCACCCCAGACGCTACTACATGGTCCCATGGTCACTAC
Organism: Chloroceryle aenea; assembly: GCA_013399075.1. Classification (NCBI taxonomy): domain Eukaryota; kingdom Metazoa; phylum Chordata; class Aves; order Coraciiformes; family Cerylidae; genus Chloroceryle; species Chloroceryle aenea. The sequence goes on along the minus strand of VWZY01008446.1, from coordinate 79,143 downwards.
AAAATAATACAGAGCAGAATGATGTAAATATGTCTCGTGAAGTAATCTGGCCTGGATTTTATCTAAGTCTGGGTATGTGTCATTTCCAGAACCATTCTTCTGGATCTTTCACAGACCAGCTGAGGTGCCCTGCCACAGTTCCCAGCATAATCTATCACATGGTCGTGTGGGCAAAACTGGATCCTACCCACTACTTCTGGCTGAACAGACCTCGCTATTCAGTAAGCCTGGGTAAAAACTCCAGAATTATTGTTACATTTTCTCACAACCCTCTAAGTTATTTCCCAGGCTGGCAGTCCAGCCCAGATTTTTGAAGTGCCAGCACAGAAGACATCTTTTCACAGGTGACATCATCGTAAGTGTATTAAAGCTGCAGGTTGCACCAGAAGAACTGGGAAGAATTGTGGATATGCTGGAGAAGAGGATTATAAAAAAAAAAAAACCCTTGAAAAATGCAATGAATTGAAGACCTCATTCACAATGATATGAGATCTGGAAGAGCAATGTGGGCCAAGGCAGAAACACAGCAACACATGTAAATTGCATGAATAGCAGCTTTCCAGGGATGAATTCTGCTAGTGATATCAGACAGTAACAAGCTCACTTTCTTTTAACACTGAGAAGAAAATAGCATACTTCATGCTGGGCTGTACTTACTGGAGTACAGCCTGAAGGACACATGAAGTAACCCTTGACTGGATTGGCAGTGGGTGGCAAGTAGGATTTACTCAGTTGGGCCTCTTTAAGCATCAGAACCCTCCCTCCTTTCCTGTTTGAAAGAGTAAGCCAGATGAGGAGAAAAACTGATAAGTAGAGTTGAAGTCTGTGCTCAGCAAATAGTACAGAAAAGTGAGAACGTGAAGCCAGAGATACTGTCTTACCAGCAAACTGATGATGTCAGTTCAATCTACCTCCAAAGTTCCCTTTTCCAGTTTGGGAGGAAAAGCAGACAGCCTCCTTTCACATTACCAGATGGAAGCAGCAATATACACATATGAACGTTGGCCTCGTGTCAGTTTTGCCTTACACCAGCTGGAAGGAAATACAGAATGCTCATTGACTCGAGTGGAGCAGACCTAGGAGAAAAGGTAGCCACATAAACCTTTTCCAGTGTATTTACAAAGTAGCATGCATGGCTACATAATCAAAGGCCACTCTTTGGCAGGTTTATTAATTTCAGTCTTCTCTTATTTATCTATTTCATATAAACTCTCTAACAACATCTCAGTCAGGAGTCTAAAAACCTCTGCCAAAGCCTTCAGTGAAGTTCCTCCTTCAGCAGCCACAGCTCTTAGAAATTTGCTTGTAATTTACCTTCCCACACTCACCCCTAGCTACTATTGTGCTCCTCATAATCTCAGAATTTGGATGTATCACACAAAGTCTAACACTGTACAAGCCAGAAGTTATCCCTAATCTTTAAGGTAGAATTTGTATGCAGTTTCTGCTCTTTATTTTACTGCACTTTTTGTCTCGCCTTTATAATTTACATATGTTTTGCCCATCCAAGCTTCGTCATATTAGCATAGAATAAAGACTAGACAAGTAATTCTGCCTTGCTTGCATTTTCTGACAGTTTGGGTCTAGCAAACTTGATATGATGATATGATAATGTTTTCAAATTGGTGATAGTATTATATAGTAATGTCAGCCCCACAGCAAAGGTCTCTATAGTGGGTAAGCTGTAGATGCTACTCAGCCATCTGGGATGGCAGGAAAGGAACATCTGAAGAAGCAGAAAATTGTATCTTCTGTTTGCAGCCAGCCCACATCAGCCTAGCAATAGCAGGCTGAAAGGCAAATTCTCCCGGACTGCGAAGAAATATGTGATAAAGCCTCGTTTGCATGAGGATTTGGGTTGATTCAGCAGGTCTTACAGATATGCTGCTTTCCCATACCAGCATTTTTAATTATTTTTTTTTCTTCTGCTTTTCTCAGGGATTCATCTCTTAAAAATTTTGCATGAAACTAATTATGGCAAGGTAAACAGTAGACAAAAAGCTTTCCCCTTGGCAAAACGAACAATGATACAAGTATGGAAATAATCTTCCTTATTTACAAAGGAATGATTCATCAGGCACATTTTGATCAAAAAAATAACTGTTCACTAGCTTAACTGTTCACTAGCTTAAAATCATCATAGAAACAGCTAATGTGCCTGAACATGATGAAGTCTGTGAGCAGGACTTTGGAGACTGGCATCTAAAATATATCTCATCAGCATCAGTCCCCATTGTGTAGGATCCTATGGGACCAATAATTGGCTTTTAGCCCCCTGAGACTGGCAGGCTCAGTGTACATAACAACTAGGATTTTTAATTATTTTTTTTTTCCTGAAAAGTGACAGCTTCTCTTCCAAATAGCTGAGCTCAGACACTGCTGCTTTGTCCGCATACTGCAAGGGTCCTAATTCTGTGGATGGAATTAGGTAGGAAAAGGTAGGAACTCAGTTCATCAAGCCCAGAAAATCACTTAGAGAGGTGGCAAATTGGGAAGAGCTATGCAAAGCTTTCTGATGCTTTCTGATGCTTTCAGTAATAATGTAAAGTAATTCAAATATGCTACAGGTATCAGAATATTATTTAATGAAAGACTCTACTGTCTCTCAGGTCCATAGGAAAACAGCTGAGGATTCTTGACTTCAGAAGTCACACTGAAAATTATTTTTACCCCAGAACTCTATAAGGTGGCTGTAAAAATCCCTAACAGCAGCCATTTTCTATGAAAAGATATTGGATTTTGGAAAAATTTATTACTTAATTATCTACTATGGAACCCTCCCAATATGGTTATATTGGGAGTCAGCAGATGGCAGTGTTACTCATAGTGATAAAACTTTTTACAGCTGTGCAAAGCTTGCTACATCTTGGAATATATTCTGCACTGCTGCTCACTTTCTAGTAAAATGTCCTTGGCCAAAAAGTATGCGTTGGCTCCCCACCTCACCTATCAAACCAAAGAAAATACTCAGACAGATCTTAGAAAACTGTTCAAACTCCTGAGAAAGATTTGGGGTTTTTTTTCCCCAATCTGAGTACCTCTGTTGCTAAAAAGAAATAATTGAATACTTTAAAGTGAATAACCATACTTCTTGTCAGTGAATTCTCTGCTGTGAATTTGATGCTTTCAAGCATAGTGGTGCATGGGCCATATGGAATCCATCTCAGAGCCTATGAGCACTGTTAGAGAGGCTAGATGGGCAATATAAGACTAAATGTCTGCAGAGCAAGCTGAGCCATGCAAACCAAGGGAGTGCTTCAGTTTTAGTATTAAAAAAAAAGAAATTTTTCTTTTTTTTTTCATCAGGTCACAAAACAAGGTGGAGAGGGTAGCTGAGGAATTTTAGAGGACAGGGAGAAGGCCTTGAAAACAGCAGCAGGAAAAAGGTGGAGGCATTTGAAAAGCTTAGGAAGAAATGCATGTGGAGCATTGCAGGGGCAACAAGACTGGAGGAAAATGAGAAGAGCAGGTAGGGCAAGTGGGCAGGGAAGCATGCCCAGAGGAGGAAAGCAAGGAAAGACCACAGGGCACTCTGTGGTAGTCATTCATTTCCTGGGAAAAAGCAGCCCCTCTCAGAACTGCTGGTCTGTTGTGAAGTATTTACCTCACTGGTGTCACGGACTGAAAGAAACAGCACATAACATCCAGTAATTTTCTCAACAATTACATCTGTCTTTATTAAGGTTGGTTTTTTTCTTCTAAGGGTCTTGTAAAACCTCTGCAAACAAATTCCACTTGTCAATGTTTTGCTGGTGTTTCTGGCTTCTGTTGTTAATATTGTGACATCAGTCACTTCAATCTGTCTGTTAATGATGAGTAGGCACACAGATGGAGGCAGACACTTTTTGTCTCAGAATGACTATTCCTAAAGGTGAAAAGGATTTTACTATTTGACTGAGACTGTATAAATCATCAGCAGGGTCTGTACCTGGTGAGGACAAAAGCTGGTTTCTAGGTATTTTCACTGGGATGTGCCCACCTGACTTCAATTCTCTTTGGTACATGCAAATCCATAGAGATGCAGGTCCCACCTGAGGCAATTTAAAATTCATCCGGGGTGGGGGGTCTAGTGAGCACCTCAGCTCCTTAGAGTTGTGAGCCGAAGCTGAGCCAGGTGGAGCAGAGCTGGGGGGAGAGCAAATAGGTCTCATTCTTTCTCTTCTCTCTCATTTAAAAATATCTGTCGTGCTGTGTTTCTCCTTCTGTCAGTTAATGTCGGCATGCCTTGCACAAGATACAATGTAGAGTCTCTATGCCCTGTGGATATTTGGAGAGTGCATTCTTTGATCAGAGTCTTCACAAAGTGCTCACAACTGGGTAAGTTTATAGGCAATTAAGAAACCCAGAGCTCTAAAAATAACAGTCTATTTATAGTCTGTTTATAATCTGTTGTGTTGCTACTGTAGTGATTCTCTAGCTTGCAAGATATCTTATAGGGGGATTGTGTTAAAAAAAGAGAAAAGTAATTAAGGACCACTATAATGGTTGAGTTGATTAATGTTATGCTTTAGGCTTTTGGTTTTCTTGGATTCTACAGCAAAATTCTTCATCAGCTATGAAATGTATTAAATCAAAAGGACTAAAAGAGACCTTTGAATTGTAGGAGGAGCATAGGCTATGTTTTTAATCTGCTTAAAAAAAAAATCTGTTGCTTGTTAGTCATTTGTGCTAGGTTTGCCTGAACTATTTGCCCCATCATTTGGGGCAGGGTTGAACAATAATGGGAAATGAATAATGTGGCCTGAGCTGTAATACACAAAAAGGAAGAAAAATACTAATGTGTGATAGACTTGAAATTTTAATTATGAGTTTCTGCACCCAAACAAATATTTCATTACTTTAACTTCATCTGTAAAGTTTTGTTTAACTGCTAGATGATTTAATGAAAGAAAACTATGTCCTAGGCATTAAGGAGTGGTAAAAGATGCTAGAGGGACACCTATTTAGAGATCACTAAATTGTATGAGGAGCACTACTGTAGAACATGATAAGCATATGTTCAATAAGAGCAGCAAGGTTGAAGACCTGCTAAAACCATTTGGAATGCACTTGCATGGATTCCTTCATAATGCCTTTAGGCAACTGCATATTTAAACTCTCAGCGTCCCTGTCTTCTCTTTCAGTGAACAAAGAGCTACAAAAAAATCCTTTTAAAGTACCATTCGGTCAATGTCCAGTTCAGGGTTTGCATTCCTACCTCATTTTGGTAGGTTCAATAATATTTTTTTGAATGAAACACAGTCTTCATGTGCATAAAGGAAGAGTGCATAATCTGGAGGGGTGGGAGGAAAATATACAATTTTACAGTGATGTACTATTATAGGTAATGATTCTTCTGTATTCATTGGATAAGATTTGCAAGGTAATAATGCTTAAACCTTTCAGTCTATTTTGGGAAACATGAAAACAAAAAAAGGGATGTCCTTATTGTCTAGCAGGCATTTGGTATCACCTGGAGTTTTATGAACTTGGAGACAGTGGAGTGCATACCATGCTTGTTATGCTTGGTTTTTGGGCTTGACTGTTCCAGCCTTATAAGGGTTTCATTGGTAGCACCCAGCCCAACTAGTTATTTGGGTTTTCATCATAGCTGCCAGCTTCTGGAGCAATAACCCAGGGAGAATATCTGCATGCAGGTAGAGAGGAATGGCTGTATTACTTAAGTGAAAAAGTACTTCTGGATTGTTATTTTCTGTGCAGTCAATAGTGGGATGAGAAAGTTATCAGCAAGGCTTTGTCTGGATGTGTATCGGATATATCTGGATTAATGTGAATGGTTGTCCAAAAGCCAATTTGCCTTTAAATGGGAGTCTTTAAATCACCCTGTCTTCTTCTCCCTCCCCATATTTAAAGAGGGTATGACATAGTAAGTGTAAAAATGCTCATGTAAGAGCTCAAGACAAGTCAAGAGGGTACAAAGGAGAATCCAGCTTTTCAGCTGGTGCTTTTGAACTTCATTTTGCTGTTCTCCATCAGTGTCCTTGGATAGCATTCCATAGCTGTCTGGAATTGAAGTGTCACATACTGCCAGGGGGACTGTGGTCTCCTAGCCAGGGAGTCCTTTCTGATGAGGCCTCAAGACACTACAAAACTGATGTGCCTCCCTGTGTGGAGGCCCAGGTCGAGGGTATGTGAAAGCCAGGGGCATAGCAAGCCTATTTTATTTGAAGCTGTGCTGGCAGAGACATCTGTTTCAGCACTAGTAGCCATTTTACAGGCCAGGCAAAGGATTTGTCTCCTTCCATCAACATCTCTGGTGTTTCAAAGATGTCATTATTTGGAACCGAGCAAAGTAGAGGACTGTCTCATGCAAGGAGATGGCTCAAGAATAGGCTTTCTGAATAATATCCCAGATGTCTCACAGAGGTACTCTGTAAATTTAAGATAAAGGACTTCTGTTTCTGTTGGTTTGTGATTTTTTTTTTNTTTTTTTTTTTTTTTTGCCCCTTCCTAGGGAAGGTTTGTTCACAGCCGTTCTGTTTGGCACAGCCTTTTATGATCAGATTTTTTACAAACCTCAGCCTAAGGGCATGTGATCCTGAATCACTTCTTTTCTACTGAAATATCCAAGGATTGTTTTTAGACAAGAGATTTGGCTCATGGTGTTTTTTACAGGAGAGGCAAGCAGAAGAACTGTGCTGGACCATATCTTGCTGCAGTGCTTGGTTGTTCTGTCTATGTAATTTCAAAACTGCTGATTCATTTCTAGACTTTGAAACTAGTGACCCCAAACTTGGCTCTTTTCTAACTTGAGGAACATTTTTTTCATGGTATGTAGACAAATGACATGTTAATGTAAATTGTCAGGATTAAGCTAGAGTTAATCTGATTTGCTGTATGAAAGGCAAAACAAGCAAATTCCTTCAAGGCTATTCCTCAGATTCAGACACTAGCTCCAGTCCTAGCCTCTTTCTGTAGCTGCCAAAATGTGATCAGTGGTCAGAAAATGTTGTGCTTCAGCACAGGGAGTGTTGCTGCTAACAAGCAATACCTGACTGATCCCTCTGCAATCTAAACCAGTGCACAAAGGCAGCTTTGCATGAGCACTTTACAGACTCTTTTCCTCCATTAATGCTTTTGAGTCAGGGCATGGGCAGCATTCAGTGAGGCAGAAACATTGTCACTTCTCCTTTTCTACTCCCCACCCCCGCCCCGGGGCAGCTTGTTAGTGAGGCGGGGGGAGGTGGGGTGGTTGGAAATTAAGCCAGGAGATCAGGGTACAGAAGCCATATTTATGAAATCAGATTGAAAAAGCAAGTGTGGGATGCAGTAAAAGCACGGGATAGGCAAGTTACCATAGAGGTATGGATGTCTGAGCTAGTGCACATGTACATCCGTGGGTGTTCCTTGCACGAGAAAAGGTTCAGCTAAGAATAAAGAGAATCCCTAAGAGATGTGTCCTTTTGCTTTTGTTTGAATTCCAGTTCACTCTAGGAGTGGGGAAGTGTGGGGACTCATCTGGTTCCCATGGGATATGAAGGCTGTGTGAGCTGCAGCTCTGCCTTTAGGTATTTCCAATTACAGAAACTACAGGTCTTGCAGAATCGCCTCTAGCTGCTTACAGATAAGCTGCTCGATGGATGCAGCAACTACTTGGTCTAAACACAGCTAAATACCTGATTAAGAGCTACTTTTTAGAGAAGAGGAAAAAAAAACCCAAGTAATTAACATCTAGTAGAGTACTCTTCTGCTAATTGTTAAATGTCTCTATTAGCTACCAGTGAAGCAAATACTTGTAGCTAAACCAGCTAAATATGATAAATCTGTCTCTGGAAAATAATTGATTACAATAATTTAAAGCAAACTAAGACTGCACCTTGGCTCTAGATATCAAATCCCATTTCCCTATGATTTCAGGTTGTTGTAATTTAATGTATCAGGATGTATGTGATTTACCAGAAAATAAAACCTTCTGTCTGTTAGTGAGATTGATATCTAAGCTGTTAATGTAGGGGACAGGTCATACTCTACATGATCTACAAAATATATGCCATATGTTCACTTCTAAGCAGAAAAATCCCTTTTTCATTCTTCTACAACTACCCATTTTTAAAAGGATAGAAAAATAGTCAGGAAAGGTAGAGAGGATGAAACTTTGAACTTACTGTTTTGGAGAGGATATCCCTGCCAGATGACTCAGAATACAAGCTGCTTCTTGCTTTGCAATGCCAAGTGAAAGTCAAGCACCAACTTCAGTGATGTGAAAGAGGAGCTTGGGTTAGACTGAAATATACTGGACAAAAAGTGAGGTGGACCTGTTTAGTTGTATACCACCATCCCATAATGTTTCTGGGCTTTCCTCCAGGAGATTCATCCTGCAAAATAGAGTTGGAGCAAGAAAGAGAAGACATTCGGGGTCACTCCCTACAACTTCTAATAATTAAAAATAGTTTTTGTAGTCTACTGGCCAACTTCCATAGCCTGCAGTTAACTTAGAGCATTAAGTGTATGTCTATGAACTTAGAGCTCTGGCTGGACAACAGCACGATGATGCCCTTAAAGGAAAGAGATTTATTTTTGACATTGTTTCCTCATGCAGTTCTTGTGAATTAGCTAGGTAAACATGGTCTTAAGGAACTGTGTTGGGTGGATAATTTTATTATCTCCATATATACTGCTCTGTGGGTGTACTTATCAATGTTTCAACTTCAAAATAGGAGATAGGAAGTTGGAAAGGGCATTTTGGGTGTGGGTGGGTTGTTTGTTTGTTTGTTTTTACAAAGCATGAAGGAGTAATTTGATGTCAACAGTCTAAAAGTGGTGCAAAAGCTTTAGTTCATTGAGAATTTTGCTCAGTTACCTTTAATTGCAACAGCAGTGGTAGAGATCAGGAGCTTGGAAAAGAAACTTACAAAAACCCAAACAAAACAACAATCTGTAAGTAAAGATAGAGGGTTCAGTATGGAGTCCAGTTCTTTGTAATATCTTTATCAATGATCTGGACAAGGGGATCAAGGGCACCCTCAGAAAGTTTGCAAATGACACCAAGATGGGTGGAAGTGTTGATCTATTTGAGAGTAGGAAGGCTCTACGGAGGGATCTGGACAGGCCGGATCAATCAATGAGGTCAATTTTATGAGGTTCAACAAAGGCCATATGCTGAGTCCTGCACTTGGGTCTCACCAACCACATGCAACACTACAGTCCTGGGGAGGAATGACTGAAAAGCTGCCCACTGGAAAGACTTGGGGTTATTAGTTGATAATCATCTGAATATGAACCAGCAGAGTGTCTAAGTGGCTAATACGGCTTGTATTCAAAATAGTGTGACCAACAGGATTAGGGAACTGATTGTCCCCCTGTACTTGGCACTGGTGAGGCTACATCTCAAATACTGTGTTCATTTTTGGGACACCTCACTGCAAGAAGGACACTGAGGTGCTGTAAGGACAACAAAACTGACAAAGAGTCTAGAGCAGTCTTATGGTCTAGCCTTATGAGGCTAGTTGAGGGAACTGAGGTTGTTCAGCCTGGAGAAAAGGAGGATCAGGGGAACATAATGACTCTACAACTACCTGAAAGGAGGTTGTAGCAAGGTTGGAGCTGGTCTTTTCTCCCATTTAGCAAGCAGTAGGATGAGAGGCAATGGCATCAGGTTGTGCCAGGGGAGTTTTTTACGTTGGATATTAGGAAAACTTTCTTCACGAAAAAAGGTTATAAAGCATTGGAACAGTCTGCCCAGGAAAAGTCGTAGAGTCACCATCCCTGGAGGTATTCAAAAGACAGATAGATATGGTGCTTAAGGATATGGTTTATTTGTGGACTTGGCAGTACTATCTGGACTTGATGATCTTAAAGGTCTCTTCCAACCTAAATGATTATAGGATTCTATTTTATGATTCTATAATGAGTTATTGTCTTAGACTGAGGAAGCTGTGGAGATCTTTAAGAACAGATTGGACAAGCATAAATTGCAAGTGACAAGACTGAAGCTGGACCTGGACACACACTATCTGTCTTCACAAAGTCCTTTACCAACCAGCTTGTATGGTTCTGTAACTTATGCATAAAACTTACATTTGAAAAGCAACACAGACATATTGCCTTCCTGGAAAGGTTAACTTCTAAATGGCTGAACTAGAAGTGAGGTCTTATTCTCCAAAGAAATTCGAAAATACAGATTTGATAATGAAGTACTGAGTAATTCTTTCCACTGCACCATCAAATTACATGCTTGCATCTGTCAGCCATATGCCATTTCAGTCTTTCCTGTCTTGATTTCATTAATAGCACTGGGCCAAACCAGGCTGAATTCCTGTTTGTGTAGGCAGATGACCTCTCATTAGTATCTTCTTGCTTTCTGTTTTAGTGAGTATAACCCCAATAGTATGACATTTCAAAATCACATACTTTATTAATATGTGCAACTTGAGTTAGTTCCTAGGTGGCAGAAATAAAAATTCATTGTTTATTTTCAGTCCACAGCTTCTTTCACCTTACAGGGACCCTATTTATGCTGTGTTCTTGCCAGGTTGCTTGTTATGTACCTCATCCCATACAGTGGGACTACAAATCCTAGGAGGAGCTGTTGTAATATGACATTGATCTTGGCTGGCATGAATATAAACTCTGTGCTTTGTCTGAAAATAATAATTCTAGTCAATTGACCCTCTACTGAAGTGAAGGGTTGACCTCTGCACACTGAGTTATTCCTTTTGGAATACTCCATGGGACACATGCAGGAGTCTGGATTACAGTTCAGAGATACAGGAGGTAATTTTTCTCTGACAAAAGAAATCTCAGTGGCACAGATATGCTAATAAACCTTTGCTGTTTTAATGAAAAGTCACCTAAAATGTGTGGTACTGTGCCCAGAAAGCTTTTGGAAGATAAAGCCCAGGCTCTCTAATACAGCTAAGCAACTTAGATATGATGGCAGTTTTGGGACAGAGGGTGGGGTTGGTTTTCTTTGAAATGGTGAATAATTATCCCACCCCATATTATCATCTTGCTAAGAGGGCACTGCAATGAGGTTAATTCTTAAACTTCCTCCCAAATGTTTCTCAAGCTTTTATCTGTGCCCATGAATATGAGCTGGAAAGCCTCAAACTCCCATCAAAACCCCAGTGATTTAGATAGGTAGTGTAGTGATTATCCCATAGGTTCTGCACCGCTATAAGCCATGGAGAGCAGACAGGCCAGGAATAGGGTTTCTGAGTTTTAAACAGTTGGCAAGTGCTGGAAAGAGATTACAAGGGCAGAAATTTTGCCTTGTACAAGAAGCAAAGTGGTGCACTGCTGCAAAAATTATGGTGCAATGAGGAAGCTCTTTATTTTACAGTATTATTCAGAAGGCAAAGTCATGCTACCTCAAGACACTTCCTCCACAGGTGGAAAAAAAGGGTTTGGATCTATCTGAATCCCACTCATCAGAGGACACCAAGTCAATGGCTTTTGTCCACTGATTATGTTTAAATTATTTTGTTTGCTGAAGGGGCTACTTTTTCAAAAATTACAAATTCCTTAACCTCTCTTAATGTTCAGCATAGTTCTGTGGTTTTACAGTCTCTTTACATTAACTTTACAGAAAAGTTAATACAGTAGAATGACTTTGTGCCAGAATCTCTCAACATATTTCATTTTAAAAAATAAAATAAAATCAAAACCACAAATCACTTAGATCTCAAAAGAAATGGGATGCTCAATCATTTCAAGGCTCATTTGGTTGATGTGGAGTTAAGTTGTTTAGGAGTATTTTTAGAAAAAAAAACCAAAAACCTAATCTTGTACTCAAAGCATTTTTTTCTATCCATTTTCAGACCTCAGTTCTACCACTGACAATATCTTTTCCTGGCATCAAGTCTCTGTTTAAAAGAGTTTACAACCCTTTCCCAGAACAATAGGATTAAGTTGAGAACACCTTGTAATTTCTGGTATTCTAAATCTTGACCAGTTCTGTTCCAGGACATTCAAGATGGCACCTGTAATATTAGAGCAGCCTGAAGCCCCCAGGGACACAATTTGATGGTCTCATTATAATACGTAGTGGATGCCACATCTGTAAACATATTTGAAAGTTTAAAGTCACCTGTTTGGGACAATGTACACCAAAATATTTCAGAGCTTCATCGTTGTGTGAAACCTTTAAGAAACATCTCTTGGAGTCTACCACAGCCTCTCACCCTCTGGCCCTCCTATGTAAACCTCTGTTTACATAGACTGATACTGATTTGGGAATTTTTAAGCTCTTTGAGTGGAAACGGTATTTTCCAGGTAGATCTCAATTTTATTCTTATCTCAGATTTTATTCATCTTTATCCAGGGCCAATTTGCCAAGAAGAAAATGTTGTACTGGAAATTTCAGTTTGCTGCAGTAATCTATGTAAAAAAACTTAATAGCAAATGTCACTTCCCTTGAAATTAAGTCACTCAACTGTTGTTTACTTTGCAGAAATTGAAGCTTCTGAAAGTAAATATGTACATTCTTACTGTTACAGCAGGGCTGTCCTGGTTTCAGTGAGAACAGACTAATTCTGTTCAATGATTTTACTGATTTTACAGTCTTCCTAACTAACTGTGTTGCCTGAAGTTAGCAGCATATTTTTACAGGCAGTGTCTGCTGCTGGCAGTGATAACACTCCATGTTTAGAGTTAGTAGTGAGGACTGGTGTGCAGACCAAGGCCGATGCTGGATCTTGTGTACCATGCTGGGGGTGCAGAAAGTAAAAGGCCACACCTGCAGGGAGATGCAGACAGGTCAGGGGACCCCAAACTGACCAACAAGGGATTCCAGCCATTAGATGTCATATTCGGTATAAAACTGAAGGATCACAATGGTCTTTGCCAGCTTTGCTTGGCTTGGTTTGGGTCATCTTCTGGTTTCTTCCTTGGAACATCCAAGGAGGGCTCTGTTCATTTTGCCTTTGATCCTGATCTGTGTGTTCCTGAATCCGGTACCAGAATCCAGCTGCTGCTGGGTCCGGTCTGGGACTCTCCCGGTGCCTGGTCCACGCTCTCAGTGGTGATGGTGATGTAATTACCATCTGGGGGGTTGAGTTCGATACTGGTTCTGTATGTATTTGTGTATATACCATTGTTTAATTATTTTCATTAAAGCTGTTCTAGTTTCTTTTTCTAATCGCTCTCTCCCTTATTCCCTTTCCCTTCCCCTTTGGGGAGGGAAAGGGGTTAACAGAGAGCATCTGTTAAAGGTGTAAGGGGTCCCCCAACCCTAAACTGTGACAAGAGATAACAGACTTCGAAGCCTGATATAACATGGTCCATTCTATTTGAATCCATCCCATTTTAGCATTTCAGTGTAATATAACTAACCTGTCAGGGGGAAAAAAAAAAAATAAATGGTTTGACTGTTGAGAACGTAAAGCATAATCTTTTCATCTTCTTATTTTATGTCTTTCCCCACCCCCCCTTAAACTGACAGGCTAAGAGCTGCATCTACAAGTAGGTCCCACTTCTATTCAAGAACAGTAGATGCAGGATAGAAAGTGGAAATTGCCCTGAGATATTAGCCAGGCTGTCTCTGGGGTTGGAAGCAGTTGGGTCAATTCTTCAGCCCTCAAACAGGAGAATAAAAACCAAACAAATAAAAACCCCAAAAACTATAATCCAAGGTGTATACTTGTGTATATATATAAAGCAGTACCTCTATCAGCAAGATAATTCCCTTGGATTCCCTGCTTGCAAGGTTAGGAGGAGGCTTTGAGTGGCTTTCTTACTATTAGTCCCTGGGCTCTTTTTCAGACACAGATCCCCAGCTTTCTTCAAGTTTAGGTGCTCTTCTGTGCTTCAGTGAATAACAGATGGAACAGATTTGCTCAGAGCAGATTGCTTATGATAATGGAAGGAGTGTCTGGAGTGAGGTCTTGCCTACATGTGAGTTTATATTATTTTTATATATTGAAATATGTGAGAAAAGAGTAAAATCACTTTTATTCAGTACAGTGTAACTTCTATGAGTGCTTTATAGCATTACAATTTAGGGGTGAACTGAATAATTGATACTGTTTGAGCTACCTCAAAGTATGGATTTTCTGCATCACTTGGCTGGAATATTTGTATTCAAGTGGTATGTAGAAGGGCCTTTCATCATGTACAAGTAAATGCCAGACTAAGTCACATACAAGCTATGAAAACTCAACACACTCAATGGCCTCATATGCTTGTGAACTGAGCTATATTAATCGGGTGGAGTTTCTCAAAAGCAAAGAACAGAAGAGCTGGAAAAAAAGCTCACCCAGGCTTGTATTGAATCAATGTCAAACAGGTTTGAATAGGCACCAAAATAAATATGGCTGAAATTAGGGAAAGATTTCTAGCATCCTGAAATGAGATGAGAAATCTATAGACTCCTCACACAGAATCTAGACTGGCACTTTTTTTAAAAGTTTTATTGGGATGATACTTTTCACAGTTTGTATCTGGAGACAAAACATGTTTCTTTACTTCACCTATGTAATGTGGTATGGTGATGTGTGATGTTATTCCTGAAGTTTACTTGATTTGCTTGAACTGAACCTCTTGCTGCCCTTTTAATCCGTTTATAGAAGTTTGTGTATTATTCTTTCATTACAAAAAAAGCAACATAAATATTAATAGCATAAAGACTTCAGTCTTCATCACAGGCAGGATATCAGTAGAATCAAATTTATTGCTGAAACCACTGGAGAGTGTAAATCAGGCAAACACACCTTCCCTCATCCACAGCTTCTGACTGGTGTTGGGGGAATCACACATTTAATGAATGGGATTTCTAGATGATTGTGAGGTAGGGATGCTAGACAGCTCCTTTATATCAGTAGATCATGTAATGCTCTGTTGTACATACTACTTCAAATGCAGGGTGCAGTAGGCGATTGGAAACATAATTCACTAAGAGGATAATGATACTAGAAACATGGCTTCCTAGTGCTTCATGTCTACAAATTTCAGAATATTCCTGAAACTTTCTGCCTTTTCTACCCTTTGTACAGGGAGAACCAATGAAACAAAACTGGCCTTGTTTCAGATACTCAAAGCTTTTCCTGTAAAGGGCAAGCTGTAGATGATGTGGCAATGAGAAAAGAGAAGTTTGTGTTTCAAGCAGAGCAATACATGAGAGAAGTGTTGCTGCCCTTAGAACAGTTGAGGGGAAAGACCGAAAGGTTTGAGCAATAGAGCTTGCCAGGATACTAAGGCAGGAAGGCAAGAGGAAAAATGTGTGGGATGAGAAATGCCAACGGTAGGATGAAATTTGAGTACACATACATGGCAATGAAAGAACAAAGAAATTCTTTACCTCCCCTCTTCCTTCTCCCCCCACCACCCCACCAAATCTTCTTCCTTGACCTCAAAGTAGGATGTCCATGTGCAAAATTACCTTCTAAGGGTCCCTGGTACATCTTAGGTTTAGAAGGATGCCTATGAGTTTTTGGTATGGTGGTATTTGATAGGACCATGCCAAAAGCTTAACTGTATAGACCACCACATCTCTATTCCCAGGAATAATCTCAAGTATTATTTAATTCATGAGGACAGGCAACACCACTATTCCCTTTCTAATGCACTTTCCTTGGTGTTTCTGGGGAGCTGCACTGAAATGACAGAAGCTCTACTGATACTAAGCTACTGAAAATCTAGCAGTTAATTGCCAAGAGGAAAGCACAG
The DNA here is from genome assembly GCA_013399075.1 of Chloroceryle aenea. Taxonomy (NCBI): domain Eukaryota; kingdom Metazoa; phylum Chordata; class Aves; order Coraciiformes; family Cerylidae; genus Chloroceryle; species Chloroceryle aenea. The sequence goes on along the minus strand of VWZY01008446.1, from coordinate 63,540 downwards.
TGAAACAATTATCTCTTTGATTTCAAGAGATGCCTCTCCTTTTTAAAATGTCTTCATCTGTTACATGCATGTTTTTGTATAGCTGGTATTCAGACCCATGATACCTCCTTCTTGAAAAGCTGTTGATTGTGGTAAACAGTGTCCATATTTATCCTGAAATTCACATCTAGAACAGCAGTTTATCTGTAGTCTGGAAGTATATGAATTAATCTACCAGTGAGGTGGTATGCATTTTTCAATTTACTATATTTAGTCAACCTAAGGATCCAGCCAGCTCACTCTCCTTGCTACTACACTGGCCCCAAATGGAGGCATGTGAAAAAAGTGAAAACAAGTGCAAACATGGGTAACCCTGAATATTCTCCCAGCTACAGCTATTATTGTCTTAGGGTATGTTGTATAAAGAGCCTTGTCCTTTTCTTTGCTCTTGAACCTGGCTTCAAATGGCTTTCTTTTAACGCCTCATTTATTTTACTGGCAAAAAGGCCAAACAAGCAATCTTTTTTTAAACTATTCATGAGCTTCATGATTTTGTAGACCTATCCTGTATCCCCCTTTCATCATCTCTTTTTGTGACTGAGGAGTCTAATCCTGTATCCTTACTTTTTGTTGCTTCCCACCTCTGAATCTCTTCCAAACTCCAACAAGAGATGAGGAGACTGCACATAATATTCATGATCCAAATGAACCATGGCATAACAATGGCCTCTTTTTGTTCTATCACCTAAGCTTTAAATTTTTAATCATTTCAAAGTATTGAGCTGAGGTTTTCCTGAAGCTTCCTATTACATGTATATAGTATGTTTCTATTTTGTTATAGTCTCAAGGTACCACTCTGAGTGATAATGGTCAGCTCAGTGGTAAGGGGCCATCACTTACATGTGAAGCTGGTATTGTGCTTTTTCTTCTGTGCATCTTTTCTTGCCACCTACACTGAATTTCCTCTGGTCCTGCTATTTTTCTGTTTTCCTTCATCTTTAATAACTTAATATTTACAAATTAAGAAAATTTTCTCCTTGTGTTGTTCATTTTAAGTCCATTTTTGTGAATTTGTTCCATAACTTATTCTATACTCACTTAAATTTCAGACAGCTCCTCTGAGGCTCATGTGAAGGAAAAATAAATAAATTTTAAAATCCCCTGAAAAGACCCCCCCATCTTTTTTTTTATTATTATTATTTTCTTATTATGATTATACTGTGGGAATCTTCCCAGCTTTTCCCAGAATGAAGAGCAGTGCAAGAAATAGCATCTTCTCTTCATAGGTTTCTGCTCTTACATTACGATCAATTGATTCTTGTAATATTTGACAGGTTTTCTGCTCCTCTTCTATTTAAACATAGATTTATTACCTATAACTTTTATCAATTGTGCCTCAAAGTATTTTTTATTTTCTTCTTCACTGTGTATTTAGGTTTTAATCTCCAGGAGTTCATGATCCTTTTATTTAGCTTCTTTGGACACACCTCTTCAGGTTTCTGAGGGCTGCCTCTGTTAATGTACCGTGAGGCAATATTGAACTCGCTCTGCTCCCTTTCTCAAGGATTTCTCAGTAGATGGTATTTATTGGTCCCATGCTTTTAATAAGGTGGCTTTTCACAGCTTTGGGTATATGGATGTAATTCACTTAGCCATATTCTGTCTTTAACAAGATTTTCTTCAATTTTACATGTACTCACTTTTTGCAAGTAATTTTTATGCTGTGAGGAAGAAGAGTTTTTTGGGTGGTTTTTTTTGTTTTTTTTTTTTTCAGCTCTGAGTGATTGAGTCAGGGTCTCCTTCCTTTTTTTTATCTTGAAACTTTTTCTAGTTAACAATAGTTACGTACTCAGTCCTTTGTACACTCACTGAACATGGGAAAAAACCCTACTATATATATAGATACTCACTTATATTTTATGTATATAAATAAAATACACATGAATAAAAGGAAATTTGTATTGTGTTCTGAATCTCTAACACCACATGGGATGAACTGGCTAATTCTGGATCATTTTTATGACTTAATATAATAAATGTTTTCCCAATGAGCTTGTTCCATAACCATTTGATGATTTTCTATAAGTCTCTTTGGATAGCTTTGACTGCAATGAACAGAGCAGATAGCTCATAGTTGCTAAGCACCAAGCAAGCCTTCAGTAAAAAGGAAAAGATAAGTGTGAAAATTTAAAAATACAGGAGAAATTATTTTAATCCTAACTGCATCATTTGTCTTGAAGTTTTTAATTTTTGTCATTCTAAAACAGGCAATTAGGGAGGCTAGTGATCTAACCTGAGCTTTGCTTCCTCTGGTTGTATGCGGCATGTCTTGGAGCATACCTTTAGGGGGATCTTAACATAAAGCTAAGACTACCAGCGAGGCTTCCTGCTTATAAATTAACAATTTTATCAGTTACTAAGAAACACAGGCAATATTATCGCTGGTAGCATCTCTCTGCATGTGGGCATCCTGAAATATTGCCATCTATTTGAACCACAACACTTCTGTGCAGTTACATCTTTAAGGCTGATTAAAACACCAGAAGAGCAGCATCTGACTTTTAAATGTAATTATTAAAAGTAATTAAAGACCCCTCACTGTATATCTGCTTTCCTAATGCTACAAGTCCAGCTGACTTGTGCGCACATTGTTGTGTACTACACATATATCCTTGTCTTCCTATGAAAAATGAGGAAAAAATGCCTAGTAACAAGATGAGTGAGGGAAGATGTGCTGTTACATTCCTAGTTTTACATCTAATGCTTTGATTCTACTGGTCCATTAGCAGTGAGCATTGTGTCCTGTCTGCACACTAGAAGTGGTCAGAATGTGTTACAAAAGTCCAGAAAGGTTCATTTGCCAAAGCCAACTCTTTTAGTTTAGATTCTGTTAAAATGCTTTATGTGGGGAGGGTCAGAACATAACTTAGTTGCAATAAGGTTGAGGCATTTTAGCTCAACTTTATCCAGTAAGCTCTTCCCTTACTCAACGTTAGAAATTCTATTTTAGTGTATTTGAACCAGCTTTTAATGCTTTGCCATGACCAGAATAGCAGGCAGGGTGTCATGCAGAGGACACCCACTGCAGGCACCCCTTGGAGAGCAGTGCCAAACCAAAGCAAATATGCCTGAGTCCCTCCAGCTACTGCTGTCAACTGAGAACAGGAAGTATGATTGTTCCCTGTAAATAAGTCTTGACATAATATGACCAGTACCTCCATGTGCGTACACTATATTATATAATACAGTGTGTAGGCATTCATAGAAAACTTTGCAATCACTCTCTTATTCTTGTTTTTTCCTCCTTGATCAGATGCTCATTTACAAGGACTTTCTGATCTCTTTCAGTGGTGGCAGAATTATAATTGAACATTTCTTCTAGGCTCTAATTCTACTACTAGAATAAAAGCTGCTGCAAGTAGTACTTTATTTTTCAATGAGATTATTTAATTTTGTGTTATATTCCTCAGTGGCTTGCAGCTGTTGATAGACGAATCAGAAACGGCAGTGGTGTTTTCATCCACTTGAATATGACTTTTAATGAAGTTAAATTTGCTTTTTCATTTAGAAGATGGACTACATATCTTGAAATAGGATATATTTTGCCTGAACTTTGTTCTGTAAAACTAGTCTAGGCAAGTTGTTTTGGACATCTGTAGCTGATGCATAGAGGAAAGTATTTCCAATTCTTGATTCCTCCCATGCACTGAAGTTACCTCCATTTGGATGTGACCGATTGTCCTGGGAAGCAGTCTTTTTTTTTTTTGTTGGCTATATGTCCAGCTCATAAATGGTTTTCAATTGGGTGTATAAAATCAGGGGTGTAGTTGGAGGATTAGGACTTCAGCAATCCTCTTGTAGGATTAATCTATGCAGGTAGGTCAAAAGAACTCTACTTATTTAATTTACTAGCTAAACCATGCTGTTTGCTCAGGTGGGGGGTAATGCTATGACATTTTTATATTTTTGATCTATGTTTTGTTCACTGCTCTCAATGTATGATATACAATAGACTTCCTTACAAGCTGTATCTTGCTGTGTAAGCATTATTAAGAGGCAGTTATTTGCTGAATATAAAATGTCCACCCATATTAATATGCCTGTCTTCTTTAAATGCATCGCATCTGAGCTTTCCTCATGTATGACTGCACTGCTTTTTCCCTTCATAAAATGTTAAACTCCTTCTGAAAGAAAGTATTGCTCTCCATGTAAATGGCCTTTTTGAGGTAGTAGCTTAAGGTTTGAGCACATATTTCCCAGAATTACTGGGAAAACCTCTCCCTCACAAAGCAAAGGGACTGTAAATGTTCAGAGACTGCAATGGAAAATCATAGGTGACATCCCAAACCTTGTATAAATTGAGACAAAAAAAAATATCCCCTAATATGGACTGGTGAGTTAAATATATGGCTAGAGGCTGCCTCTTGGGAGAAGAGGCCAAAAACCTCATGCATCATATTGGAGGCACTCTAGAGGAAAAAAACAAAATGCACCATGATTGTCTCTGCCATGCAAGCTTTCCATACAGATACATCCTGTTATTGAATGATACTGGAATGTTAGGACCTGATAGTTTGTTTCTATAGTTATACTTTTATCTCCCTTCTTTGTAGTCCTCAAGTTATTTAGTGGTGAAATAATCACCTTGAGTGTCATTAAAGTTAAAATGCATCAGATAAGCTTGGAGGTTGAGAGGAGGCAGAGTACATTTGTCTTGTCGCTTACCCATGGTTATGCAGAAAGGTGAAAACATTTTCAGCCTCTTCCCAGCAGGGATTTCAGTGCTTAAAGTAATTCCTGCTTCTCCCTTGATGTGGTAGTAACATTTCCTTTAGGAAGGACTTCGAGCACCTGAAAGATGTACAAAGACTTCTTTCTCCAGCAATGGAAAAATCTAATGGCCCACAGCACCTGCTAGTGCTGAGGATTATTATTCACTGTGGCCTCAAGTGGTAACAGAAGTGAGGAGTCATTAGCAGAAAATGTGTTTATTTGGCTTTATTTATTTATTCTATTTTTTCCTTCTTCATTTCAGTAATCCTAGCTATGGAACAAATGATGGTTTCCAAGTATTTCTGTTGGGTAGGGACTGGTATGTCTGACTGCACTGCCTAGGAAAACTGCACAGCTTAGGACAAAAAAAAAAAAAATCACAAAACCGAGTACGCAGTGTCTGTAGTCTCCTTCTGTATACACCACCTCAAAACTGAGGCAAACTGGCAGAAAACCTCAAAAGCAGAAAGGCAAGTAAAATAGTGTGCGCAGCAGATGATATTGTTTCATATGCAAGTACTGTCTGCAAGGCATGTCTAGCTAGTAGGATTTTTTAATTTTTTTTTAACCAAGTGTCTCTTAATTACAAAGAAGGAAGTGCTGAGGAATTATTTGAGTTTCTAGAAAAAGACATTTTCAGTTGCAAGTGGTAATTATGAAACTATAATTATAGTTAATTTAATTTACATGTAAATTAAATTGTATTTTGGTTGTGACTCAAGTCACTCTTGCAAGATTATTACTAAGTAGGAAGAATGAGTCAGACCTGAAAAGACTTTATGAACTGACAATAAAATTCTAGATTATATTTCAAAACTTCAATTTTAACTAAATAATTGGTGTCACAAGTGCAGGACAGTTGAGAAGACAGAAGGAGGCTTGTAATAAAGACCTTTAATTTTCCATGCACTGCTTCTTATATTTGATATGAATAAAATCTGGCTTATTTACTCACTTTTCACAAGATAATTCCTGTCAAATTCAGAGTGAAAAAGGTGAACAAGATTTGGCTGGTTGGAGTCCAGAATATACTGCTCTAAGTTCACTAAACATCCACCTGCAAAATAACTTTTACATCAGCATCTAAAAACATGTTGTGTTTAATATGCATACTGGAGATACGCAATCTGAGAGTAATGAAGGGGGAGGGGAAAAAAAATGTTTCTAGAGTTTCAGGATCCTTCTTGATCACTGTAATGGAACAAGAAACAGCTAGTCTTCTGGATTTAGAATCTAAGGGGAACGTTTCCAGCCTAACTGTAGGCGAAATATATCACTGTCAGCCAGGTACTCTTTTTTTCCCCCTGCCCGCCCCCTGCTGCC
>VWZY01008446.1:11163-57006 GCA_013399075.1 Chloroceryle aenea | reverse complement strand
TGGTCCTTCTGCTTGCAGTTACTTATTGAAGCAGCCTGGCACACAAGTTTGTTTCCCATGTTTGCTTCCATGAGGGGATTGCTTCCCCCAGAGTTAATATATAACATTGCTGCATTGCGAGTGGGGCTGATGGCTCCAGTGATAAGTTGCAATTGTGCTCCATGGCAGCACAGTGGTACCACCTGGCAAAACAATGTGGCATCACAGAGTAGCCTGTGTGACATGCCAGGGTGCAACTTCATCCTGGCCTGTAAAAATAGTCCCAAAACCATTTGCTCCAAGCAACATAGTTAAGTTGTATGGGGCATCCATTTGCTCACAGACTCTGTGCTTATTAGGAAAATTGTTCTTTGAAAATTTCATCTTGTTGTAAGTCACAGTGCTTGCATTCATGCTTTGGCCAGCTTAGAGCCCGTATTAAATAACCCTTTGCTGTTCTGGAAAACCCTGTCAGAGCTGCTCTGTGACAAAGGCAATAGCACCTGAAAGCCACTGAAAATAACTGTACAGAGAAAGACACAGTAATTCTAGCTGTTAGTGGCTATAATCATGATCTGGTGAAGTGATCATCACTGATTTCAAAAAACAGGCTTTATATTGCCTAATACAACAGCTTTCTCTCTTTGAGTTTGTTTGTTTGTTTTTTATTACTGACAACTTTCAGAAGTCACCACAGGTGAGCTCTGGTACCCAGTTTCCACAGGGTAGTCAAGCAAAAAGAAGTGTTTTCAAGAAACTCATGGGAAGAATAAGTTGAAATTAAGCTAGTTTTTCCACTTTTATATTTTGAAGTTGACTTATTTACACTACTCTGTTAATATTTACACAATATGGGAACATGTGTATATTGCCTCCATCACTTTTTAGGGAAGAGGGAAACTTTCATGGCATATTAAACTCCTAATTGTTCCTGGTATAACTTCCTGTATTGATGCAGTGCTAATATGGCATACATATACAGGGTACTGTATAAGAATAATAACTGCTTCTTCCTGAGTTTAACTTACGGTAGTTAAAGTACCCTGTTGTTTGTTGTGCTTATTGAATTATGTACCATTTATTGTTGTTATTTTAAAAAAGCAAACTTCTTTTCAAGTGTTTATTAAAAATTAATTAAAAATATATGTACCATTGTCCAGTGGGGGAGGAATTACAGAATTTTAATGTGGAAGTCTACAAAGCTGCTTTTATGGCTCAAGTTTGTTATGTACTGAGCTATCCAGGAAAAAGAGTCAGACTTTCAGCCGGCACACGCTTGCTTGTAATCAATTGAGAAGCAGTGTTAAGCTCCTGTCATGTGAGCCTTCTAGATCTTGTGTTCCCATGCTAATAAAATTTTTCCTAATTGAAAGCAATCTAGGTGCTTGCTGGCAGTAGCACTGGGATTGTGAATCCCCAAGGTGACTTGTTTTGCAGGTTGTTTACATACCTGTTTCAGTAGTATCAAGAAATGATGTAGGAATCACTTTTAAACAGATTTGTGAGAAGATGAACTGTAGCCTAAAGGAGTAGATATACATATCTCTCTCTGTGCATACGCATGCACATGGACAGGCAAATTGTGCACAGTTTACAGCTGAACTTGCCATTTTGTAGGATTTTCTTTGTGTATTTTGGGTTTTCATTGTTTTTGCATTTGTTCTTTTTTGGGGTTTTTTTGTGTTTGTTTCGGGGTTTTTTATGGTTTTGTTTTGGCCTTTTTTTGTACCAACAGTCAGAAGACTGCTTAGGTCCAGTGGTTCCTACCAGGATTTATTCCAAGTGGTCACACTTCAGTCTGGTGGAGCTTTTGGCACTTAGACTACATGAGAGAGACTCTGTTAGAGTGAGGAATACATTAAACATTGCCACACAAAGTCAAAAAAACTTTCACACATGGGGTTAAGACACAGCAGGGCTTCAGACTGTTCATCAGTGCAGAAAGGATGAGTATCTTTCTGTGCAAGGTGTCTGTCTGAGTTGGATTCCTGTTCCGCCTTCTCTTATGCATTGTGTCTTTTAAGGGTTATTTTATACAAAATTCTATGTGATAAATTTTATTTGTCCGAAGGCTAGATAAAGTAATCGGTTTGCTTTGTCTTAAATAGTTAAGGTCAAGAGGTAGACAGCTGCTGAAATCTTGACCCAGATGAAAATAATGATTGTTTTGCTATTGACATTGAGATGACATTTTCCTCCACCAATTTTTCCCGAAGGGCTCTCTGTGTAAGGGACAGGGTACAGATGAGTAGTTTGAGATGTACTGTCTACTGGTAACAAGCAATGTAATCAGCCCAACGGTCAATACTAACAATTGTGCTACTGAACTGGCTCAAATCATATCTAGGGAGAAAGGGGGTAAAGAAGGGTTGTGGTGTTTGCTTTTTGTTTTAGGGGTTCCCCCCAACAGTTATATGGAACAGATCTTGTTCTTCCCTAATTTGACTTCAGCTGGAATGTAAATACTCACTGAACTTCGTGTTGCAGTATCTCCACTTTTGATTTAGTGTTTTGTTTTGCTATGTTTTTAAATCCACCTCAAATGGAACTAGTACATGTATGACTTTGCTAGTCCTATAATAAACTGAAGCAGTGATGAATGATCCACAGCTTGTTTGCAGAGCCATATTAAATATACAGTGTTTCCATTTTCTTTTATTTGTCAGAAATTTTCAGGCTTGGTCCTTCAGTCCAAAAAACAAAGGGAAGTTGAAGACTTTGACTTTTATCTAATCCACTGTGCTACTGAAAAAGATGTTTAATGGTCCTCCATAGTGTCTATTGATAGCATAAATATATTTTAGGATAGAGCTGATTCTGAATGCTTGCTTCTCCCAGAGGGAATGTGCCTCCTGACATCAAGCTAATGGAGAATGTCTGCCACATCACATTTCTGCACAAGCATGTCTTGCTTCCTTCTTTGGAAGTCCAAAAACAAAGCCAGGCCTCTTCAATTGCATCCCCTAGAGTGTTATTTCCTTTTTTTTCTGTACTGTGTAATGCATCTATTTTGGCTTCCTTTTGTCCAATCCAACAATAATTCAGGAAAAAAAATGTAACTGATAGTTACACTGTGTAACTTTCTAACTGATAGAGGTAATACTACAGGAATGGAACTGTGACGTTATTGCATTTATCACACACTTCCACAACTCCTTCACTATTTAGGAAGTTCTTTGATGTGTGCACAGAAACCATATTCGTTCTAAGACTATATGCATCTGTATTGGTACAAGACCAGCTAAGGAACCTGTCATACATTCAAATAATTCCTGGTATGCCACAAATTAAGAGCTTTATGTAGATACATTGCAAGTATTCCAATGGCTACCTAAGTATCTATATCCAGGTTCGACTTTCTCCAGCAGCAGAGAAACTTGCACTACTCCTAAGCATGGGCTAGTTGTACTGCTACACCTCCTGATGGGGTGAGATTGACAGCAGGATTTCAAACCTGCTTAGCTAAACCCAACTGCTATCTCACTTGCCATTTACTGCTACTAAGGTATGCTAGTAGTAAACTCTCCAAGTACAGGCTGGATAGCAGCATCAATTACACGAACCTAAATGGCTGATAAAAGTTCAGAGTGGGTGTATATTCAGGGCTTAGATTCCTTCATCGTGATCTTTCTCTTATTCTGAAAAGTACATTGCCTTAAGAGAGCTGAGTCCTAATGTGCTCTAGACATGTACTTCTTTTTTTAGGATTTATGGTGATATTTTTGTTGCAGATCTCATTGTAGTGAGACACCTAGAAATGAACTGTGTGCAAACTTGTAAGGTCTCGCTACCCTTTTACACTGTTTTTATCTTAGATTTTATGGTTTCTGTTTAAAATAATTTTAAAAAAAAGGCAGGGCAGAAAAATTGCAATCTGTTTAAAGAGCTGCTACCCATTTTCTGTGTTATATAGTCATATACTACCAAGTGGGACTTTTGTCATCAGCAACCAAAATGTGAATGTGTTAGGGCTTTGCATCTGCTCAAGATCAGCAGTTGGGGCATGGGTGGAAACCTATTTTTAAAAATAACTGGTTTCTGTTTGAACTCACCCAAAAAGTGTCTGGATATTACTACTGCATTACAACAATAACAAATGCTGAGGACTCTTGGAAGAAAAGCCCTCTTACCTGCAGTGCATAATATAAAGTCTTGTGAAACAGAAGTATCATAAAGCACAGATTACATTCAGTTAAAGTAAAGAATTGTCTGGCTNAAAAAAGGCAAGGAAAAAAGACTGTTGCCACACACTGCTTAGAAGTTGGAATTAACGTACATTAATGCTGAAGAATCTGGCCGTTATGCATAATAAATTCGCTTCCTACAGACAACTACAAAAAGGAATATACTAAAATAGAACAAATATACAGTCCTTAACAAATACTGAGGTGGATGGGAAGAGGCAGTTGACTGCGATCACAGCAAGTTGCTAATGATATCCTTCAAATAAATGATTCACACAGAGAGCCTTTTGCTATAATCTCACTCATACAGTTGCAGGTCTCTAAGGGGAAAGAACTGAAACAAATTTTGTTCCACATCACTTGGCATCTCAGTATAATCAAAGCCTGAGATCCAGGTGAGCATGCTATTGAATTGTAAAGTATTCTTATCCCTTTTCCTAAAAATGTCTATTAATATATGTCAACTTTGCAGTCCTTGTTCTGCTGCTTTAGCTCTGCTGTCAAGCTACAGGGAAAGTCAAAAGTTTAGTTCAAGCCAAGTGTGATCATAAATGGCAGTGATACCAGTATTTCTGTGAAACTTGCAACAATAGGATTAGAAGGAAAGACTGAATTTGATATGTGCTACTCAGAAGTAAAATTTTCAGAGTACATAAGTCCCAAATGAGGCATGGCATCAGAATTTTCAGTCTTGATGGTCTATAGACAGCAAGGTAGATGCTAATTGGGATTTTCAGAAGCATCTGAGAAGTCTGTCTTCCTAAAATCAGCATGTTGATTCTGGTGTTATGCTCTGCATGTATGTTGATTACCCCTTATCCGTCTATATATGAAAAGAATATAACTGTCTCAGTTCTAGATGAAAAGGAGCAGTTTCAGTACATTCTAGCTTGCAAAATGCTCTGTGAAATTTAAGCACAAATTTGTCTTTAATTCCAGTTGTTTAACTCATTCTGATCAGAAGTATGACTGTGAGCTGGCACACTTCAGTTTTAGTCTGCACTAGGTGGTACAACTGGTAGTTGCACAACTTGTATTACTTTGTAAAAACTGTAAGTCAGCTTGTAAAGCTGAAACTGTTGGTTCTGAGACCCAACCCTGACATTAGTTGTTCTGTTTAATGACAACTTAGTAAAATGTATCTGACAAATTTATCTATTCAGCATGTTTGCCTTACAGAGAGTGAGACATGAATTGTATGCTACCCCTTGTTTATTTTGTTGATGTTCAACCCTTGTGGTTTTTCACTGACTTTTTTTCTCCTACTGACCGCATGTAATGACCAGTAACTCTTTCATAATCACATCAACAGTGCAAAGGCCTTGTAAAATTTTGTGTGGCTGCAGAAACCTTAAGTCTTCTAGGTGCCTTGCAAGTTATGATGTGTAGGTGAATAACAAAGATGTGAAAGGAGGTAACACAACTGAGGTGTAGGGAGAATTATACACCTTAGCAGTGAAATGACCTTAGAGCTTGACTAGATTTTCTTTCTCTCTGTTTAAATTGGCACAAAGCATTCAAAATAGGAAAACAGTCATGCTCAACAGCATCAATGTCCTCCTCTGTACCTGCTCTAGTACCTCAATGTCTTTCTTGTACTATGCTGCCCAAAACTGGACATAGTACTCAAGGTGTGGTCTCACCAGTACTGAGCAGAGGAGCACAATAACTTCCTTCTGCTGCCCACACCATTTCTGATATATGCCAGGATGCCATTGGCCTTCTTGGCCACCTGAGCACACTGACGGTTTATGTTCAGCTGACTGTCAGCCAACACCCCCAGGTCCTTTTCATCAACCTCTTCATCCTGGTTGGGTGGTCTATAACCAACTCCCAACAGGATATCTGCCTCGCTGGCCTTTCCCCTCATTCTTACCCATAAGTACTCAACCACACCATCACAATCATTTTGCTCTATACAATCAAAACACTCCCACCACCCCTCCTTCCCTGACTATCATTTCTGAAGAGCTTATAGTCATCCATTGCAGTGCTGCAGTCATGAGTCATCCCACCATGTTTCTGTGATGGTGACTATGTCATAGCTGTTCTGCACAATGACTTCTAGATCTTCCAGTTTATTGTCCATGCTGCATGCATTGGTGTAGATGCATTTGAGCCGAGCTATCGATTTCACCCCCAGACTTAGCATGTCACCCTTAGAATGAACTCTAGAAAGCCTGGTTCTATCCCCATCCCCCTTCACTCCTAGTTTAAAATCCTTTCAGTGAGCCTTGCCAACTCGTGCATGAGAATCCTTTTCTCTCTTTGAGACAGTTGAACTCCATCTGTCACCAGCAGACCCAATGCCATATAAACTTCCCTGTGATCAAAAAAAATCCAATATTCCATCAGTGGCACCAGTCTCTGAGCCACATGTTAATCAGGTGTGTTCAGAAAGTCATGCCTTTACCAATACTAGTCCTCAGTACCAAACCCTGTAGGGACTTCATCAGTCAGTTGGACTTTTAGATAGAGGTGGCAGAACTGAATTTTGCTACCCCAAGGATGTCAGAAAAGGACCAGGCCACTGATGCTGTGGGAAGAGGGTGGGGAGACAGGAAGTTGGAAAGGAGCAGGGCTGAGATGGAAGGTGACTGTGAGATGTTCTGGTAAATCTAGCCCTACTGCTCCATCCAAGGCTTGAATGAGCAAGGTATGTGGGAAGGGTAGAGTTTACTGTTTCTACAGATGCCAGCAACAGCCTGACCCATAAACCCTGAGACCCTTCTTGGCAGTAGGGTTAATGTCAGCCACACCACCTAGGGCTGCTGCACTAACAAAGCAGGCAGTGAATGCTTGGCTGCTTTGTCACTACAGCAGCCTGTTTCATGGAGAGATGTATTCTTCTGATGTCTCCCTATCCAGAAATCCATCTTGCAGCAGATGAAGGAGCAGAACTCTGCTCTACCTGTACTTGAACATGAGCTATCTGCTAAAGGTGCCAAAACTGAATAGGAGTTTTGGGAGGAGTGTGTCTGACAGATAAGTAGTTTGTTAAACACTGCTATGCTTTTAGTTGGTTTTTGTTTGGTTTTATAATTCTTGTTACAAACTAGATTAATCTTTCCATTGCTTGATCAGTTCACCAGATTCCATCCTTTAGCAGCTGTGGATGTTTTGAAACCTACAGTAATTCATAGGGTGTACCTGGGGTAAGCAGAACTGGGGAACTTCTCTGCTGCTATGGTGGATGTATTTCCAGTGAAAGGCGTATTTGTCTGTGCCAAAGCTTCTCTCTTCCTGTCTTCTCCCAAAACTGGAGTGTAGCCACACTTAAGGCCAAGTGTCTGACTTCATAGGCCTACTTTCAATTTCAACAGTAGTCAGTATCCCAGCTTCATTAATAATTCAGGTTTTTCCTCCTGTTAGGAAGTCAAGAGCTTTTCCTCACTAATCTTTAAAAGATATTCTAGTCAATCTTACTCATTTTTACATATTCTGTGAGGTGGCAATACAGTCTCTGGTGTGTTCTGAAGGTTTTTTTATCTTATATTTTTCACTTTGAGCACCCTTTTAATAATGTATTAAGCAAAGTGATCATCCCTGTTGTGTTTTTTCACCTTCTCCCTTGAGACGCAAATGTGTTTAGGAAGCTTCTCATTTTGGAAGGATGGATCCTGCTTTGGTCTGAAGTGAAAGAAAAAGTTATCCTCCGTTTTATGGGGGTATTTTAAGTTTACTTGAATTGCTACTTACATTACCATGTGATTATACCACAGAAGACCAAGTTCAAGAGCTGTTGCTTCCATTTGGCTTCTATTTGGCTTGGAAGCAGTGATCTTTTTGGTTTATGTTTTGTTTGTTTGTTGGGTGGGTTTGTTTGGTTTGGTTTATTTTTTTGGTTTGGGTTTTTTGTTTCTTTGTTTCGTTGGGGGTTTTTTATTTGGTTGGTTTGGGGTTTTTGTGGTGGTGTTGGTGGTGGTTTGGTTTTATGGAAGTTCATTTCAAAATGAATGTGCTCCCCAGTTTCACACTTCATAAAGTTGAATATGTTAGACTTATAAAGTCCAGAGAAAGAATTTCTGCTGTGACATCCCTTATCTTTATAAATTGTTAAAGTCTTGTCTTGCAGTTTGTCTTTCTTTGACAGTTGGTGCTTTTATCTAAACTGAGTTTAAGCAGGATAAATGAAAAAAATAGTTGCTGAGGAAGAACTAGTTACAAGTTGAGCTTACTGGCCAGATGTATAAGATGTTTGGATACAATTTCATTGCAGACTCTCCTTCAGCTGATCTTACACAGAATGGTATATTGGCACTTCTTTCTCGCTGACATCTTGTTCCCAATAATCTGATTGCTTTCTTTATATATAGTCTCTAGCGTAGTCACTGAAAAAAACCTCTAAAAGCTGAGTGTCATCAATATAGCAGTGGCATTGGGCTGCTCTGTCTGCTTGCATTTTCAGAAAGCTGAGAGAATAGGTTTGCAAAGTTATGAGTGCTCTGCCCATCCCAGTGCACTGTCACAGTGTTCTAAATGCCAGCCTCCTAATGTGCCATTTCTCTGAGTGCATGGCAGGAAAACCTTCATTCTACTGCAAAGATGGCTGAGTGTAGAAGTTCCTAATCATCAGAGAGGACAGTGACTGTCCCACACTTGGAAACAGCCGGTTCCTTCTCCTCTTTCATGACTTCTAATTGATATCCATTCCTTAAAGCAGAAGTTTTTGCTGTCTGTCCTGAAATGAATAAGCTTTCTCTGTGGAATGACAGTCATCAGTACAATATCTAGTACTCCAGTTTGCATAGTCATCCATTTTTCCTGTACAATTGTCTAACTCTATTACATCTCCATAATGCCTCCCAACTTCACAGGGTCAGCAAACTTCACAAGCATGTTACAAATACTCACAGGAACATTATGTAAGATGAGACCAAAAGCCCAATTGCTGAGTATCTGCCTGTTTTCCTGCCAGCTTAATACTCCCTTCCAAGCGTCTATCTCTAGCCCGTCTCTTGAAGCTTGCAATTCCCATAGGTGTTCCCTATCTTCTCCAGTTTAATTAATAGCTTCCTATGTGCTAGCAATTTAAATAATTTTCTGATGCTAGATCACCCATATATTTCCCCATGTGAATACTAATTATGTCACTAGAGAAATAAATCAGTCTAAACTGACTGGTAACACTGGTAAATTCACACTGTCTTGTCCCATTTGCTACTACCTTATTTCCTTTCATGTCTGTAATGATTCTTTTCTTCACTTCAAATGCATCAGTTTCTTCAAGTACTTATACCTGGCTTGTGGGTACTTCATCTCTATATACCACGTGTCCCATTCTCACTTTTTCTTAATGCAAATCTGAACCAAAATATTACTGTTTTGGAACCATAGTTGAAATGCCTTTACCCTAAATATCCCTCTGTATCAAGGTGGCTGGCCCCTGTAAAAGCTTTGGAAAGCACCTACACCCTGCAGGCACAAAGTCAGCATAAGGAAGGACTCCCAGATGGTGATTTAAATAGCATGTCTCTTGAGGGAAATTCCCAGAGGAAATCAAATTCAGCAAAAGCCTCTACAGATGGAGGAGGCTTTTTCTTGACTCCAAGCTGAATGAATGTATCAAACCTGAAACCTTGCATCAGCTGCTGCTTTTACCCAGTTTTAAAGAAGTATCTGTGGCAAGCATTGCTTAGATTAATAGGTGGCAAGAGCCCCTCTGCTGACCTTTCCCAGCCTTAAAAATAGGAAAGACAGAGGGTGGAAAAAAAGGAAAGATTCCTCTTGTTTTAAAGAAGAAAGTCACTTGAGAACAGATGCAGTCTCAGTTTGGGAATGTTCCATTGTGTCTTTGTGCCAGTCTCAATGAGAGACAGTAGGTGCATCTGTGTCACTAAAAATAAGTCTGTGGTTCACGCTCTTTCCACAGTTGCATAAGCAGAAGCTGGAATCTGTTCCAGTCTCTAACCAGTAGAGACTGTATCTTTTCTAGTGCTCTGAAGTCCCATTCTTGCAGGCAGAGTTCTGTGCAGAAGTGTCTGCAGTACTTTGCAGGGAAAAGCCATATGTGAGTATGGCATAGTATCCTAAGAAGCTGTAAAGCTTGAATAATCTGAGATAAAATGAGCTTTTAGCCTACTTGTGATCTACTTGAAATGATAAATAAGAAATAGAAGTTGTTGGGTATTGTTTGCCCAACATCTTGGAGGAAAAGGGTAGGGGAGGTGAGCAGTTTCTGACAACTAATTAGAAGGGCAAGATTGAGCTCCTTTCTCATAAAAATGAGCACTAGCAGTATGTGCTTATTTTCATGGTACTTCAAGCACAACCAAAAGACCTGGAGGCTCCTAGTGCAAATCTCTAATATGCAGAAGTAAAAAACTTCAGTGATGTAGCAGGATATGCAAGATAAGCACAGATGTATGGTTGATCTTCTGTGCACCTTGCCTGAGAAGATGATGTTGCACTTGTTTAACAGCCTGATTTAAATACTACAGTGTGCTTTGGGATGGGCAGTTAAGACTGACTATCATAAAAAATGAATTAAAAAATGCTTGGAAAAAGCATTAGCAACAATATCAGGAAGTCGTCCAAAATAGTGATCTGTGAAAAATAGAATCATAGAATGTTTTGGGTTCAAAATGACCTTTAAAGGTCATCTAGTCCAACCCTCCCTGCTGTGAGCAGGGACATCTTCATCTAGATCAGGTTTCTTAGAGCCCTATTCAACCTCACCTTGAATGTTTCCAGGGATGGGGCATCAACAACCTCTCTGGGCAACCTGATCCAGTGTTTTACAATCCTGTGAAAAATTTACAGTGTTTCTTCATCGTAAAAAGTTTCTTCTGTCTATCAAGTCTAAATCTACCCTCTTTTAGCTTAAAAACATTACCCCTTGTCCTATTGCAACATGCCCTGCTAAAAAGATTGTCCTCATCTTTCTTTGAAGCCCACTCGAGCCTTCTCTCTCCAACAACCCCAACTTTTTCAGCCTTTCTTCAGTGGAGAGGTGTCCCAGTCCTCTGACCATTTTTATGGTCCTCTTCTGCACCGACTCCAGCAGGTCCATCTCTTTTTCCTGCACTGAGGGCTCTAGGGCTGTCTCTTTCAAATCACCTTCCTGTCCTCCATGCGCCTTAGCATAGCTTCTAGGAGGATTTGTTCTATGATCTTCCCAGACACAGAGGTGAGGCTGACAGGTCAGTAGTTCTCAGTCCTCCTTTCTACCCTTCTTAAAAAAGGTTGCAATGTTTCCCATTTCCAGTCACCAGGGACTTCAGCTACACTTCTGAATAAACTTCAGTTCCCCATGAGGACCTTTGATTTTACATAATAAAAGTACCCCATTCCATTTTATTTTTATCTTAACCTGTATCTAGAATGTGAGAGGAAGGGGAAAGTATGCACATTCTTCCATGGGCAGACATCAGAATAACAACAGTTTGGGTTTTTTATTACATGCAAACAGTCTCAGCCATCACCTTCAAAACGAGTTATTCGAATATCTCTAAAAGCTGTTTGGCAACGTTTGAGGTCTGCAGAACACAAAATGACTGATCTTACTGTTGAGTTAAAAATCGAGACTTAGAATAGACACTGAATAACAAAATGTTAGCAAGTGACCTTTTTGTCAGTAGTTGAGAGCTTACTCTGCTTGACTGAGCAGACTGGACGGTCAGAATACTCTTTCACTGTAGAAAATTGGAAGGAAAAATATAATGGAAGTGGCAAAAGGCTGTATTCCTGCATGGAGTAGGTGCACAAGAACAATTTTTGCAAAGGAGTGAACAGTGACATAAAACTGCTAGGAGCTTTCTGATTTTGGAGGAGAATAATTCAGTAGACTTGAAATTCCAAGTTATTTCAAGGCTAAATTGAACTCCAGTGTGATGGAGAAAACTTGTTTTGCTATTCTTCTGTATGGGTTGAATACATCAGTACTTAACAAGCTAAGAAACCGTACATTGTTACTTATAGGATCTTTTCTTTATGACTGCAACAGTAAAATAATCCACAAGAGGTAATACTTCAGGTGTGAATGCAAGATTTTTGCCACAACAAAGATACCCACATGATTACAGAGCAGGAGAGGTGAGCAGGATGCAAACTGACAGTCTGACTTTTCCAGAGGAAAGTTTGCCCTAATAAGACAGAGCTACTTCACTGTTAGTTTTAAATTGTAATATTGCAGCATTCAAATCCCAGACATATTGCTACATTTACTTACTAATTCTTCTCCTAATGTTTTACATGGGTGATTCTTCCTGAGGCCTTTGGTAGAGAAAGACAACATTATTTTAAGCTGTCACCAGCACTTCTGTTGAATGACAATCAAGTAAGGTAGAAACACTCTGTGTAGATATATGGAAAATGTTTTTTCCATTGTATGATGAAGTGGGTACTTGGTTTATTCTAATCTGCAGCACCTCAAAAGGCACCCTGCTGATATTAGATCTTCCGTGTGCTACAAGGAATGGTAACTCTAGCACAAATACTGCTATCAGCTTTCAAGAAGCACTTAGCATTTTAGTCTGCACTTTGTTTTCAGAGCCTGGTATTAAAACTTGCAAACTTTCATCAAAACTCAGTTATGGTCACCAGTTCTTCTCGGTCATAAACCAGAGCTGTTCCTGGAAGCATATTGCAGAAAACTTCTTCAAGGTTCATTGGAATTTAGCCCAATCTTATCATAAAGCTGTGGCTCAGGTGAATCTCAGCCAAATTGTAGAGCTGTGCTGGGACTGTCAAGCAGAGCAAAGGGAGCCTCAGAGGTACACTGGTTTTATCTAAGTGTTGATGCTCTGATGCTGCAATTAATTCTAACAGTTATTTGAAAGATGATCTTTCCAAATAGGCTCAAGGAAACTACCTCAATAGCTATTGTGAATAAGATCAGAAGAGATTTCTGGTAAGATTTGTCCCAAGCAGTCCCTTTTGGGGTTTGCAAGCCCTTAGCAAGTGTAGATGGCAGCATGATGTCATTCATGGTGAATTGCTGCCTTACACACTGAACCCCTGTTGAGAAAAGGATGTACATGCAGGTACTTCTTACATCTGCCTTATAAAAGCAGATTTTCACAGATGTGGACACACATAATCAGGCTTGACATTTGCAGGGGAATTATGACTGAATCAGTTTCCTTGACTTTCAGTAACCCAGACCACATGTGTGAAGTGGGTAAGTGTGCACAGAAGCAATATAACACTTCATGTGTTTTCTGACTATGCAAATCAATTGATAAGTGCTTGAGGTGGAAGGTAATATTTGTGATTCACATTTACATCTTACTTATGAGGCTATGCATTTTAAAAGAGCCATGACATTTTTCTCTGCTGTCTGTGAGTTGCTCAGTGTCATTGCAGTGTCTATAGCCCTGGCATAGCATCTCTTATCTCCAACTATTTTCATCTGCAAAAAGCACATTGGCCCTAGTGTGGCAGTGTTTCCAAAAGCCTGATACTGGGGCTGTATTATAAAACATTTTTGTAAATAGTTAAGTTTCATAAAGTATTCCTTTTGACAATATTAGGATTTCAAAAGAGCTGAAAAACCCTCTTTTTCATTCAGTGCAAAACAGAAGTATGGCTTTGTTGTTAAAGCCAGATAATAATTGACCCATATTTTGCATACCTTTATTTCTAAAAGTTGACTAAGGCAATGCACTCTTGAAGCTGATAAGAGCTTGCACTGGAACTGGGTTTAAACTTTTTGTGGCGATCCTCTTTGCATAGGTTTTGAAGATCAAATAACACTGATAAAAACTGCTGTACATTGAAAAAGTGTGATGAGCTGTAGTTCAGAGAGGAACAACAAATCCTGTTCTTTAGTACTGACAAGATATGGAATGCTGTCCTACTTAACCTTCACAAATAAACAAACAAAGACTCCTGTCTTCATCTTTTTTAGCCAAAATATGATCTGCCTAAAATGACAGTGAAACCATAAGGTTTCTGAAGTCTTTGTTGGTAGCAAAAGGAGAGAATGAAAATAAGTTGGAGCCTGTAAAAAAACCCCAGTTTGTCAGTACTCCAGAAATTAATTTACTGGCATGGCCTGCAGGGCTCATATTTTAACCTGATCTAAGGCTGCACAGATGCTTTAGTAATTCCGGTTCATGAAAGATGATCAGACAGTCACTTCTTTCTTTACTTATAGTGTGAGTTATGCTTATTTTTAACTTTAAAAGATCTCAGATATATATACAAATATTTGCAAGTTTATCTGAAATATAAATAAGTTTGGCTTTAGGCTTTTCATTCTTATCTTGCTCTTTTGTACCTCTAGTTCAGTCTAACAGGTTTTTGAGAAGAATAGTACTAGTTATCCCTTACAAATACCACATTTCCTTGAAAATTCCATTGTGTTCAGGTGTATGGGTCATCTTGAGAGTGGTGAACTGCATATACAATTAGAGCATAGTGGAGTAAGGAATCATTCATAATGAACAAAATCTATGCCCTCCAGATAGTATGTCTGGCTTCAGAACCAAACCAAGCTTATGTGAGCGTGGGCTCTCTTGAAAAGTCATTGGCTCCTGATAGGCTGTGAAAAAAGAACTGCAGAATCACATTCACTGTAAAACAGCCTAGGTTAGGAAACAGGCTCTCAATATAGCTAGTTGGGAGAAAAGGTCCCATTTTAAAGAGTGGTTCAGACCTCCAGTGTATTACTGGTGAGTTCTCTCTCTCAAGGTGACACAGCCTATATAGAGTATAAGCAGCTGATTATGGTATGGTAGTGAAGTCTCTGAAGAGACATAAATTGAACCAGGACTTCTGTGGCCTTAAAAGCAGTTATAGGTGAGAACTGGAGAAATGTCAGAAGTAATTAATAAGAGATAAAATATGCTTAATTGAGTCACATCCTACATTTTGATTTTTTTCTATGTAGTGTAATTATACTATGCCATGAATTTGAGCTCATGCTGTGAAAAAGGAAATACCTTGGTGATGGTTGTTATAGAAAAATTTGCATTTATTTTTAATAGCCTTGCCTTCAAATGAAGACTTCATGCAAGCTAGAAGTCTTTGAAAACTCCATTTTCATTAAAATCCTTACATCCAAGAAAGTAAGCTTTTATTTGGTTTTGTTGAGATTTTCCAGGCAGTTTTAGTAACTGTGTAAAAATTAGATGCTTAATTAGCCAATAATTTTGTGCTTCAACTTTTTAACGTCTAGCTTTATTTTTGTATTTTGTGCCCTTTCTTTCCCTACTCCTCCTCATATTTGTGCTCTCCTTTCCCTACTTCCTCATGTATTACTGCTGGTCACATGAGATGCTAGCATTTCATACAATAAGTCATGAAAGCAGAACCAATCTGATGGTGTTATGGGAAGGCATCATCCAACTTTCTAAAGCAAAGGAACTGCTGAAATTAGCATTCTGCAGATTGTCAGATACCTCTGGCCTCTTCCACTGGTGTGGACTCCAGACTTTCTCACGCACAAGTGAAGTCCCTTCTAAATGGCAATGTTGATTTATACAGTGGTTTTTCTAACATAATGTGTTTTCTGGTTTGAGGTTGGGGTTTGTTTTTATGACTAAATTTAAATAAAATGTACCCAAGCTGGAAAAGAGAATAAGATGCATAAGAGAACAGGAGAAGGCTGCTGACAGCTGTTCATGTGCCACAGTTAATCGCAAGATTGTTGTTTTGATTTATTAAATTTAAAACAAAAATCTTTCTCCCCCCCTGTTAATTACTGCAGCCTAAGAATAAAACAAAGATCTATTAATTAAATAAGCAACAAACAAGGCCAAACATGGATAAAATACTGTTTGAGAAGAGAAATTTGATCTAATTATCAGTCATGAGTATGCACTGAAATACAGTGTGTGGGTAAAACCTGATGGCAACTTGAGGCTGATGTACAAATACTCAGAGGTTGCCAGTCTGTGTCTTGTCATTAGTCTCTTTTCACTTAAAAATGGAGCAATTCCTATTCATCAAAGAGAATACCGTTATATTCTGTGCTTAGCAGTATGTATTTTTGATACCATGAGGAGGTCTCTTTCTTTGTGAACATTTCAAATTGTAATTTCTTTTTTCTTTTAAAAATGCATGTTATGAAGCTTGGTTTATTACCAGGGAAAGGCTTTTGGGTTATTTTCCATTTCAAACAAAAGGTGAAATGTTTTATAGTAAGAATTGACTGCCACTGACCATTCTCTAGCAAAATTTCTGAGGACATCTGCAGACATTCAGTGTGTTGTCATTATATTTATAAAAATAAATAATAATTAAGAAAAAAAGGAAGCTGGAAATTTAAAGTAGCTCAGATTCAGAGATGCATGTATGTATATCTGAACACATAGAAAATACTCATATGTATGTGGAAACAGATAAATTGTTAGTTAAATATAATCAAAGCCTCCAATGAGTATCTGAGGTGAGTACTGAAAGCATGATTGAGGCTGATCAAAAATTACTTAAAAGATGACCCTTAGTCATAGGTGTAATCTCCTCTGCATTGAGGGCTCAAGGGATGGCAGCTAAGGTAGGTGGCTGTCACTGTGCTGGGAGCATTGCTGACTGCTACTTTCTGATGAGGACTTCTGCCTTGCCTTGGCATGACATCACACAGATGAGCTGGAGGAAAGCAGCTGTTCTTCCACTCAAATACCATGTACCAGGTTTTATCAATATAAATCAAAGCAGCAGATCACAAGCACGGTATTTTTCTCACCCTCAAAAAAAGCATTTTTCCATAAGAAAAACATAAGCCTTTCCTTAGGAAAAAAAAAAGCTGAGTACTGTTTTTTTTAATTGTGTCTCTCAGTCCAGTAACATCCCAGCTCTGCTTTAATGATTGAAAATATAATAGTCATTGATCTGTTAGGACACACTTCCCAGATAACTGGAAGATCAGAATAAAATTGGAAAAGAGGCTATCTTCAAACCTCCCTGGGTGACTAGTGTTTCACCAAGTCATTCATAACAGGGGGAAGGCAAGATTACTCAGTAGATTCTCTTCAAACAGGCACCACAACTTCCTTTTCACTGGCACCTGGTGATCTGTGTGTGCCTCAGAAAGTACAGGTAACTTCCTCTCCCTTCAGCCTCCTGGGGCTTTAGTGACCACCACGAAGCTGATTTGATGGGCACAAGGCTGATGATTGGTGTAAATGATGTTTTGGGTTTTTCTGACACTTTGAGTTGCAAGGTATGTCAGGAAAAAATGTTTGCAGGGGTAAGGATAGTGCAGATTTCTCCTCTGATCCCTGAACTCTTATAAGACCATTTTATAGCATCTCTACACTCAGGTGCCAGCAGTAATATGGCAGGCCCCTGCCCACCACATTGAGCCAGCAGGGGAGGCTTTTTGCTGTCATGCTCATAGGTCATTCCCTATCTCCAGAAAACTGCCAAGAGGAGGGATTGTGAAGATGTTGGGGGGAAAAAGGGAGAAATCATGACATCTGAATCGCTGATAAAGTTCTGGATAGGTACAGGGTTCCTCTAAGTCATCTTCGCTAGTTACTAGTCTATTCTGTCTCATTTTTGGCACAATCCAGCTTTGAAAATTTCAAAGGCCTTTTAAAATTCTCTTGCAGTGATTTGTTTCTACTATTTCTAGACTATTGGCTTCCTGCCCCCTGCTCTGCTGAGTCGACTCTGCAGATCACATAATGTTTCTCCAGGCAGTGACTGACAGCACACTGCTCCAGTAGCAGCAGTGCCTGAGAGCTTGTTCATGGCAAGGGATGTCACACTGCTGCTCTTCCACACATACAGGTAGCATAGCTAAAGAGGAAACCTCATTAATGTCTCAAAGCACAGGCAGCACAGGATGCCAAAATAACAAGCCTGAGCATCACTGTTAGTAAAGCACCTATGAAAGGAATACAGTTTAAATGAGCCACCAATGCCACACAGAAAATCTGTCAAAAAGTCTATTTGTGTAATCCTGTAAAACAAGCACACTGTGTGTCATCTTCCATTTGATACCTCATAAAGAAAGCTTAGTCTCTGTAGCTGAGATGGCGGTTTAGGGGCTGTATTGCTGTAATATTGCAGACACTTAGTGCCAGCATGTCTAGTGAAGATATAGCGTGGTCACATAGGAAAGGAGTGGTACCATGGGAAAGTCAGCTGCCTGTTCTTTGACATTATTGCCAGTCACTTACAGCATCACTCAAAAGCTTTACTAGAGGTTAAGGCAAGGAGCTGCACTACACAACCATATCTGTGTAAAGCAGGCTCAGGAAACCAATTTAGAGGAAGAATAATTCACTTTCTTGGATTTTGCATTTGCTTTAGCTGGTAGCTGTTCTGCCAAAATCTTAGTACACCTGCGATGTCAGAGCTGTGACTTCAGTGCTGAATTTTGCAGCATGGTGCTGGTATTAGGAGTGGTAAATGTTGGACATTGGCACAACTAAGATCAGTAATTCTGTTCCTGTGTACTATTTACAGCCACAGCATTCAGTGTGCTACAGGCAGAATGGGAATATGGAAAGAGTGATCCTGTGCTGAGAAGCTTAAAATCGTTATAGATGCGGAAAGTGGAAGGAGGAGAGGAAAAAATAGGTTTGCTATGAGATGTTGGCTAAAAGAGAAGGGAGTTCTGATGAAGAACTGCTGGACTGATATAGACCTCTATGTCTGGTGTTACAATAGAGCTTTCTCCTCTGTAACTGCAGCAGAACTGGTTTGCTTTTAATGCAAACAAATTTAAAATTTTCAAAATGTATTTGGAGATTTTCTAGACTTCTTGAAGAGCTGAGTGTTTATGCTGGGGAAAATAAGCTTCCTTAATGTGACAAGGAATGAATGCAGAATTTGCAGCATCCAAAATCATTGTTTTCTTTCGTGAATTTTCACTTATGTAAAAAGATACGGATTAAAATAGACCATATTTCTGAAAAAAAAATATTAGCAATGTTTTTAAACAGTTCTCACCAGTTTTAGCAAGGAATTGTGGGGTTTTAAACGAGATAACACACTGACAGGAAGTTGATTCATGAATATCATGGAAAAAAAAATATTTCAGACTTGACAAACAACAACAAAATAAACCCACAGGACCTGAACTATAAACTTGGATCAGACCCGAAGCAGCAAATCAAACATGTGACACAGGACGTAAGCTGAGCCAGCAGCCTGCTGAGATGATGCACTTCCTAGAGGGGAGGCCAGTGGTGCTCGTGTCATGTATAATACAGGCCAAACAGGCTACAGACTTCAAAAAGAAAAGAATGCACTAACCAGGAGCAAGCCCTACTACAGTGCTTTACACAATTTCCATTGTAAAAGTCTTACTTAAGTCTACCTGTAGACTATCAGAAGCAGGTTAGCTCCCAGGCCACAAACTCGCCCAGCCATGTATGTGGCTCATATGGTAAAAGGACTGTTGATTGCAAGGCTGATAATGAAGCTGTAGAGTAGGAAACTGCTTCAATAGAACAGTTTTTAAAAGTATAGGTATTGTGGAGGATTAAAGTTTAAAATCTGCAAGCAAGAGAACTGTGTAAACAAAGTGCAACCCACTAAAAGCACAGTCTGGCTCTATGACAGTTGTTAGAGTACAGCTTTCTCGTCCGGAGCTGCAGAGGAACAGTTTTCTTTTTCTGCACTAGCGTAGTATGTGGGAAAGGGCCTGAAATCAGTAAGAAGAAGCTATCCTTATTGATGCGGGTAGATTCCAGCCCACATAGGAGCAAGACCTGTGCCTTACAGGCATACTCCCTTTGGACTCCAGTCTCCTTTCAGAAGGAAAGCTGAGTGAGCCTCTGGGAAGCAGTCACAGCTATAGGCCAGCCCCTGCAGCCTGCATATCTACAGCTGCCCTGCAGCATTGTCTGTGAGGCTCAGCCTGTGTGCACAGTGTCACATCCAGACTTCCCCAAGTAAATCACAGGGTTAATTAGATGCAAGCTTGGATACAGTTATATGTATAGACCGAGTGCTCCAGACAGTTATCATCCTGGACTGCTCCAAACACTGTGTTACAGACAATAATTATACTATGTGTGCCTCCTGCAGAGATTTTCTTTTTCAGAATTCCTGTGACCGGTGCAAATGTTTTCTGAAAGTCTGGATATTTGCAACAGTCATAACTGAGCCCAAAGTAACCCAGCTAACAAATGCTCAACCAGAAAGGCTAGAAACAGGTTCCTGGGAAGTCCCTGTCTTAAATCTACCCTTCATTTCGCATCCATTTTCTTTCTCCAAAAGCTGCAGCTCTAGTACTGCTTTGTTGTTGGAGCTGAAACTAATGAATTCACCTTTATACTGTAGGTTTTTTTCAATGCTTTGATGGCTGCAGAGAAGCCGGAGCTCCCTGAAAGCAGAGAAATATAAGTAGTTTACAAAAGACCTAGTTAAGGTTTAAAGATCAGCATTTACCACTTCAGGTAACTGCAGAAATCTCCAGTTTAATTTAGACAGAGACATCATGGCACAACCGCAGAGTGCCTCTTAACAATGTGCTTTTAAGGTAACAGCATCTCTTTTTCCTTCCTTCAGAAAAAGAAGCCCCACACAAAACACACCAAAAAAAATTGGCAACCTTGTTGTTTGGCATTTTTCACTAGTTGTTCACTGCTTTTAAAAGGTCATGCTGTACAGTATTGCTTGTTAGATGTACCAATCACTGCAAACTTTTTAAACTAGCTTATGTTCTCTGCATGCTTTAAAAATTTTTGCTCAAGTGCCTTTGATGTTTTGCAATATTTCATGGACTGTAAGTACCTGAGAAAGTTAGAATTTACATACTTACTGGCTGATACCTTCTTTCTGCTGCAGACAAAGAGGATGGTGAAAAGTTTTCATTTGGAAAAGGCTTATATAGAAAACGAGGCACAGGGGGGATTAAAGGACATACAGGATTGCTCAGAAATGCTACTTAAAAGATGGTGATAACAGACTAATTAAAAGAACAGCAAAGTATTAAAGGATTATGTAATTTAAAACAAAACAAAAAGAAAAATTCTTGACAGGAAAGAGAAAAAAAACAAACATACTTCTTTTAGAGGAAGAGGAGGCTGTTTCTTATAGCCAAATCAAGTTTTGATGTTATGCATTCTGTTTTGCCATATGGATGTACTTGTTGACTTCCAAAACAAAACAAGCAAACAACTCAAGCGACCAACCAACCAAAAGAACAACCAAAAGGACATTATTTATCCTCCATATATAATTCCCACTCCTTTCCCACTTGCTCTATCTCATGGCGTGTGCACATATAGGGTGCCTAATTTAAACTTAAATGCATTAACCTGATGTTCTGGGAAAATTATAATTCTTACCAAAATGTAGATAAAATGGAACTTTGGTATTAGTTTTAAAAACAGATGTGAGGTTAAACATTTGCAGCCCTCAGAGTGCTGGCTGGTACATGAATCAATGAGATTTTTAACAAACTGAAAGGTTGATTCTTTTCAAAAGAAGAGTTCTAATTCTTTTTAAGGCCAAACTAAATCCACATTGTCATCTTAACCACTTTCCATTAAAAAGAGAAAATGACAGATTATAGGTCACTTCACTGTCTTTCCAGGCTTTTTACCCTCATCTCCCTGGATCACCCTGGTTCTTCCAGTTCCTTTCTATTCAAAATTGAATTACTTCCTTTGTTTATGATCTGCACTTTCCAACATCCCTACAATCTCTTTGGTACAGTTTCCATCAGGATTCCAACCCCAAAATCAAGCTTTTTTAGAAATGAAGGATCTTTACTCGATATTGTCTTTCCTTGAGAAACTCACTTATGAAAAATTCTAGCAATAACTTTAGACCTTTAATATTTTTGCTCTTTTTGTCTGGGTCAAAAACATTGTAAAGAAGAATTACCACTTGAGATGTAAATCCATGAACATTTATCTTGTAAGTTAGAAATGCTCAAAGAAATGGAGAAAATGTATCTCTCTTCAAACAGGAAGAAAAACCAGGAAATTTATCCTGAAGAATGTACCACTGTTCAAAATATAAAATTATTTTAAAAAAACTAAAATCAGAGAAATTTGAAGTCCTAATGTGAATGCAAATTTAAGAGCAGACTTGATTATATAACTTCTCACAATGCTGATATTTTGTATGGCTGAATAGCTGACAGTATAACAGAACTTGTTCCTCTAATACTTCCCACCTCAGGGCATTATTTTCAGAAATGCAGACCCTTGTTTTTTGCTTGCAGAAAAATGCTGTAAATGACTACCAGGTGAGCAAAAATACCAGTCTCCCCTTAGTGTGGTTTGTTTTCAGACAACCTGGGTGCTGGGAAAGAGAAGTCAGTGACTGTGTATGCATATTTTTGTGAAGAGGGATACATTCCTCAGCTGTGTGGCCAAAAGACATCTGAACTTACCACACAACACCCCCCTTGCATCCACACCAAACCAAATATTTTCCTCATTAAAACTTTGGGTTTGTTATGTTTGCTAGCAACCTTTCTAGGGATCGTGTACTCTTCAGAGGTTCTTGTAGGTAAAGTTTATCATCAGGTATAAACTGCAATCTGTATCATACTCGTCTGGAACCGAAGAGAAGGAATAATTTTCTCCAATGAAAAAATAAAACCAAAACCAAACATACAAAAAACCCCACCACCCACAAACCGTGCACACAGGCTTATTAAATGTGTGGAAAAGAACCTGCTTGCTAGCTGGTCAGGGTTTGCTTTATTACATAGCAAAAGCAGAGGAAAGGACAACGTTCCCATCTTACATCTGAAGTTATTGTGGCATACCATGTCTGGCTGGCTTGCACTGGGGAGGCAGAAACCACGGTACTCAGGAGGGTAGGTGGAGTGACTTCGTTGCTGGATGGCCATTTGCATTCCTTTCTAACTTAAAGCAAATTACCTAGATGTAATTAAGAGATAAAGATACTTTTTAATGGCCAGGAAAACCAGCCCCTTCACCTAGAGCTATTTTGAGTGCCTTTTCTGGATGCAGTTTGCATAAACAGCATAAGACTCTATCAGCCATTCAGGGCAGGACAAGATTTTCCAGTGTGTTTGCTTGCATAGGTCTGCTACTGCACAGTTCAGCACCAGGCTTAAGCTTTGCAAAGTTCAAGAGGAAGTTTAGATCTGAGGTTTTGGTTCAGGTATGCTGTGAAAAAGGAAATCAGATTTTGACAGAAAGAGTAGTCTAGCCAGCTATGGAAGAGCTGGCTCCTCAGCTATTAGCACGCATCATTTCCATGTGCTCCGAGTTTCAGCCAAATTCCAAAAAGACAAAAGAGGCTATTTGTTATGTGCCATACAAATGTAGGTCTGGGTGAAGGTTGGGTGGTCATTAAACCTAATCCATTTACCTAGGGCTGTTAGGCCTGCAGCCTTGTAGCAGAAAATGGAGAATGAAGGAAAAAAAACATGTTCCTCCAGACTTGACTCCTTTCCTTTTGTTTTCCATTCAGCAGGGCTTCCTGACAGAAATAAAGGGGTGACATCACTCCACTAGATAAATTAATTTTGATTCTCACCAGAAAGTTGGCAGTTGGTACCAAGGAAGAGAAGGACTGCAGGAGTGGGAATGCTACCATCTGCACGGTGAGGTTTCTGGTGCCAGCTGGGACCAGGGCTAAAGGATGGAGAAGAGGAGAGGATGACCACTGTTCTGTGTGCATGGCTTTTGTTGTTTTCCTAGCTACAAATGAGACGTGCTCAGCATTTGGAAGTTGCTGAGACTGCCAGGAGAAAGAAAGGTGGAGAACCTGATACTGGAAGCACATAGCTGGAATTTGTCTGAAGTACAATCTGTAGTGTCTACTGTTGCATGAATTACATCAGTCTTATCCTTCTGACTGTGTTTATTTTAGAGAGTTTGAGAATTTAATGTTGCATAAAGATCAAAGAAAGAGTTACTTCCTCATGCTTAACTTTCATCAATTTGTTTTCTGTCACTTTTTTTGAAGCAGTATTTTCGTAGTCTCTAGAATTCAAGACTGTGATGATGTATAGGAAATATTAGGATCTTCTCTCTGTATAACCCCATTCAGTCACTAGAAATCTGGTATCAGCTGGAGACTGCTGCTGTCGTATCCAGTTCAGACACAGGCTGTTGCAGAGGAGATGCAGACTGTGTTGTCCCAAAGAGTATTTACTTTTAGTTTCTTTTGTTATTCCCTTTTATGCGAAATAAGAATTTCTGATTGTAAATATAAGATTAGGGCTTTTATACGGAAAATGTGATTAGTGAGTGTGCGCCTACCAGCATGCATGTTATTTTCATTAATCAATAGTGACAGTCATTTTGTTTTCATGGGTTTTGGCAATCCGTTTGCTCTATTCTGAGAGACTGGATATATAAGGCTGTAAAACAGAATTTTGCAAGAAGACCCTGGAAAACACATTATTTCAACCAGCTAAATGCTGTCATTGACAGTTACTCTCACAATATATTCAACCATGTGTGAAAGCACAAGTTCCCCCTCCCCTTTTGTCTGGTGAAGGCTGATGGGGGTTTATTGTACATATTTCAAGGTGAGGACTTTTTAACATGCTCTTTAGCTCCCTAAACCGTATTTCTGACTTTTAACAAAGATGCATTTCTATGTTCTCTAATCAAAAAAAGCATTGAGATTTGAACTAGACCATGTGCTATTACCTAACCTATCATCACTTCTAAACTAAGACTACTTTCTTTCGAGGGAGATATCTCTGACTTTATGGCTGCATCATTTGGCTATTGGCCTAAGTAAGCCTACATATGACTGATGTGTCAATGGTAGATGTCTTATTGATGAAAACTGGGTGTTTGATGGTATTGCCTTAGCAGCTCCTCTTGATAGTGTTAATCCCAATGAAATGGGACCCATCTTTTCCTGCTGTAGCCATGAAAAAGTTATTCTAGGTCATTCATCTAGGCTCTTACAATAAACCAGATAAGTGTTTCTTAAGAATAATTTGTTCAGCCTTATCTCTTCCCACCAGCTAAGGAGATACATACATGACAATAGTAGATACCTAACTTTAACACAGCTAACGATAAACAAGGTGGCTCTTCCTTGGTGTGAATGACCGAGCTTCATTTTAAAGTAGTCATTTATGTGTCTGGGATGTAGACTTTCATTCAGTGCCCTACCAAGTTGGGACACTTGAAAAGTCACATAAGGCTAAAGGTGCAAAAGGACTCACCTTCTGGTCCCGAGTCCATGACTCCACAGTTTGAACCCAGTCTTGAATCTGGTGCTAAAACTGCAACAGCCTGGGATTCCTTCTCATCCTTGAGGAAGCTGGCACTTTGTCAGGATGTTTCCAATAGCTTGAGCATGGAACTTTTAAACAGGAAATGTTTCAGACAAAAGTTGATATGTTAAATCTTACCCTTTCTCTGAATCATATACAGCTTCACTTGATATAGGACTCTGGCTGTTACTTGGATTAGGTAGCCTGGGGGTCCGGAGTACCAAATCACTTCCCAGAGCCGGAAACCTAAAAGATTCAGGAAGCATAATTCTTTATTTATTTAAAACACCTTACCCTGAGAGGGTCCAGCTGGTATGAAATAACTTCATCCAGGCATGTCTTTGATGACAAATAATGAATGAATGGAAAGTACTAGCAGGTCTTAGGGGAATGGACTCAAGCTCATGCCTTGAGGTGCTGAAAGGTTAGATGTGTGCTTGCTGCCCAGTGATTTCACATCTGCATAATGGAGGGCCATGTTCAAGAGTCAGGATGTGAGTACTGTATCAACTGAGGCCTGGTGATTGAGTGATTTTTGTGTATCCCAAGGCTAGAGACCGCAAATCCAATGTTAACTAACTCATAATTAGGATACTCTCTACTGCTGGTGAGAGTCAGTATGCACGTGTTCATATGGTGAGGAAGGGATACTCAGTGTGATTCTCCTTTTTCTTTCTCTGTAGCTTTAAAGGAATACAACTTCCAGCACTCTTTTGGCTGAGGATCACACCTCCTTATGTCTGTGTTTTCTAGAATTAGATGGGATAGCTGCTAGGTCTGGTTCACTGTGGCCAGGAAACACTTAAATTGAGGAGACTGTCCAATTTTGGGAATTAAATTGACTGAGCATATGAGGTGGAGAGCTCACTCTGGAGTTAAGCAGAACTTCAGGGAACATATCAGTGAAAATGAAAATATCTATTTATTTTAACTTTCTCAAAGAACTAAGAAAACTTGAGCATCATCAAGACTCTAGGTCTCCAGGTCATCACTTCTCATGGATTTGCTCCTTTGACTCACTGATAACATCTAAAAACTAGAAAAATAAGTTATTAAAGTCACAAGTTTAAAATTTTGTAGCAATGGGAGCCCCATAAGCACTCGAAGTATTAAAAAAAAAAAAGCCTCAAGCCCTCACTTCACCTACTGTCAGAACTGATTTATGGTATTAGGTATATCATTTATGACAGTTTTTGAATTACTGTTCTGCTATAAGGGTAGAAAATGAATTCTAAATCCAAAGCGTATTTTGACATCACACACACGTATTGAGGCCTTCTTGAATTTTAGTAGAGGTACAATAAAAGAGCTATGAGACAATATAACAAAAATAATAAACCAGTTTCTTAGTATTTGTCCCTTCAATTATTATTCTCTTCAAGTTCAGTCTGCATTCTATTTGTAATACACTATAAAAGTTTGGGAGGAATACTAATGCATTGCATTTTATAGGATCCTGAGAGTAGTAGTCTGTTTTCTTTTCTTACTGTAATTATATTTATCTCATTCTGTTCCACCTAGCCACCATGCCACAGGAACAGTTATTTAACTGGGTTCATATGTGTCAGTCTGGTCCTTTTTAATTTTTTTTACTCTGTACCAGATGTCAGTGGTTACTAACAGGGTCGGACACAGTGGCCTTGTTTGAAACCTTCCCTGTCCAAAAATGTGTGTCTCCTTATGGTTTAGGGACTGAAGCTGTGACGTTCCTTGTTGCTTTCCAGGTATTCTTCAACTTTTTCAGCTCACAGGAGAGTCTTTTAGAAGATGAAATGGCTAACAACTTTATGATATAGTCATATACACAGAAGTGAACAAAACCCATTGCATAAGCAGAGTGACCCAGTCCCAGTCTTAATAACTGCTTGGCTTATTGAGGGTCAAAACTCTAACTATAAAACATTCCTTGTGCATCTGTAGCTTTCCTCATGAAATCAGTTAGACTCACCCAGGTTAGCTGTTTATTCTGTGTGCTAATGCTCCTTCCAGCCCAAAGAAACCCGGGCACCTGAAGTCCAGTCAGCCTTGTCACAACCACATTGCTTTTGCTGAATAAGCCAACCCTGCCTAATTTCTCTGTTCTTGGCTACCAGTACAAGGAAACTGAACAAAACCCAAACTTCTCAAACCTCTTGTCCTTCAGATGCAGCCCTGTTACTGGGTGGAATTTTGCTACAAAAGGAGCCTAAGTTCATCTGACCTTTAATATAAGAAGCTCTGCTGCTGTAAAGTAATTCAAATTAACATTTCTCTCAAGCACCAGCTATAAAACACTGTGGTTTTGGTTTTGTTGTTTGTTTTTGGTTTGGTTTTAGTTTTTTGTTTGTTTGTTTGTTTTTTAATGAGTGCACAGCAAGTGCTCTGGGCATATAGATAACAGTTTCATCTCACTGGATATCTGCCCTTAGCCTCTGTCTTTTTAATTCCTCCTGCCATTAATGGTTTTCTCTCATGTTCCCAGCACAGATAGAAAGAGAACAATTCCAAACCCATTAGTAAACCAAATGTTCACATGCAAGTACCACAGTATCTACAGTGACTCTGTCCTTCCTCCTTATGGCCAGGAACAAATTCACTTTTGGTGTAACTTTATTGTGGTCAATAGAGGTTTCACAAGAAATTACTTTCAGGTAATTCCCAGTGGACAGCCCTGCAGGAGCTGTTCACATTGATGTTGATTCCCAGAGCTGTTGGGTATTTTAAGGAGAAAGGCTTGAAAGAGGAGTTTTGATTTTTCATTATGAGGTGTCCAGTGAGCATTTTCCTCCTGAGTAGAAATAAATTTAAAATGTACAAAAAGTGACATGAAACGGTATTCAGTCTCTTTTATTGGACTAAATAGTAATAAGAGGCTAAGTTCTGTTACTGTTGGGAAACTGTAAAAGGCTGGGGATGTCATTTGGTTGATAGTATTAGTGAGCTTCTCTGACAAAGGTATGCTTATCAATAACTTCTGTTATTATGTTTTTATATCATCTGAAAATAGCTTATTATTTGCTTTACATCTTTTTTTCTTCTCAGAAACAGCTTGGGGAACAGATCCCTTCAAAGAATAATTTAGTTTAGTTTATAGTTTAGTTACAGGACTCCTTGAAGTTTCCCCTAATAAGTTAGAAGACATCATAAGTCATTCTCTCTCCATTTCCTTTTCTCTTACCTGTATTGCATTGCTTGTGGAAAAGGGAGAAACTCCCTTGCCAGTGTGAAAGTCAACCACAGTAAAGGAATCCGGTACTGGCCCATGGGCCAGGAGTTAGCACAACTAGGTACTGCTGTGCAGGAACAGCCCATTACCACCTAATGACTTCAGGACCTTTACTAGGGCATACAGAGGAGATTTAGGAACTCTGACTCTCTCTGACAAAGAGAAAGACATTGTCTTCAAACTTAACACCACAGGGAACAAACAGGAAGGCATAAAAAAGGCAAAATACAGCCTCATTTCATTTCAAACATCAACATCAGCCCCATCAGGAATGTTCTCTGGGGATTAATATCTACTAGCAGTTAATGAGCCAAAGCACAATGTGGGCCATTAACTCCTCCCTGCTGCCTATCAGTTCCCCAGGAAATGTCCTACACCTCAATCATTATTGTTCAGTTACATCCACATCGATGAGTCCTGCAGCCTTGCTGGGACATCACATCTCTAACAGCTATGTTTGGCCAGCCACTAACTAAAAGGCTGCATCCCAATTTGAAAGTCAGTGGAGGGAGAAGGACATGAGGGCTGATGGATGAGCAGCTGTGGTCAGTCCTGCACCTCCATGGCTTTCCAGCAGAGTGTACTGACAGGAGATTCAAGGGGAGAGGAAAGAAAACAATAGTCATAGTGGCTCCTTAACTTAGCTGGGGGAAATGATCAAGCCCATGGAAATTAGGAGCCTTCTCCAAACATCTGCCCCACAGAACACAACAGCTTCAGTCAGTGGTTCCCATGCAGAGGTGTTCAGAAACCTGCATTTCCTGATTTCTTGTTTTGTTTTGTAAAGCCTCATCTTTCACACTTCCTACCAATAGACACTGTGGAAAATGCAGTGTGAATCTGCTATCAAAATGTTTGCTTTTCATACTGTGAAACTTTTTTCATAAAATGAAATCTCATGGTCACTTTAGTGTCAGAATACTATCTATCTATATTATGTCTATATAACAACTCAATTAGTATTTAAATGCACAGTCATTCAAAATGATAAAAATTGAGATAAGGTACTTTCATAGCATAGAATTGAAACAAGAAGGCTCATTTTTCAAATGGAAAGAGTCCAAATGAATCAATTCTGTCATCTTTCTGTGAAACGTGTCAATTTTAATAGAACTGTCTCTTTAATGGAAACATTATTCTGTCAGAAGTTTTCCAACCAGTTATATACCCAGCAGCAACTGTTAAAAATGCCAGCACTGGCTTTGAAGGATGTCGCGCTCGCCCAGGGCAGTCTGGCCAGTGAGCTAGCCAACAGCCTTCTTTGCATGAGGGGAGCTGCTGCTGCTGCTTCCCTGTGAGGATGCAGACAGGCCCTCCCCTCACAGCTCTGGTAGTGGGACCTGCTCCTGCTACACAGCTGCTTGCAGAGTCCTCAATTTTCCTCCTCCTCTGCCATCTTGCAGCTAAGTATCATCCCCTGTAATGTTGCATACCAAACTGCAAATGCTCCTCTTTTTATGGCAGAGAGGCAAACTATGACATCTAAGGAATTAACATTCCACCAACTGCTCAGGTCCTAAGGGACAACAAGGAGGCACTTGTCCCTTGGAATATTTTTAATTTGCATTTTCTGTGAAGGTAACTCTGCAATATTTTCTTTAATCAGTGTATGAAGTGGAATAAGTCAAGATGAAATAAATATTTATCTGGGGGGAAAAATCTGGAGTTTCAAGTCACAAGCAAATGGGACACTAGAAATGAGGAGTTTGCAAAGCGGATGGCTATTTGTTGGCTTTAGGGAAAAACTTAAAAGATGTTAATAATTCCATTAAATTTTAATTTCACTTGCATCCACTGAGGCCTTTGTATGCAAGCATAGCAAGTAGTTACAAATTAAAATCTCAGTGTCTCTTGTTTTCACACGTAAAAATGTAAGGAAGTTTTGGATGTTCACGAGGACTTCCAAGATACCTGGAATTATGTAGTTCAGGGAACGAGTTTGGAAAGTTTTATCCTGGTTGGTACTTGCAAATCAAAGCACAGTTTCTCTATCTTCACCTACTACATTCTCACCAGGTAAGTGTGTGTGCTAGCTCGGTTTAGTCAGAAAAAAAATGGGCTGCAAGAAGTTTGTTATACAGGACCTACTTTTTTTAATGTAATCTAAACAAGGTTTCTTTTCCTGGATATAGCTTTTTATCTTTTCTCTTGTTGGAATCATGACTTACAAGCTCTAGAAGCAAGGTAGTATAAATGTGAAATTAAAAAAAAAAAAAAAGAAAAGGTGATTTAAATTAATAGTAGTATGTTAAGAGCAACATCTGTATAGTGAATTCCAGAGAGTCTCAAAATAGGCATTTGATCATCTGTTCTCATCCATTGCACAGTGAGAGGCTGTTGCCACAGTAGAATGCAAATAAAGTAGGTAGTCTCTTCCTCTATACCGACCCTAATAAATCCGAACTCTACTTGTAGTCATAATCCTGTACTCAGATCATAAAAAATAACCCTTAAGAATAAAGTAGACTAGTTTAAAAGATGTGAAGAGTAGTGATGCTGAGAGCCCTCATGTGTTACGCAGGCACACAGTTATCACCCTCTTCAAGGGCCACCAGGGCCTTGCTGCAGGCCCTCCCAGGCAGATCTTGGTGGCAGTGGCAATGGTGATGCTCTTGGCATCTGCACAGTACCTTTCAGGGAGAGAGAGAATTGAGATGGCATTCAGACAACTTTTCCTTTATGCGTCAGAGGCCAAACACCTCTACCTACCCATTAGAAAATTTCTTTTCTACTGTCCCTTTCTGCTTTCTGTTTCCAGGGTTTGCCCTGAACTGACTTTGCGGGTTTCTTCCCCTGCTCTTGTTCCTCACCCCAAGCTGGACTAGCGGTGCTACCAGGATGGAGTTGAGCTCTGTGACCTACTTTAGTTATCATTCCTCTTAGTGGTTCACTTTTTTAGTTACTTCAGTTTGGTTTGCATGAGCTGCAGTTGCGTCTTTGACAGGAGTAGCTAGGAAATCTCCATTGCCTTCCGAACAATAGATGCTCCGTAATCTGCTTTTCAAAAAAAATTTTAAAATGTCTAGAGCTACAATGCCTAAATGGTGGCTTCTTCAGCGCTGACTTTAGGAAAGCTTTCTCCTACATGCTTGTTTGTCAGTATTCTCTTCTGTGAAAGACAATGAGAAGTTTTTGCCGTCCTTGCATTTGTAACTTGTGCTTGTAACTCATAAACTGTGCTCCACTGCTATGCTTTGCAGGCTCCAGCAGCAAGGTTCCCAGAATGAGAGTCAAAACAACTCCCCACACACGCTGATGAGGGTCATGTGAATAAGTCTTTATTTGTTGCACATTAAACTTACCCTGAAGGGCAATTTCCAAGACTTTAAACTTCAGTGAGATGGGAAGTGGAGGAAGGAATATTAAGACTCACTTCTACTGTCAGTCCCCTCTGTCCAGTTT
This sequence comes from Chloroceryle aenea, assembly GCA_013399075.1. NCBI lineage: Eukaryota > Metazoa > Chordata > Aves > Coraciiformes > Cerylidae > Chloroceryle > Chloroceryle aenea. Next base: position 25,160 of record VWZY01008446.1, on the reverse strand, counting down.
GGTTACTTTAAGTTTATTCTTTGCTACTGTTCCATAAATAGAATTTATGGTTGTCAATTTTGCACTCACTTTTCACAGAGGGTCACAGATGTATGCATGCAGAATTATTACTCTCATACAGCAAAAATTAGAAAAAAATATCTTGGGGGGTGGGGAAAAAACAAGCTTCTGTAGAAAAAAACCCCAACCTATCTGCTGTAGAAAAGACCCAAAAGAAACAGAGTAACTTTTCATCTTTGCATACATTATGACAGCAGCTTTTTGGTTATTCTTGCCATAATGAGCATTACTTTTATTAAGAACATGACCTCACAGAAAGAACCCAAAGTTCACGAAGGAGAAGTTATGCCTAGCAGCATATTGGCAGAAAATAATCTTCCATTTACTTGTAAGGATCATATCTCACACCATGAGAAACAATACTCAGTCTCTGAAAGTACCATGCATAGAGTGAGGCAACAAAACACATACACAGTCCCAGTAATATCTTTGACAAAACTGCCAAAATTATATTATACTTTACTCTGTTATTGTGACTCCTTTATCTACCACTTCACTGGTTGTGTCTTATCACAGGAGCAGCAAGTTAGTATGTTGGATTGGTTTTGTATATCACATGGAGTAGGGTACCGTTTTTGATACATCATCTTAGTGACCCCTTCTTACTCCAATCAGTGGTCTGGTTTCTGTCTTGAGGTGTCCCATATGCACCACTGGTCCAATATGTGCATGTGTGAAAGACAGCACGTCACCATCCAACCTCACGAGCCAAGGAAACATTGCTGACAGGAACCAGTGCCCTGAATGCATTTTTTGTAAAGAGATTATGTAGTGTCAACAATGCTATATGCAAAGAAAAACTTACATAGACCAACAAAGAAATAGAGAAGATCCGACTGGTTTCACTGGGTTTTTAAAGATTCAGAACAACGTCATGAACTATTTCATTCAAATTGTCTCAGCAGGATTTTGAAAATTTTCAGAGCTTCACTCTTCAGAAGGAGATAACACATTAGTCAAGAAAACTGACAATGCAAAACTGTCTTACTCAATGGAAGAGTAGCTTTTATATTAAGTTTTGGCATTATTTTATTCTGTGATCAACTTTACAGTGACACTAGTTATGTTACCTACTTATAACCACAAAATAATTTACTGTCAAAGGGCAGAAAAGTTTAAAAAGTTCACCATCTACATTTGAAGTAGTATGTAAAGAATCTAAGTAAACTGGGTTTGAATTTTGAGAAATAGAATCTATTTTTTGTCTTTTCTCCTTTAGCTCCTGTTTATCTTTTCACTTGGTCATACTTGGGACTAGAGTTAGAAACACTCCTACAACCATTAGAGAGATGTTAGGAATGGAGACCCTGTTTCAGTTGGAGCTGAGCACTGAAGTGCAAGGGGATTCTTTGAAAATCACAGTTTCCAGTGTTATTTGCTAGTTACAAGTAATCCTAAAACATTAGAAGTAATGAAGTAGACAGAGAATACACTTTAAAAGATGCCCACTGTACCTTTGGTAAATATAGACTTACTGAAGTACCTGCTGCTGTGAAACACACAGATTCCTCAGAAAGAATTATACAAAATTTTGCAGATATTGTCCTTAGGAAAATTTCCACTTTTTTTTTTTTTCTTAATAACTCATGAACTTGTAGATCTGAAACACCCATATGAGGAACCTTCTGGAATTTTTTCATGCTTCTTACACAATCAGCAGAGGGTTGTGAAGTGAAAGGTTCACATATGGGACACTTTTGCTGACATACTTGCTAGATTGCAAGCAGATGCTAGACAATTTGTTTCAAGGACATAGAAATCATTGAGTTACAGTAAGAAAGCTGCATGTATCTTAATTGGTAGCTTATCTGCAGAAATGTATACCAAAGTTTGAAACTGGTGTCCTTCACTAACCAGAGAATATACAAAAGAAAAACTGATTTGTAGCTTTTAGTAGAATTGATTTGCTAATTTTAAGATATTTTGATTTATTTCCTCTTCTATAACATAATAGCTGGACCAAAACTGAAGTGAATAAAAATTCACAAGGATCTTGACCTTAGCAAGGCTTTTGACACAGTCTCCCATAACATCCTTGTGGAGGAACTCGGGAAGTATGGGATACAAGAGCAGATAGTGAGATGGATTGGACAATAGAGTCCAGAGAGTGGTGGTCAATGGTGCCAAGTCAATGGTGCTGGAGAGTTGTATCTAGTGGAGCCTCCCAGGGATCAGTGCTGGGACCAGTCCTGTTCAACATCTTTACCAATGACACCGATGATGGGACAGAGTGCCTTCTCAGCAAGTCTGCTGATGACACAAAACTGAGAGGATTGGCAGATACACCTGAAGGCTGTGTGGCGGTCCAGAGAGACCTGGACAGACTGGAGAGCTGGGCAGAGCTGAACCTAATGAGGTTTAACAAGGATAAGTGCAGAGTCCTGCACCTCGGGAAGAATAATAAAGTACACCAGTACAGACTGAGAGGTGATCTGCTGGAGAGCAGCCCTGTGGAGAAGGACTTGGGAGTCCTGGTAGACATCAAGTTCTCCATTGAACAGTAATGTGGCCTTGCGGCCAGGAAGGCCAATGGTAACCTGGGGTGCATTAAGAAGAGTGTGTCCAGCAGATCGAGGGAGATTCTGCTCCCCCTCTATTCTGCACTGGTGAGACATCACCTGGAGTACTGTGTCCAGTTCTGGGCTCCCCAGTTCAGGAGAGATGGGGATCTGCTCAAGAGAGTCCAATGGAGGGCTACAAGGATGATGAAGGGACTGGAACACCTGCCTTATGAGGAAAGGCTGAGACACCTGGGGATCTTTAGTCTGGAGAAGAGAAGACTGAGAGGGGATTTGATAAATGTTTATAAATATCTGAGGGCTGAGTGTCAAGAGGAAAGGAACAGCCTCTTCTCACGCGTGTCCTGTGATAGGACACGGGAGAAGGGATATAAGCCGGAGCACAAGAGGTTCCACCTTAACATGAGGAGGAACTTCTTTACTGTAAGGGTCACAGAGGACTGGAATGGGCTCCTCAGAGAGGTTGTGGAGTCTCCTTCTCTGGAGATTTTCAAAACCCGCCTGGATGCATTCCTGTGTGACCTGTGCTAGATTATAAAATACTGCTCTGGCAGACTTGAAGATCTCCAAGGTCCCTTCCAAAACCTGACATCCTGTGACACCTGTGAAAATATTTCTAAAAAAAATAAACTTCCTACAGAAAACCAAAAGCTACTTCTTAGACTTCGGAAGTTTTCCCTGAAGAATATCATGCCTCCTTCATTGACTGCTCAGATGGTGTAATTAGTGTGGCATTTCAAGTCTCCATGTAAGGTTTGCACTTTGCTTTGTTTTTTTTTTTGTTTCTACCAATCGTGTAGAGCAAGAGTCTTTTTTATGGTCCTGAAAACAATTTCTACTAATTGTGTGTAGTTCCTACTGAACAAGACTTCTCCACTGATATTTTTTCTGCCTAAAAAGCTCTTACTAACATTGTAAAACCAATTCAATGTTAAGAAAGTGAACTGAGCTGTATGGTGATTCACGGATAAGCGTTACACTTTGACTGATGGTCCTTATTACTGCAGAGGACACAATTTACTTTCATCTTGAGCTGAGCTTTGCTAGGCTGACAGAACACACTGAAACAGAAGTCACTGAGAGACAGTAAAACTAAAACCTTCACTAACATCTGTAAAAAGTAACAAAGCCTTCTTGGAAATATAAAATATATGTCATGTAAAGAGAACTTCTGAGTAGAATTTTTTCCTCTCAAGGCACACACACTCCAAGAGAGAACATTATTAATGAAGGATTAATCTTTTCATGCTGCTTATTCCTCATATATACCTCAGTCTGTAACACTGCAGTTATTTGTTGTGGGGACTGCAGTGGTGACATGGAGAGTAATGACTGCTATTGACAAATAGGCACGACCAGGCTAACTGTATCAGCATGTCTTAATGCTGGCCTGAGTCTCCTCGTGGATGTCCTACCACTATAGGCACAAACCAGCTTCTAGTCTTTCCCTGTCAAGTTTATTTTTTCTGTTACAGAAATAACTCCATCTCCCTTGACAGTTTCCTCTTTACAGTAGTTCTCTCCTTGATCCTAAAGCTGAATCAGACCTAAAGTTTTCACTTTATTCCCTCCATAAACTTGTGAAAATTAACTACCTGTCCCCTCCACCCTCACAGATAAATTTCTTATTCCCCTGCTATGACCAGATGGCTACTGCAACAGCTCTCTTTCTGGCTTGCTATCACTGTTTGAGGAAGGAAAGGTTGCTTTCACTGTCAGAATGTACTATTCATTTATAAACAATAATAAATATCACAGCACCACTTTTCACTTCAACTATGATCCACTACAAAATCTTTCTCTCCCTTTCTTTGCTGTGAAATACCTGCCTAGACTATCCTCGTTTCTGCTGTTGACCCCTTCCTCAACTTTGCCAATAATATCATTCTTGTATTCACCTCTCATGTAAGAAGATGCCTCCAAAAATTCCCTTTCAAAACTGTCTGCTGTCTTAATGTTGACAGAAAGCATATGCCTGTTAAAATTCAGGCAGCAGACAAGATGGGGTTACTTCATTTCAGGATAACTACTACTGAGTCATACTTATCTCTCTGTTCCCCCTCCTGGTTCAGCACACATTTTTCCTTACATTGCACCACTTAGTTTGTAAATTCCTATATAATGTATGTACTCTACTTTGAAGGATGAGGCTCACATGTTGGATTAATTTCTGACAGCTTCCTCAGTACAGTAACAGAAATAATATGTTACTACCTAAGTTGTGGAGAGTCAGACATGCACTTGTAGGCTTGTCAGTCTAATTGGCACCTTCAACAGCCACCATAATTTGCATTAAAATAGCTGGCACAGAACAAATTCCGGTTTTGTATTAAAGCATCTAACAAACAGACATGAAGGCTCAGCCCTAATGGAGAGAGATAAAGGAAAGCTATTGATGAAACAGTATTTCTTGGTGTTGGCATGTGTAACATTACACAGTGTGAAAACTGTGTGTTTGCAACAGGGTGGGAGACAGGTTGTATAGATACCCTTGAGATAGCAGCCCTTCACTGAGGACTGTTCTAGTTGAAAACAGAGAAGCAGTTTAGCAAACTTTATACAGGAGATGGTTGACTTTCAAAAAAACTTTCATAAATGAAAAGGCAGGCTTTATTCCACAGCTTCGTGAAGCTTGGAAGACCAGGTGGAAAAGCATTGGTCCACCCCCAACAGGGTGCCCTGAGATGGCCCAGTAATTCCCGGGGTGGGAGAACTGCCAGGGAATGTTTCATCTCAGCAGCATTGCTTACCCCTGATCATACCGACAAGCCATGGCTGAGGTCCCTCAGCAGATGCCCTTCTCCTTTACATGGACTCTTGTGCGAGAAGCCATGGATCTGCCTATAAAACTGCATCTGCTGTTTGAGATCCTGAATTTGGTGATGTGGGCACAGCTTGCCCCCAGTACCACTGCTGAGGGGTGCTGATGAACTACCAGTTGAGCAGAGGCAGGCTAAGCAGACTGATACAATGATGCTTCTGAAATGGCTGATCTTCATCTCCCTGTGAAGCATTGATAGTTTGGGAAATATGTTTTAAAATATGTTTTTTATGATGACTCAGAGCCAGGTGAAAGCTTGCCATTCAAAAGCCATTTTGACAGAGGAAAGCATATGTATAGCTATACAAGAAGTGTTTTCTATTTAAAGAAACCCCATAGACTAAAGCAGTGATAGCATGAAAACAAAGTGGTCTATAATGTAGGTCTATAGATTAAATATATTACCAACATTTGTGCATTATTTGCCATGGTTGTCTTGTTTTTTTCTGATAGTGTGAAGAAACCATTTTATTAATGACCTTGTAATCCAATGTTATTATCTCTGCCCACCACCCTTCATGTCAGATAAAACTGTATAACCTGTTCTGTCTCCACAGACTACTCTGCATTGTCCTCATCTTGCCACCTCACTGATATTTAATGTTCTCCTTATAAATACACTGATTCAGCTTGACCTTCATCTCAATCTGAACATCCCCCCTCAAACTTAACTTCTCTTATCAACCAACTTTACAGCCACCTCGTCAGCAACCTTTAGTTCAGACACAGTCTGTGTCCCTGCTCCTCTGCCAAACATTTTTGCATGTGTGAGTCCAGATTTTCCATTCCTCTGCTTCGGTGTAATTCAGTTATCCTTTAATTTAGTTATCCCTGATATCTTCCAGTGGCAGAGAAGAGACCTGGCCAATCATCTTTGTTTTGTCAACTGTAATTCTCTGTTACAGCTTTCTTAAAACTATCATCTCCAATTCTCTGCCTGTTTCAGAGAACATTTGGATAAAGCTCAATTTGAATGGAAAGTTGTACCTGAATGGCTTATTAGGCCAGACCCTGGAGTCCCTGGGGAAACACTCACCCCTATTAAGCTGGAAACTGCTCAAACACCCAAAAGAGCCTCTGCACTGGAGGCCATCCAGTCAAAAAAAGACAAGAAGGATGGCTGGAGGAATAGTGTTACCATATCAAAGATGTGGAGCTGAGGAAATGCTAATTTGTCAGACTTATATAGAATAAAACTGAACAGACCATTGAGATTTGACTTCCTTCAAGTCAAGATCTCTTCCTCATGACAGTACTCCTCTTTCCATCCACAAGCACATTTAAAAAATGTACTTCTTCTCCATTCTTTCCATTATTTTTTTCCAGATAAACAGGGTTAGAGTTGGCCAGTCACTTCCTAGAGCAAGGCTCACTGTCTGCACTGAAGTCAGCAAGGGCACACTGTTTTACATACCTCACACATGTTGAGGCTGACTTTGATTTCCAGGAAATGCAGTGCTGCAGAAATTAGTATCTATAACGATCTTTTCACAAAATTTCTCAAGCATTCATGGACACTTCAGGTAGCATTTGATGACTTTATATTTTCTGAGAACAGTATGAGTGCCATCATATTGGGTCTCAAATAGCATGAGAAAGACAAAAGCAGCTGGTATTTTTCTTCTTAATGATTTTAGAACATTTTTGAATGGATTTGCATACATGTTTAATCTGAGAAATGAAAATGGCTGCTACCTTTTTTTAATGAAGACAGTACAAAAAATGAACTGTCTCAGAACAAAAATACTTCATCCTGACAACTCCTGTTTGGAAGACATCATTAATTCTTTTTCACATGGCTCAGTATATCAGAAAATTATTTTGTGCATATGTGCATATTTAAAGATTAGCTGAAGTTCTTGCATCTTAATCCAAGCAAGTAAAAAGGTACTTTTATACTTTATTACTTTACCATTATTCATTGTGTTTTATTGGTATGTTCTCTTTATTTCGTTAGTACTTTATAGTAAAAGCTTTAGCGTGTTATGCTTTTTGTAAGAAAAGATTAAGCTGCTTACTATTCTACAATAAATAGATGTAAAATAAAGGCAGCAACAAAAGCACATAGTCTTTTGGTAAGCAGTTGGATGTGATATCAGGAACAGAGACTCAGGCTAAATAGTTTTCTTATTTTAAACGAGAGCCAGAAAATAATCCTTAAAAAACTAAGTTCTAAACTTGTCAAAATGTATGGTTAAACATATGTCTTAAAACCCATACCAGAATTGTAAAACAGAGGGACAATACCAGAATTTCTTAAGCCTGAATTTCCCTGGTAAATTCTGAAAGCACGGTAAAAAAAAAAAAAAAAAAGCTGATGGGAAACACCACTGAAGATGGCAAATTCCAATTTTCTTACATTCAAAAATTTTTGTTCTAGAGAATGCTGTGATGTCTTTCACTCCTGTGCTACCAGTCTTTGTCAATATATTTAATGCTATTCCCCTGAACAGTCTCATCAATTTCCCTAAAACCAGTCAGAATTTTAGAGTTAGCAGTGGAGATGAGAGCTTGCAGGATCTAGACTGCAGTTTACCCTTCCAGTCTTAAAAGTACAGCTAAAAATTTTCTTTTACCTTTAGTAGAGTTCTTCTAGTTCCCTGCTACATCTTGCAATTTTGCAAGTCTCAAAACAACAGAAGTTTGCCGTTTTGGAGCTATATTTTCTTAGCTATGATATTGGAGAGCCCTTGTTAAGTTTAGAACAATGCATAAGTAAAACTGAAAATCATCCTCCTCTTCTAAATTTGTCTCTGTGGACTTCACAACCTCAGTATTCATTGCCAAGCTTTAGTTAATAAAACATAGAAAAGATTTTTTTTCTTTGACTATGACAACAAGTCCTTTTTATTGCTCCACTTGCAAAATATTTTAAAAACCTAAAACTGTTTTCTGAAGTGAAAATATAGATTAAGATGTTGATATACCTAGTAGATCATCACCTCTGAAAACTGGTACTATTTATGGTGTTTCAAATCTTTCTAGTAACAAAAAACATGTCATGCTGGTAAATGCTGACCAAGGAGTCTTCCACCACCACCCCTGCCCTTACTGTTTTTAGATGGATTATATTAATGCCTATTACATTTTTCATGTATATCATTTTATGTAGAACATTGTATAGGAAGTATTTTGATCTGTTATTTGTCCCTGGAACAGATGTCTATTCAGAGATTCAGACAACAAAAACTTTTTTTTTGTTTTTATCTAATTATGCAAACTACTGAATGCCCCTTTGTTTATTTCATGTAAAAAAAATAAGGGAGAATCAGATAATCTATTATATCACTAGAGTAGTCTAATTTCACAAGTATGAAATGGGATTATTTCCAAGAGACATCTGCTTTTTTATCAAAACCTTTCTTGATCTTTTTCTTGTAGCTGCATAGTTGCCAGAATCTGTTATTCCTTGACCCTTGCATTTGCACAGACTGAAAAATTTGAGGTAACCTTTTGTTCTAAATCTGGACTCAAGAATGAATATGACCTGCTAACTCTGAAGACTTAATGATGGAACTTCAGTTTATATGATACTACAAATATACTCTAGATAGCAGGAATCCTTAACAAGTATTTGTTCATGTACCTTTGCTTGGATACTATTAACAACATAGATATATTTTAAAATATGTATATATAATATATATTTATATTCTCATATATGTTCTGAGAGCATTACTGGTATGCAGCTAAGGTACATTCTGGCATGATATACTCTCAATTTGGGCAGAGGTACAGATTAACATCTATTCATAGGAAGGCAACTGTTTAATATAAAACACTAACAATGAAAAAAACCTATTCATAGCCCAGAAGACTAAACATGTCCTGGGCTGCATCAAAGGAAGCATGGCCAGCAGGTCAAGGGAAGTGATTTTTCCCCCATACTCTGCTCTGGTGAGACTCTACCTGGAGTACTGTGTCCAGTTCTGGAGTCCTCAGTGCAGGAAAGACATGGACCTGTTTGAATGGGTCCAGAGGAGGACCACAGAAATGGTCAGAGGGCTGGAACACTTCTGCTTTGAAGACAGGCTGAGAGAGTTGGGGTTGTTCAGCCCGCAGAAGAGAGACCTTATTGCAGCTTTTCAGTACTTATAGGGGCCTTATAAGAAAGAGGAAGACAACCTGTTTACAGAGCCTGACGCAATATGACAAGGGGTAATGATTTTAAATTAAAAGGGGGTAGATCTAGACCAGGTATAAGGAAGCATATTTTTTTTACAGTGAAGGTGGCAAAACACTGGAACAGGTTGTTCAGAGAGGCAGTAGATTCCCCATCCTTGGAAACATTGAAGGTCAGGTTGGACCTGAGCACCCTAATCTAGTTGAAGATGTCCCTGCTCACTGCAGGGGGCTTGGACTAGATGACTTTTAAGGTCCCTTCTTACCCAAAGCAGTCTATGATTCGATGTTAATATAATTAATGTGGTACCACTGATGTGAAGATCTGTCTAACATCACCCATAAGGCACCAAAACAATTAAATCTGTGCATAGCTAATAATCTTTGATACACATTTTTCCTAGGAAGTATGGTCCTTGAAGATTAGAAATGCTTCATTTCTATCTTGCAATATGCTGGTGTAATTTATGTTATAGAAAACAAAATAAGCCAGAGCAGGCAATAAAAGCCCATTTTAATCTAACACGTCATGATATAAAATTGACACTTCTTTCTTAAATTTTTTAGTGTGGCTAAAACACTGTCCCTGTCTTCTAGACCTCTGAAGAGTATGTAATCTTCAACTCGTCTCTCTCTCAGACTTTTTACACTTCTTTGAAATTATTCCCTCATTGCAGTTCTAAGAAAATGCCTTTGTCCCACATTAAAGTGGGGCCTTTATCTCACATATTAGTTATTGCAACATCCTTTTATCTTTCTTTGAGAAGTATGGTCCCAGCCTTATTCCCACCCACCCTGCCTGATACAAAGGTCTTTTTTCTAACATGCCACAATGATGAGTTTTGCCAGTGAACCTGGGCTTCCATTCTCTATTTCACTGACCACACTGCTTAATTTCCTTCTGTAAAACTGCTGATGCCCATCCTGGCAATATGCACGTATTCGCATTTCTTAAAAAAGTCCTGATCTCTGGCCAGATACAATGCCATCTCCCACTTTTCTTGTTAATCTTCAAACACAGAGTCATCGTGTTTCCAGCACACTTCATGCTCTAAAAGAAGGATCTGTGACTACTCACAGAACTACTTCATTATTTTCCTTATCCTTCTTCCTTATGATTTTCCTTTGCTCTAATGCCTATAAGCTTTTGTCAACTGCATGCTCAGAACACATGTTGATCAATAAATGGTATTTCTTTGCTTTTTTATTAGCCTTCTTACTTAGCCTATGGACTCTCAGAGTCAGAGGGTGTCCTGTGGTCCCTATTTCCATAGTGCCGAGGTCAATGGATCTTTGTCCATGAATTAGGCACCTAAATACTATAATATTTGGAATAGTAATTTGTATTGCCCATGAGTAGGTCTCTACTCATGAAACAGATAGATGCACAAGATGTTAGAAACTTGAATTAGAAAGTAATATATTCTAGGGCATTCTCATGCTGAAGCCTTAAGGAAGCTGCATGATTGACTTTTGTGCTGAGATTTTACATTGTACATTTCTGTTTTATATGCCCAAGGAAACCCTCCTCCACATCAGACTTCAGTTTGTCTTGTTCTGTAAGAATGGCTGCTGCTTCAGGGGAAGATTAGAAAAACTCAGTAGAGGAAAATTATGAAGAAACATGGTAGAAAGTTTGTTTAATCCTATCAGTTCATCATTTGTTTATATGCTGAAGCACAAAGGTCCAAAGGAAAAAAAATCTTTCCTCTAAATTATTGTATGTATGACTATAATCTGACTTTGGAGATTTTAGAGAAAGGGATAACTTAAAAACCAAAACCAAACTGTGTCACTAGGAAGCAAGAGGCTACTATGCCTAAGGGGTGACAAATGCAAAATGTCAGTGTATGTGGAGACATTCTTGAAAGAAAAGAACATAACAGAATGGCAAATAAAACACAGGTTTTCTGTGAAAAAAAAATATTGTAAGTCAAAGCTAAAAACATGTATTTAAAGACACTATTACTAGAATATGTTGTGTCTCTTAATCCACTCGTAGTATCAGCCACCTTCCACCAGTGCCAAGAGGCCTCACTGTGTATTTGTGTTGGATGCTTGGCTGAGAGAAATCATGTGAACAAGGAAGAGATTGTTGTTTGATCAAGGTGTGCCTTAAAAATAAGGTGTCTTAGACAAACAATCCCTGAATAAATACTTAAAGAATCTATGTTAATAAGGGGAATATTAATAAAATTTACACTTCTAGACTGCTGTCTTGGAAGAGGATTTAAACATCCAATATCTAAATGCTGTTCCATTAAGATAAATGCATGTTTACACTGGATTTAGCTTGACAAATTTGATTTGATAATTTACACTAATGTTGTAGCTTATTGACAGTTCAGCTAATGCCTCTTGCATCTTCTGTGCAATTGTTTGACAACATTGCTTTATGCCTTTCCTGAGCTGTCAAACACACTGAATCTAAATCTCCACATGAGCATGCATGAATGGTTCAGTAGATTCTGTGTATATGAAGCCAGAATGATGAAACACAGAAATACAGTTAAAGGCAAAGATAACCAAACCAAATTATGCTACATAGTTTGCACTCTGTTGACTCTGGTAATTTTAATTGTTTTCAATCACAAACAACACAAAGGTCAACGTGAGTGTGAATCATACTGTGTCATGTGATTCTTGCAGACTTACAAACAGGTTTGTCAGCATTTCTAGCACACAGCAGCTGCATGATGGTACCAAATGTTTTATGTCTAAAGCTCATTAGTTTTTCCTTTGCTTTACTAAAATAGAAATCTGTGCATGCTTCGAAACAGGAAGCTCTGAACTCAAACTGTACATCACACTCAGTTATCTTTTCCTGAAATGCCTGCCTCAGGTAATGCCATTAACATATTTATACTGATCCATTTTCATTACTGAATAAGGAAGTAAGCTAGTTACAAAAAAAATGGATCTATTGCTCATAGCAAGAATCAGTCTGATGTTTTATTTGCAAATATAATGTAACAATAGGAAGTGAGGTAATACAGGTAAAAGTATCCAATCTAGGAAGAAAGTTTTCTTATACTTTCCAAACCATTGCCCTCACTTTCAAATGCACTCTGCCCCCACTAACTATACTAAGAATTTTCTTTTCATAAATCCTATCTCTAAGAAGTGATCAAATGAATGAATGAGGTAGATGGAAAGAAGAGAGGTCAGATATGCTGGCTAAAATGAAATTTCTATTAGAAACTGTTTTGAAGGATCATTTCCCTGTTTGATTAGCTTTCTGGTATTTTTTCATTACAGAAATAATTGGCTATTGACACATACACAGTCTTGTCACACCTCACAATATATAACCATTAGAATATTTTTCCTTGTGACATTAATTGTATTGCAGCCAGAATGCATCCAGGTTGTAGTGTAGCCAGAATGACTAGAAGTTAATGTATGCACTTCCAAAAATGTTTTACTTGGATTACAAACATATCTTAGGCCTGATTTGTTTAAAATCTGTATGCATGAATAGATCAATGACACAGGATCTTAAATGATGAAACACTGCAAACTCCGCCAAGAGGCTAAGGGAGTGTTCACTTTCTGGCTTTCTCATGATAGAAGCAGGATGGCCAGGAGGCAGGGCAATGCAATAATTAAATGGGCATTGCCAAGCAGGAATGGACATAGCCAAGCTAGCCCCAGGATGTCCTTATTCAGAGGTTTTCTAATCTGCGGAAATAACCTGCAAATAAAAAGACTGGCAAATGCTAAGCCAGTCATGACCCGCTTCTGGCTGGCAGAAAGGAAAAAGAATTCTTGGTGTGATTGTAGCCATGCAAACTTTCACAGCTGGAAAACAAAGGGAGGATTTTCTTCTCTCCACCCCCTCCCCCAAGAATAATGGCAATGAGCTTCAGGGCCCAGATTTTGACAAGATCCTTTCTCTTCAGTACTGTGATTTTCAACACACAAAATCAAAGAATAACAATTCCTGTACATATCAATTCCTGTGGCTATCTGCTTGGACACCAGAAGGAAATCTATTAGTTTGCCTGGGCAGACTTTTTCAATAAATCAATTTGATGTAATTTTCATTCTGACTCTGAAAAGTCACAGAAGCACAGAATTTCTAAGGCTGNCCACACTATTTCTGGTACAAGCCAAGATGCCTTCCGTGCCACCTGGGCACACTGCTGACTCATGTTCAGCCTGTTGTCAACCAGTACTCCCAGGTCCTTCTCTGACAGGCTGCTCTCAGGGTGCAGGTAGGAAGTGGCTATAATATACACCAGTATATTTTCGTGTGTGATATCCGTGCAGTGTACATTACCTCCACCTTAGAACCTTGCAAGCTTTAACCCAATTGCTTTCTAGTTGTGCCATGAGTATGTCTAATGCTGCTATCCTTATTTATTACTGGAGAAAATGATGTATTGGAAGGCTAAGAGGTACATATTTAGATATTGAATCCCAACTAACCCCAAATGAAAAAAAAAAAAAAAATGGGAGGATAAAAACACCTT
>VWZY01008446.1:0-10796 GCA_013399075.1 Chloroceryle aenea | reverse complement strand
AAAAAAAAAAAAAAAAAAAAAAAATTGGTAGGATAAAGACACCTTTATACCCCTAATATTTAGTTAGAATAGTATGTCTAGGGGGTTTATGGGATCAGGACAACAGGACCTGATTGTGTGCTCTAACTACAGATCCAGCCATTCTCTCTAGTTGGTGGTTTCCAGTATCTCAGTATTAATCTCATTATCAGGCAGTATGTGTTTAGTGTCAGTGGAGATGAATTTATCCACTGACTGTAAAGTCAGTACACCACCTAGCCTGAGAAAATTTATAAAAATCTACTATTAACCTAAGTGTGTAATTGCATCCTCATACTTTGTTCTGGGCATATATGTCTTAGCATGTGCTTGTGTTACTTCACCTCTACCCATTTCAAAACCTACAAATGAGAATGAAACTAACCTTGTGTTTGAATGAGACTTTACTGCAGAAGCCTAGCTCAGTAACACAGAGAAACTCTTGGTTTATTTGGCATATGCAAAGCCTGTTTTTAATGTGCTTGGTCTTAGAGCACCAGGAACTCCACAAAGGTTTTTTCACCTGTAAGTGTGGAGTCAAAGGTTCATATAGATCAGTGGGAATGTTTCATAGGAAATAAATACAGTAACACAGGAAACTGTCATAGATTCTGGCTACTGGATTTTTTTTTTCAGTTTCTGAGTTGCCTCTGATATTGCTTATATTCTTCCTTTTGCTTTCAGTGTTGCTCACGAGATTGTGCAGGGAGAATTATTTTATTATTGCTGTGATTGTTTTTCACTTGGACGGCTCATGACATTATCCAAATGCCTCAAAATCCCTCAATAGCATTCAGTAAACCTTTACTAGCTAGGCATCTTTCCTTCTGTTCACTGTATGTTGTCTTGAGCACACCTAAATGGCTTTCTTCTGCTCTGTAGGACATTTTAATACATACTTTAATGTAAGAAAAATTTGCTACTAGGACAACATCAGCTTTGAGTGTAAGGAAAGGCTATTTTTGTATTTGAGAGTAACAACCGTTTTCTTTGCTTGTCCATAAATTTTCAAGTTAGTTCAGTCTGCTGCATGCAGCTCTAGACTATGCTGAAGCTCAGCCCTGAGGCCTTTGCCAGATCATCATAAAGATAGAAGCCATATGTAAAATCTGTATCTCTGTGCAAACTTCCTCAAGACTGGAACCATTCATATTTGAGGCTTTGATTTGCATGACACGCTTCTGAATATTGACATTTGCCTATGTCAAAAAACACAAGTGAAGGCAGCCCAGAGATTTCCTCTCCACCTGTTTGCACAAAGCTGCCAAGAAGAAAAATTAAATGCTTATATTACTAAATGGGAAAGCCTGTTAAAACCCCTGAGCTTTTGATTTCTGCAGTTAGCTTTTGTTTACTTGTTCCTGTAAAAATGTTGCTACCATCTCTTATCAAAGCTGTTAAAGGGTATTGAGAACAGTAAATCTTACCAAATCTGGCTTCTCTTTTGAGATACAGACTCAGAGAATGGCAAAGGCTGAAGGGCACCTCTGGAGATGATCTAGTCTTTTTGCCACGGCTCTGTGGTGGGATCATGTCTAGCTATCAGATACTCCTGTCAATTCAGATAAGGGGTTCCAGTACAGACAAAATAGTGGTGTTGCTTGGACTAAAAATTTGGGGACTGGGTTCACTTTGCATGACTGCACAGCCTTTGAAGGCTTGTTCTGAACCAGGTCTGCTATCTAAAACCCCAGGGCAGGCTGCGCCTCTCTCTGTCTAATTTCAGGCCATAACATCTATTTTACACCCCAACAAAAGAATGGCACCCAGGGACAAAATGTGATAGTAATTGGAAATATAAAGAAGGAGAAGGAGGGTGGTAACTAGCTTTGAACAGACAAAACCAATTGCAGTTAACAGATGGGGAAACATCTCTGTCCATCTCTTGCTCTTTCTCTGTAACAGCTCAGGTCAACACTGACATCCCCCTCCCCTATCACAGCCCTGAAAACAAAGCTAACAGCTGATGGGCAAGCAGGTGACTGAAGTGATCAAACACCTCCCAGTATGTGCCAAAGAGTAGGCACAGCTGTATGTTTATCGCTAGACTGCTTCCTCTGCAGAGAAAATCAAATGGCATTTGTTCAACTCTGGCTGGGCTGATATTTCACATCTTGCTTTTGACTCTTTTTGATCTTCAATCTGTTGACTGCATTCCCCTCCAAAATAATGAGAGGGCCTGCTGAGGAGCCACAAAACACACAAGAACCAGGGCGAGAACAGCACAGCCCTACAGTTCACTGTAATGGCAATTTAATGGGGCCTCTGGTGACCTCTACTTTAAGTGGCTGGGGGATCTCTTGCAGTGTAAATTCTTATTTCCCTTGGAGAAACTGAACTATATAACGTTAAGAGAGTTACAGGAACTTAATGCTATGCCTGCTCAGTTATTACTTCACAGATGTTCGTGCACCAAGCATCAAATCATGGTGCAAATAATGGGCTTTGTGACTGAGAAGCAGAATTTTTCAGGGTTTGTCATTTGAAAAAACCTTTTCTGAAAGGGAAAAAGCAAATCTTTTCCAATGCTTGCTAAGAGGAAGTGGTCTTGTTTCAGCTGGCTCACGTCTTTTTTAAAAATACCACTTCTATTAAACCATACCCATTCAAAGGCCATCTTTCCTCTTTAGAAGATAAGATATGTACTGCCTATAACATATTACACTTTGTCTCAGAAATGTTAAACTCGGTGTCTCAGTTCTCAAGATCAAGTGGCACAAGGCCAGTGTAAATTCATTCCTGCAGTGGATCTCTCTTTGGCTCAAAAAGTAACAAAACCTGCTAAAAAAAATAAGGAGCTGTGTAACATTCAGAAGCAGGGGGACCTGTGAAGATACAGCACTGTCCTCTGTGTGACATTCATATACCGCAGTGGAATTGTGTCATATTCTGAAATTAATTTTCTGTTAGGAATTAGAGAGAGAATGAACTGGGTGGAGAAGTTACAAGGAATCAGATTATATTTTTGTGATGAGAAGGGAATATGGAAATAAGAGTTCTTTGTTAGTTTTTGAAAGGAGGAAACTGTAGGGGCAAAGGTTGGGAGAAAGCTCTTGAAAGGACCACATTTCAGAAATTACTGGTAAAATTTTGCAGACTGCATGACAGCACACTGTGGAGGAAAAAGTTTTCTTAACTTGGAGTGTAAACCTAGCCCAGAATAAAAAACATCTCTTCCTAATATACCCCTATCCTGCTCATCATTGCAACTAGTATCCTGCAAGCTGTCTAGTCCTGCGCTTTTCATCAGACTTATGCAAATTCTGGGTCCAAGCAGAATTTGTCTCTCTACCACTTCAAGAACCTGACAGATATTTTATTATTTTCTTTCCAACCACTTTCTAGATCTAGATTTAATTTCAGAGTTGTTTATCCATTCAGGCTCAGCTTCCTGTCTTCTGTCTATAAATCAACACTGATCTCCATCTTGTTATTCTTTTAATTAATGCTTATTTACCGAGCAGAGTATTGGGAGAAATTTTATAAAAGACTGCTGCATGACAAATGAAGCTGAGGTCAGTGGTGGGAAGGTTCAGAAGGGCTGGAAGCAAACAGGGGGATACTGCTTTCTTTTTCCTTTGTTGCATTTCATATATCTCATGTTTGTTATAAAAGACAGTGGTGGTGTGTTGAAGCCAATCTTAGGGAAGAGGAAACAGTGAGTCAGAAATAGAAAATAGTAGCTGAATGGCCAGAGCATATATAGCAAATAGATTTATATGTCCAGGATAGCTTAGCTACAGGCTGTTTCTAGCAGTCCTTTTCCTTCTGGATGCACAGTTTTGATGCTGTCTACAAGGAGCGCCTGAAGAAAAAGTTGCTAATGTTGGGTTTGAAGAGAAGGGAAATAGAACAGGAGTGAGGGGAGGGAGCCCAAACTCATCTCTACTCTACAGGTGCCTCAGTCTTGGCTGTCAGCTCATAGTCACTGGTTCCTGATTTGTTGCACCTTAAAACAGCTTTGTTCATCATGGTTGCCACCCATCCAGCAGTTGTCTTTTTATTTCTAGCTGTCATCCACAGCCACAGTACCACTATCCTGCATGATCCTGCTGCCTGTGTAGGTTGCAAACCAGCAAATTTCCCTGGGGTAGCTTTTGCCTTTCTGCCTTCACCCTAGATTCCCAACATCATCAGTGCACCGTAACCACTACACCAGAAACTACTGATGGCCACATATGATGCCCTGTCCTTGGCCTGGCAATGCCATGTGCTGAACGTGGATGAGAAATCCAATTTGTGTTATGTTTTCTGACATTAGATGTTGAAATTGCTGAGACTAAGTCTCAGCTTATTAAGTTCCATTATAAGAACTTCCGTGCTTGTGAAACATGAACTCTGAATGGGTCTAACCAGCAATGAAATATCTTTCATGGGGCTGTGTCTCAGGTGGCCTGGCAGACCAGCTCACACTGAGATAAAAACATTTCCTGATGAGGATCAGTAATAAATGCTGACCTATGATGTTAATCTGGCTCAGGCTGAGAGGTGGAGAAACAGTGCATTGGACAATGAGGTTTTCCCTCTGGCTAAGGAGAAGCACAGTTCCTGAGCAGCAGAAAAGGGGTTCTAGACTGAGCCCTGGGAGCATTTGGTCTCCCATCGGACTTTGGAGAGGTTATTGGTTGTTTCTGCACATCAAGAAGGAAGACAATTTACAGAAACTGTGAGTTCATTCCAAAATCTGAGGTGTAGTAAAACACAAAAGGCATAGGTCTGTGGAACACAGCTCTTCTGGGTATGGGCAACTGCCTGCATTTTAGTACTGTCACAGATAGGTATTCAACCAGAAACAAAAAATGAAAGCCATGATTACAGGAAGGAGGTCCCAGGTTGCAGTGACTGTGTAAAGGACTCAGAACATCAGTGAACAGGACTTGAGGGCCCAGTGTACCTATATGGCCACTATAGTTCTGGGGATAATAAAAGAGGTATATTGAGTAGCACTACCAGTGTTATGTTTCCACTATATTGCTCATGTGCACAGTCACCACTAGAATACATAGTCCGAATTTGGTGTTACAGTTGTTGCAGATAAAAACCTGCATAGATAAACTAGGGAGAGATCAGAGCAATACGAATGATGCAGAAACAACTGGAGAAAAAGAGTGAAGGAACTCAAAATATTTAGCTCACAGAGATAAACTGTGACTTGGTCGCAGTCTTTAAGTGAGAGAGTAAGGAACAGAAATGTGGTAATAAGTTCTCTGAAGTCCAGCAGACAAATGAATAACAAAATCAAGTGATGCAAGTGATGAACCCAGATAAGTTCCTAAACCTTCAAGAACAAAGTTTAAATTTTAGTTGAAAGATAATCAACTATAAAAAAAATATATTTTGTATTGGATACTCTATCATTGGAAAATTTTAAGTCATTGTCAGTCACTTTTCTAAAAATAGCTTCAGTGCAAGGAGGAATTAATTCAGCCCCCAGGTTTCACTCTATCAAAGGTCATGAAGGGACATTGATCAATTTTAACACTAGGATTAATAAAATGTATTCATCCCATCTTCCCAGAAATATACTTTGAATGTCTGGACTCAAAAGACCGATATCCGCACCCATTCTACCCTAAAACTCTCTGAAACCTCAGGGAGATGTCCTCTAGAGGAATTTGAGCCATATTATCAGGTGATTTTAGGAAGAATAAAACATTACTCACAAACCAAATTTTCCTCAAAACCTCCGGAGGAGAAAAGCCGGTAGAGCTATTTAAGGCTGTTCTGCTGCCACATGTCACACATTGTGACGCACTCTGTCAATGTGGTTACACAACACTGCCACCTCCTCAGACACAGCCGCCTTTCCATGCAGGGCCTGCATCCCCCCTTCCACTGTCCTCAAGTCCCCCTCCCCATGCCAAACACAAAGTAATAAAACTCTGCTGGTATCTGTTGAACCCATCGATTCTGAAGCAAAGATGCAGTCTTGTCTTCCTAGAGACTTCTTGCCTCTCTTTGGCATACAAAACCTTTGCTATAATCAAAATGCAATTGCTATTTTAATGGTATTAATTATTTACTGACATTTAATTTGGTGTTCTGTAGAAGTATTAAAGGATGCTGGCATTACATATGAGAATCAATCCAGCAGTCTTTCCACCTCTTGGCACCAGAGTATGAAGCTACACAGTAAAGGCAGATAAGTTGCAGAGCTCATTTTGTGTACAGCCTTTCTGTAGCCTCACACCCATGAGCAGCCTGGGCGAATCACTGCATCTGTTCGTGCAATAGGAACACTGGAGGGCCCTGAACTACTGTTTTGCAACAGTGTTTTGGTCGATATGAAAAATCATTTAAAAAATTATATTACCACTATGGTAGCTGGCAGAAACTAGATACAAACATATAAGTAATTTAAATGAAGTATTTTGACTCTTTTTTGACTAAGTTAAGAGCGCTAAGCTTAAAACATGTGCTGCTGTGATTATGATTTCTTTTTAAAAATGTTTCCAGGTTTTAGAGATAAGCATGTGTTTACATAATAAACTACTGGCATGAAGTATATATATATATAAAACAAATAAGTCTGCCAGTAATCTCAAAGTGAAGGTTGCCCAATACTTTCCAGAACAGGCCTGTGCCTTGGAGTATTTGTGAACGTGACATTTTTTTTTTTCCTTTAAATATGATGTTATAATGTGGGTGTCAGCTTTTGAATGGATGTTTAGTGGGAGGGAAAAAGAAAAGATTGGATATTTCTGACCTTGAGACTAAGGGAAAACATCATGCCTGCCCATTTTTGAAGTACACTTTCAAGCATTTAGTTAAGCAACTTGAACACCACTGTCTTTGTTTGACAAAGGAGCCAAGTCAGGAGCAAAGGAGCTGTCTCTTGGGAAAACTGCTCAAATAGAAATTAAAACCTTTTCAAAATGTGCATATTCAGTGCACAACAAGGATTCCAACTAAACAACCCCAGCACTCTGTCACACTGAGAATAATGCAGTTTGGGACTCTCAGGCAAAGGGAAATGCCTGCACTTGTTCTTTGCCTGTCACGTATGGCTCTGACTTGAGCCACGGGAATACGAGAGCCATGGGAATACAAGGAACTGAAAGCAGCTGTCTTTGCTTTCACGTCCAGGTAGTATGGGGAAAAAACAATGTGACCTGACCCAATTGCATAGAAATGGAGAGTTAATGAAGGATAAGTGAAAATTTATAAGTGACTGAATTAAGGATGTGTTTCACTGAGGATGACATTAACTGTGAGGACTAAGTTAATGTTCCAAAGTGATATTAGTGCTAATCTGGAGCTTGCAAATTTAGCATTTTCTGGAGGAAAACACTGAATTTGAAAAGTTTATCCATAACAGAAGAGTCAAGCACTCTTGAAAAAATATTATCTTTATTTTTTTAATTTAGATTTTTAATTGTTTGCCTGCACAAACCAAAGGGAGAAGCAAACCACTATTAATTTGATAATCCCAACCCATTAATGTCTTCCAAGGCAAGCTATTGCTGTTTGTTTTTAAAACACCTTCACTTACAAATACTTCCTTCTCCTTTACAAATACAAATACAACAAGCTTTTCCAGAACCGAAGACTAAACATGGTACTCAGATCTGTGCCCTCTGGGATTAGTTGTGTTTTCAGAAGCTGCTAAGAACGTTCCACCCTTCTAAACTGGCAGGAGCCCAAAGCACACAGGAACCTGCAAGAAGTTCCCAGTTTTAAACTGATCAGTGCTGCATCTGTTAGGCTGAGTGCAAAACACTGATACTTTGCTTCAGATACAATTTTTTACTCTCAGCTTCACAGAATCACAGAAAGGTCAAGGTTGGAAGTGACCTCTGGAGTTCAACTGGTCCAACCCTCACTACCCAGGTAGGGTCATCTAGAGCCAGTTGTAGAACCATGTCCAGAAAGCTTTTGAATGTATCCAGCAATGGAGACTCCACAACCTCAGCTGGCAACCTCTGCCTGTGCTCAGTCAACCTCACAGTGACAAAGTGTCCAGAGGAAACCTCCAGTGCTTCAGTTTGCAGTCACTGCCTCTTGTTCTGTCACTGCTGAAAAGTATCTGGCTTATCTTTACACCCTCCCTTCAGATATTTGTATACATCGATAAGATCCTCTGAGTGTTCTCTTCTTTAGAACAAACAGTTCCACCTCTCAGCCATTCTTCAATTGTGAGAGTCTCCAGTCTTTTCATCATCTTTGTGGCCCTTCATTGGTCTCTCTCCAGTATGTCCATGAAGTTCTGGAGTCCAGAACAGTACACAGTACTCCAGGTGTGGCCTCACCAGTGCTGTGTAGATAGGAAGGATGGCTCCCCCCAGCTTGCCGGCAGTACTTTGTCTAATGGAGGATATCATTAGACTTCTTGTCTCTAAGAGCCCATTGGTGACACACATTCTCTCTGGCATCCACCAAAATCCCCAGGTCATTTTCTGGTAAACTGCTTTCCAGACGATCAGCCTCCAGCATATATTGGTACATAGGACTATTCCTCCCCAGGTGCAGAGCTTTGCTGAATTTTCTGAGGTTCCTGTTGGTCCATTTCTCCAGCCTGTCAAGGTCACTCTGCATGGCAGGAAGACCCCTTGGCATATCAACTACCTCTGCCCAGTTCTGTGTCATCAACAAACTTACTGGTCCCATGATCCAGATCACTGATGAAGATGTCAGTCATGATTTGACCTGAAATTGATCCCTGGGCTATACCACTAGTTACTGGCCTCTGATTAGAATTTGCACTGCTGATCACCACTCTCTAGGCCTGGTCATTTGGCCATTTTTCTGTTTGCTTCACTTTCATTTATCCAGCCCACACATCAACAGCTTGTCTATGAGGATCTTATAAGAGATAGTGTCAAAGACCTTACTGAAGTCTAGGTATACAATAGCAACCGATCTGTCATCTACCAGGGAAGACATTTCATCATAGAATATTACCAAGTTGATTAAGCATGATCTTCCCTTGGTGAAGCCATGCTGACTATTCCTGATGACTATTCCAAGATTAGCTGCTCCATCATCGTCAAAGGGACCGATGTGAGGCTGACTGGCCTATAGTTCCCTGGGTCCTCCTTCTCTCCCTTCTTGAAGATGGGGGTGATGTTTGGTTTCCTTCAGTCTTCAGGAACGTCTCACAGTCACCATGATTGATTACAGATTATCAAGAGTTGTCTTGCAGTGTTGTCTGCTAGCTTCCTTAGCATTCATGGATGCATCCCATTAGGGTCCATGGATTTATGTGTATCTGATTTGCTTAACTATTCTCTGGCCTGATCGTTTTCCACCAAGGGTACGTCTTCCTTGCACCAGCCTTTCCCCCTGGTCTCTGGGACCTGGGGTTCCTGAAGCCCAGTCTTGCTAATAAAGACTGAGGCAAAGAAAGCATTCATTTCTTCAGCCTTTTCCACATCCTTCATAACTAGATCCCCTACCTCACTGAATAATGAGTCTTTCTGTTGTCATCTATGTACTTATAGAAGCCCTTCTTGTTACCTTTGACATCCCTGGCCAGATTAAATTCCATTTGGGATTTAGCTTTCCTAACTTCATCATAAATAACCTTATGAATGGCAGAAACATTGACTTTCTGGCATTCTGCTATGATTCTTAGTAGCAACATGGTCTGGCAACAGGCTACATGAAAACAGTTGCAAATTATGGATGTCTTCTTCTTGTGCAAAAAATGTGAGCCTTTATTAGAAAAGGTCACCTCCATCCATATGACTTCACTGTACTATATGAAATCTGTCTATATGGTAATGGGTTTTATAGCATTTCAAATAAAACCAGACCATGGGAATCTCACTTTTTCAGCATTACATCATATTTCATTTTGGAAAAAATGGTCTCTGTGATAATCTTTGCATGGTGAAACGGAGGTATGAGCAGCCATACAAGCAAACTCAGCAAGGGTTTTTTTTTTTGGCTTTTTTTTTAGTTTCAAGAGAAAGCAGAGTCATGCTATAAGGAAATTTCATAGTGTGCTGTGAGCCATTGTGTCATTCATATGATTTTGGAGCTGGTCAGCATACAGATAGTAAGTAGATCCAGTCAAATGGTATTTGCTGACTCGTGTACAACTTAAGTTAGGCTATGTTTTGTTTTTAGTAATATCTGCAACAGTCCAATAATTTCATATTTATTGATGGCTAAAAAGATCCTTTACCTGTTGTCAGCAGATAAATGGCAAAGTAGCCATTTACTACTTAAAAATTCTGTCTACTGGAGGTTCTACATCAATCTTCAGGTGAAAGTATTTGCAGATACATATATTTGATGTAGAAAATATATTCTGACATAATTCGAAAATTATTCAGTTCAGTAACTGGTTCAGGTTCAGCTCAGCAGAAAAAGAGTTTAATCACACAAGATTTAAAAAACATTCCCTTTGTGTTTCTGACCAGTTCTGATATTGCTTGCTTCCCAGAACAATTTTTTCTATGCACTTCTCCAAAATAGTGATTTTATTGATTTAGGGATTTGTTCAGCTAGCCCTGTACATGATATTAGAGTGAGCAAGAACGCTGGGATCTCTGGGACCCTGGAACCAATGAAAATAAAGGTCTACTTGATAAAGGAAAAGAAATGAGTGAGTTTGTGGGAAAACATGTGTCAGTGACATACCCCTAATAACTTTTAGATTTTCTCAGTCCATTTTCTTAAGCTTTGAGTCCTGAATTCATTTGAAGGAATTGGAGTAGGAAGAGATTGTCTGTGTCTATCTGTGGGTAATTATAGCAACCTAAAAGTGTACACCTCCCTGGTCTAGTCCTCTGCTCAAGATATTTACTTGATGGAGTGTCATAGTTAGAGGG
>VWZY01008445.1:251661-285140 GCA_013399075.1 Chloroceryle aenea | reverse complement strand
GCCTGGATTTACTCTTCTGGACAATTCCTGGCCGTCCTGGCGAGGCAGAGACATTTAGGCACAGTCGTGAAATGTAACCCAAGTAAATAAAGCTCAGGGACATTTTTGTATTATTAAAAGAAATTTAATATAATTTTTAAATTAAAAAATTCATTCTCTCTATTAAAGACACTGAGTCAGGTGCTAATACTGTCAGACATACCCTTTTGGCATGAGTTTTACATACAATTTTAAGATTTTATGCATTTCTTCAACATGTTAAGAAACCATCTTTTCATACTTACAGTAGCAATAAAGTCAATTCCGTACAATATCAAATATCCTTTTGTTTAAAAAAAGTTGTAAATATATTAGACTCTGATTGCCAAAATGCCATTTTATACACAAAGCTACTAATACAATATACAGTTCTTACATTACTTTTTCTTCACATAAAGTACATCTCATCGAGTGTTATTTGTACAGGGTTTACTACTGATCGGTGGAATGACGAGTTATTGCAGAAGGCTTGCCATCGTCTCCTCAGGTCCTGACCTGCAGCAGTCACCCCGACCTGGGCCAGGGTTATCGACACTCCCGGAGTCCATCCTCGCACTGCAGTTTAGAGGCTGAAGATGTCAGTGACAACACTAAGGCTGCATCTGCACTGGTTAAAAACCCCACATCTCCCCTCCTGCTGTGGGGGGGGGAATAATTGCACCGGTGTAGGTTTAGGAACAGGTATCTTGAGCAGGGTCTCCTCTACTACAGCTTCCACAGATGCAATACAACAAAACGTGTTCTGGGTTGTAATTGTACCACCGGTGGTACTCCAGTTGCGTGGGAGAACTGAGAGGTCCATCGCCAGTTTGGCCAACATGAAAACAGCAGAATAAAGCTGAAGAACAATGTGGGACAACAGATTCTTTTACACAGCCACAGGCAAAACAAAACAATGTAAATATTAGCTGCAGTCTCTAGCAAGAGGCTGGACCTTGCTGCTGCAAACAAGTTCTGGACTCTGCCTGTAGAGAACTGCTGTAACAACGTAGGTCACCGTGATTTGTTAAATTAGAACGAAGACCTTGCGCATTTCCCCTCCATGTATTTGGGAAGAGAGAAACAGAGATCGTGAGAGAAACTGAAAGAGCAAACAAAAACTTCAAAATCTGGTATGCTCTGAACTGTTATCCCCTTGCAAAACAGTCTCCAAGGTGAAGAACAGCACTGTGTAGTCACCACAAACCTTGCGGAGACGAGCTACCCAGTTTAGCAAGTATGATAAGGCACAGAAATATCCAGACACAGGGAGAACACCCTCCAGCAGATGGACAGCGCTTTGTGTGGGGCTCACTGGAGACCAGTGCTATTGCTTTCTGGGTTAAGATGTTCCTATTTCATGGGAGCACTGATTTACTTTCAGCAGAGAAGATTTGTGTAAGCAGAGCTCCAATATTAAAGCAAGAGGACACTAAACAGAAGTTGTAATGCCATTTGGGAGCTTGTAAGTGCTTTCAATCCCATGAAATAAGACCATGCTCAGTATAAACTAGAGAACTCATGACCTCCGCTGAGCACTGCACTGATTCGTTATTGCTATTGCCCTGCCATGCTCTTCTCCTTCCCTACCAGCAGCTCCTCATCCATGCAGTCCTTCAACCACACGCGTAAGACAGTGCAGAATCACATCAGCCAGAGTCCGTTCTTCCCAAAACTGAGAGGGGTTTAAGATTCTGGAGCACCACAGAAGTGAGACTAAGTGGACTAAAATCACATCACTTGGTACATCGAATACAGATCCAGGTCTGACATCAAACAGATCCCAGCAATGGTACTTAAGCCCTTGTTTAATATTTCAGTGCTGGGACTTTCTTGGCTGAGCTCAGTAAAGCAGAAACACAATGTTGAGAGATGATACCTATTTTCCCATCTGAAAAAAGGTATCGAAGCATGGAAAGTAAAGCTGCTCTCAGCAGTGAGTTTGTTTGCTAGGAACAGTACGACTTCAGCACACAGGAAGATTTTGCAAGCAGTTCTCATGTCCAGCTCTGCCTACAACGGACACATCCCTACATTCACGTTGCCAGTCACATGATTTCTAGTTTCTACAGCTTTTTAGCAATATAAAGATCGAAGGAAATAACCACGTGCCTTCTGCTGGGTACCTCAGAGCTCCCCACTGGGATGGCCTTTAAACACATAGATCTAAAACCCCGCTATTGTAACACTGCTGAATTTTATAATAAGAAGCGCTGTTCCTAGAGGTAGACTCCTACAACGCACATAAAAGGGTTCCACACATTCATCCTTCCCTCAAAAGCTTGTCTCTACAGAATGGTTAACCAGAAGCAGGTTAAATATCCACTTTACAGAATTGCTCAGCCCAGACGCACACCCCACACACCTCCTGCGTGCAGCAGGAACCGCCGGCTCCTTCCCTGAGCGTCTTTGCCAGTGCCCCACAGGCAGTGACCATTACACCCCAAATCTATGAACCCATCCTAGGTCACTCTTCAACAGCCTTTGCCAGTCTTGCTCTGATGCAACTTCAACCCCAGCCGGTGGTAGATAAACAGTTGTAGGGGCCATGAAAACATGTCCTGGAAGATTTATTGACTATTGACTATGTTGTCTGACTAAGAATCAGTGACATCTGATTTGATGCCATTAGACTTCAGGCAGCATGTCAGCTTACAGGGATAGATCCAGCAGAGCTGTATTACAGCCAGTGTTACAATTACAATAAAGAGCCCAATTAGGGGGATGTTTTGTAATCTAGAACCTATAGTATCTTGTGCCTGACAGGAAATCCATGCTTGGTTTGCTCATGATCACAGCTGGAGTGATAAGTTCCTGCAGTTTTACATATAAAGAGAGGGAAATGCCAATGGACTAAAAGCTCTTTGTCTAAACTGGACGGGCTTCCTACGGTTTTAATGTATTAGCAACTCTGGAAGCAAGCCCCAAACTCTTTAACACTGTCACATTCATCTCCTTTTCATTTGCTTGGAGTTAGATAGGATCCAATAGACTTGATAGCACAAAATCGCTCTGAGAAGGAAAAGGGCCCAACTCCTCCTTCCACAGGAGGGAAGGCATCAGCTGGGCCCAAAATTTGCACCACTTAAAACCTGGTGGGTAGCAGCACCAAAATTTGTTACACTGAAACCAGAATTCTCCTCAGGATGGATGTGGAGAGACAACCCTCAGCACCATGGGAGAGGAGAGGCATGTGAAAGATCATCTCCTCCCCTTCTGTAATACCCTGGCTACACCTGGTGTTATCCCAGAAGAATTTTCTTGAGGTAATCAGAAGACTCCCTGTTAACCACACGCTGATGCAGTAAAGTCTGTCCTGTTACCAGATCATCTTCTTTCTACTAGAAAATGACTTTTAACATCTCTTAAGCCAAGCACAAGAAGTATTTTCTATTCTCCTATTTAGCACCTCAGTAATGGAGGAAGCCCAACTTCTCTGGATGTTTCAAAACACAGAAGGAAACCCTCTGCCTTAAACTGAACTGAGGTTCTAGAAGAATCAGATCAACTGCTACCATTTCCTAATTTGTTCCGAAAACTGGTGCGGGAAGAGAACTGTGTCTCAGAGTTGAAAAGAGTGAACTGTCAGCCTGGAAATATCCTCACAGGTCCCAAAGTTTTTCTTGCACAGCATGGTTGTGGTGGTGACACAGCCACCTCTGCTGCCTCAAGGAGCTGAGAATGAGAAGCCCAGAGCCCTGTATAATAACATATCAGCCCCAGCAGCGGACTAGGTGTGAAGAGGAGCAGAGGGTAGCATTTAACAGTCACTGGCAGCCTAAGTCAACTTTTTATAGCCTAGAAAAAATGAAAGGCTGTGAAGGTTCCCACAGGGGGAGTGTCCATGGGAAGTGCAATACTGATGTCTAACAGCCGCCAGCTAAAAGGAAGAGGAGTAGAAGCTGCATTTGCAGTTGCTTGGCTGAAGCACAACTACGTGAGCTGGATTTAATCCACCGATAGCTTACAGAGACCCAAACAAGCTTAGGTTTTCTGAGTTTGGAATTTAAACAGCCCAAGAAGATACATATTAGTGCAGGCAAATAGTTATGTGTGTGGTAGCCACTCTGTGCAGAAAAAGGGTTGAAGATTTTACAGTTACTTCGGTAGACACAACCTGTGAACTGTGGCCAGTTCCTCAGAGCAGTCTCCCACGGGGCACTCTCATCTCCCCCGGGTAGGCAAAGCCTTAACTTGCCGAGGAGCCAGCACCACACTCCAGGCTGTACCGTGCTAGTGATCCTCAGGCAGTCTGACAGAGGGAACACAAACCACGCACACAGCAACGCTGTGCGCCAACCGCGCTGCAGCCGAGAGGCTTTGCCAGCACCGCACGGCGCTGGCGACTCCCTTACACATAGGGGTATTTCAGTCGTCTTCCAACAGCTCCTAACCATTGCTGACCACTTCAGCATGGGAGCTGGAAAACAGGCACAAAGAAATCTCCTGCCTTGCTGCAATGTTCAACTACCAAAGCAATGATTGAAGTTATTTATCAGCCAAAGACCGCAGGTTAACACAAGTGTCATCACATCTAGGGACATTAGAAGTGCTTCCATGGCGTTTCTAGATTAGTGTCAGCAAGCCTTTCCTCCTCGTCCCTCCTGAGCCCCGTGCTTCTGGAAATCCAGAAAGAATCGAAACGCAAAGCATACTGCCCCTAGTATCTGTGTTGAGAGTACAGAGTAAACAAAGAGAATCAATAGGAAAGTGAGATCAGCAAAAGTCTTTTCAATTTTAACAAATTAAGAGTCTAAAGAGTACAAATAATTTTTTTTTAAATTACTTATCCCAATATAGACCTTTGTCAGTATTTTATTGCAGTAAAATTCTATTGCCAGGGCCCCTTATTGCAACATTGGTTTTAAAGCCTATTGAGTGAAGCCTGTTCCAGGAAAAGTTCAGCTTCAAACCTGATGGCAGTCTGCAGTCATGAGCTTACGTGGGCAGGACAGGATCCAACCAGCGCACAGTTTTTGATGGTGAGCTGTCACTGCAAGGAGATAACACCTTGCAAACTTCCTAATGGAAGCACAGCATCTCTGCTTGCTTGTTGCTCAGGCCCTGTAAGTGCTGGATCCAGCTGTTGGGAAAACAGCTCTGTCCACTCTTGCAAACCCCGCGTGGGGCTCATCTCCCCTCCAGGACATACGCATCTCCCAGGAGTGAAAATTCAGGTTGGAACTGTAACCTTCCTGAAGCTTGGTGACTTTACAGCAAGAGGCTCAGTTGCAATGATTTTAATTCAGATTCTTCCTTTGTTCCAAGGCATCTCATAACTTCCCAAGGATGGGGAGGCAGTGCACCATATCTTCTTCCCCAGGGAGCAAGACTGTGGTGACTCATTTTACATCATATAGATGCACATCCCTTCCTCTCCCAAGAGCCTTGCTCCACATGCGTCACTCATTCAGCTGCAATGGAAGTAATTGGCAGGGTAAGGTACAACTCAAGATGAACGAGGCCACCAGTCAGGATGTCCATAACCAGATTCTCCTTTTGGAATGCAAACAACCTGGCCACCGCGATAGATCCAACCAGCCCACCCACGTCTTGGTTCCTCTGGGGTGAGAAACAGGCGAGACTAGGAAATCCTGCAGCACCCATGCACCTTCTCTTCCATTTCCTCCATGGGAGCTTTGAATTTCAAGAGGGGTGGATCACCACTGGACACTGTGTAATACACTGAGGTCCCATTGGAGCTGTAGGGAGAAGTCCTCGACCCGATTAGGTGCGACTTGGCCTCACCCCCATTCTCAGCAACTCCTCCCATGCCGCTGCTGAAGTGGGTGCTGAGGAAAGGGTGACTGAGGAGTTTGGCTGCAGCCCGCTGCCGCTTCAGTTCGGAGAGTGTTTGGTGGTTGTGCTCCTTGTAGGCACCCCAGAACTGCTGCGTGTCGGGGAGCCCAGGGTTGACATAGGGCAGCATGTGGCCTGGATTACTGTCAGGGTCCGCGTGCATGCTCCAAATGTCCCCGTTGGAAAAGGTGTACTGGTAAGTGCTGGCAGATGCCATGAGTCCATTCTGGAGGGGGATTTCAGAGTCACACTGGGTGCTTTTGTTTGCTATCTCCGGAAGGAGGGAGGTGTTCTCCAGCAATGAATTCTGTAACAAGAAGACATGAAAGAAGACCATATTCCCTCCTCCCCCAGAGCATGGCTCACCCCTGTGACAACTTCCTAAGCCTGCTCACACTCAGCCTTTCCACCAGACAGGTACTGCAGCACAGAACCTGAATTCACCCACTAGCAGAACCCTATAATGCTGTGAGCCCCAACCAGGAACTGGTTTCCAACCAAGAACATGGAACATCAGCTCAGATGGACTCACCAGAGAAAAAAGAAAAAAAGAGGTAGATAAGCATATTAACGTCCCACAACAATAACCCAATTAAAACCAAATAATTGCAAAGCAACATTCCAATTCTTCTGTGGTTACCAGTTTACTAGCTGTAAAGAGAAATGCACGTGCTATTTTTTCTGAACTACCTGGTTCATTAGGGCCTTATCCCAAAACTACTTTATGCAGCTGTAAGTCCAAAGCAGTCTTTCCACTTAAGTGGGATATCCCAGTTTATGCCAAATCAGAATTTGGTCTTTTCCTTACATTTGATGGATGAGGTTCACAAATTTCTCAGCCACCTTCCACCCCAGGGCACCCACTCCTATTGAACCTGTGCTACCAGCCCTCTTGGTGCCTCCCATAACAGAGAAGAGATTCCTTACGGGGTCTGTATTCTCCTGGTCAGACCGAGTCTCCCCAATTTCTCCAATGAGACCCGAGTTTCTTCCTTCTTCTGCTGCCCCCAGCTGCTGCCAGACGATGGCCTCTTTCTCACACTCCTTCCTGTAGAGGTTTGTTCGGTCCGAGAGGCTGGCCCTCCTCACCACCTTCCTGTGGGACAGGGAGAAGGGCATCCAAGCTGTGAGCTGGACAGGACATTTCTCTTACCCTGTAGCTCCTCTTACCTCCTCCTCACGCTTCACAGCCTCTCCCACTGGAATGGAACATGAATTTAGTTTCCTGGCACCCACGCAAAGCAAAGGTGCTAGTGTGGATATTAAAGGTGGGAGGAATTTTAAGGAGTTTTAATGCAGTGCTACAAATCTGTGTTAGATCTCAAGCAGCTCACCTAATGGCTCTGCTCTGCACCCAGGAGAGTAAATGTAGAGGGAAATGGCCCACAGGCTGCATAAGGAGTGTTGTGGTCCACAGGACTACTTTGGTGTCTACTAGACACCTTGTAAAGGCCAGTGCAAACTGTGGCTGGCTATGAGACACGTTGTTGAGAAGCTCCACTTGAAGCACTGATTCTCTGACACCAGTATTAGTAGCTTGACAGGGTCAATTCTCAGCCCTTGTTCCTCTGCTCAGAGCATTTCTTAAACCACAACAGCACAAAGCCATTTCCCCCCGAGAAACACCAGCCCTTTCTAGTGAAAGAGCAGCTCTTGAAAGGAGCACTGCTTTCAGCAACCACAATTCAGCTTCTACCTTGCAGAGTTTGTTCCGGAAGGACAGAAGGGTTGTTCTCCACACACCAAACACAGGGTGCTCTGCAACTATGTCTAGGTGGCCAAGCTACGCAGCGGGTGACCCGCGGGGAGCAGTGCACTTACCCCCGGCTGCCAGTGCTGGAGGTCCTTCGACTCAGGGAGGATTTGTGTCTCAGCTGAGACTTCATGATCACATCGTGTTTGTGTTTCAACTCCAGAAGTAAGACTTTGAATTCCTCCTCTTCACACAGATCTGTGGCAAGCATGGACCAAACCATTAACCAGAGAGGTCGAACCTGGTGCCTTTAACACCACTTTACTTACTAACTGTGTCGTCTTAGTGTACACAGCTACAAGTGCTAGGAGGAAGAGTTAAAGCAGAATATGCTTAGGCACATTAATCTCTAAATAAATTAAAGGAGGCAGAATTGTTTGGACATCTAAACAGGAGTAGAAAACAAGAGCTGCTGATTGTGACTGGAGCTCGGCTTTGCAATGATCCCGCTGTTCAGCCAGGTTTTATCCCAGCTCTGCAGCACGCTGTGCCTTTACTCACAAAAGGGTGACAGACACACCAACCACTCTATGGATGCTTCAAGATGGGAGGAAAAGACATTTCTGCAATTACCAGACTGCAGCTCTCCCGAATGCAGCAGTTTTACCTAAACATCCAAAGTGAAAAAAAGGTGCAAACAAAACCAGACCCGATCAGGAAAGAAGAAAAGAACTTTAAATGAAGATGCTCAGATTTATCAAATAAGGCTCTGAAAACCTTTTGCCAAGGGATCACATGGAACAAGGTTATATTACCCACGGTCAGATGCTGGCATTTTTACTTCAAATCTGGTCCAAGGTTTGTGTGTGCTTTTTCCTCTCCAATCCCTTACACCTTACCATGCTTCACAGCATCAAGGCAAAGTTAGCTACCCAAGTCTAAGGGCTGCACTTGCTCAGGTCCAAGACTACAATGAGCAGGAACACTCCCAAGCAGAGGAATAGGGGGTAACTGTGAGTGGAAATACACTCGGTGCTTGAGAAATTCCTTCTCCCTTTGTCTTTCTGAGCAAAAAGCAGTGTTTTCAGAAGTAACAAAGTAGGCACCTTAAAACTTCAGTCCCAGTTAAAGTAACTGCAACTTTGATTCTAAAGACACCTGAAAAATGCTGTTAATGCTTCTGAAAGCACTGTGTGGAGACTCCAGCAGCTTGGGGGGGAAAAGCCTTTCTTAGCAATTTCTTTTGTTTAAGCTAAACTCACCTATTGGCATCTCATCCAAAGAGGTCCTGGCACTCAAACTAGCCCCGTGGGACACCAGCAACTCGGCCATCTGCATCTAAAGAAAAGGGAAAGAAAGCTAAGCTGACAAGAGGTATTTTAGACATCTGCTTTCTTCCTCAAAGCTGAAAAGTTGGAATAAGTTAAGAAGCAATGCTCAACTAACCTCAAATTATTCTGGTATGTGTTTGGTGTTAAACACTGTTCCTACCCTTCATCTGCACAGACTTACTCTCCCTGAACTCTCTCAGCAAGAGGTTCTTTTTGGAGCCCCAAGGACCGCATCTGATGCTGTCCAGGATGCCCAGCCCTCATACAGTTTTCTTCCATTTGCAGAATCCTCCAGAATTTGTCCAGGCAGAATGAAATGTCACCCCCCATACATGACAACTGCAACAAAATCATTACCTGTCCCCAGAAGGCAGCAGCATGAAGAGGTTCCCAGCCATCCCAGTCCTTAACATCCAGGCTTGCCCCCTGGTCAAGAAGGACTTCAGCTGCATGCAGATAACCATTGGCTGCAGCTATATGCAGCTAGGAGATAAAGAACAGAGCATAAATCTCCTGCAAGGACCACAGATAGCTTCATACACCAAGTTTCAGTGGAATTTCTCTGATAACATCTGAGTCTCGATCTGGACAGGCAGGAAATCGCCCACTTGGCAGATGCCAAAATCAGGTCAAAAGCAGGTTGTTCCCATACTAAAACTCAGTATTACCTGCATGTAATTCTGTTTGGAAACTGCTTTAACTGTTCTTAAAATCACTTAGATATGTGGGTTAGAAAAAGAATGTTTCACATTTTAAATCCAGGGTGCTGAAGTACTTCCCAATCTGTAGGGAAGCAGCACCCTCAAAACACAAGCCTGCAGTGAAGAACATCATTCCCTCTAAATGCTGCATTCCTCATGCCAGAAGAATGCCTCCTCTTCCCCACTTAAGTCCTTTGGAAGTGATTTTTTGGATCAAATTTTCAGCCTGCTTTAGTCAGGGAATCTTTGTGCAATCTCACATCCATTCACATTGTAATTATTTTCACCATTTGAAAATCAAAACCGTTTTAAACCTTGGCTACTTTTAGTTAAGGTAATAAAATTTTGCAAATACTGGCTTCCAGCTACAGCCACCAGTTTGGAGACACACTGATAGTCTCCTTCAGTCCCCCCATGACACTTCACGTCTCCAAAGAGTTTCATAACTGCAGTCTGCTGTTGCATCTCTGAGCAAAACATGCCCTGTGCACTAATCCAAAAGTAGGAACTCCACTCGGAACTCACTGTGTTTCAGCTGTGCTGAAGAGGAGAATGAAAGCTTCTTTTCAAGAACTTCCACGTGGATTCCACCACACAAAGTTAAATCCTCAGCTGGAAATCAATTCTGATGCTTTCTGGCAATTCAGTTCATTTCTACATAACTTTTCTGGCACTGGGTCGTACCCTCTAGAGGCCATTATGAATTAACAAGGAATCACTTGGGGGTGGTATGAAAAGGGAAGCTTAAATTTCTGTATATAATCCCTGCTAAAGGGAAAAGGACGGTAAAAGAATAAGCTGCAATAAAAGCTTCAAGCACCCAGGTTTTCCTTGTAGGGAGCCTGCCCTCCCTTTACACTCCTGGTATATGCTATAGGTGACAACTTAGTCACCTGAATGCGCTGCCATGGTCTGGACATCAAAGAAATCACAGAATCATCATGGTTGGAAAAGACCTCTAAGATCACCATGTCCAACCATCAACAACAACAAACACACACAAAAAAAATCCAATCCCCCCAAAAAAACCCACACCCCAAACAAAACAACACAAACAAACCCCATCACCATCTCACCAGAGCAGGTCCTGAAGTGCCTCATCTCACACCTCCAGGGACAGTGGCTCTACCACCTCCCTGGACAGCCCCTTTCAGCACTCTTTCAAGTAAAGGAATTTTTCATAATATCTAGTCTAAACCTCCCCTGGTGCAACTTCAGGCCATTTCCTCTAGTCCTGTTGTTATTTAGGTGAGATAAGAGGCTGGCAGCCACCTCACTACAACCTCCTTTCAGGCAGCTGCAGACACCAAGTGGCCTGTCTATCAGTTACATCTGGACCCAAGCATCAAATGACCAAGGCTGTATGAAAATCCCAACACATACAACAGCACTGCTGAACCTTCCCTTAGTTGGAAGCAAGGATTTAAGAGATGTGTTTGTAGAGGAAAAAGAAGGGAACAGGACTAGTGTTGTTCAGCCTTCTCAGTCCCTGTCCAGTCAATCAGATGCCAGCTTTGCTTTGCCCTGGGTGCTCTCCTCTGCCCGGGGCAGATGCCAACCTATGTACACAAACACAGCACTCCACTGGCTCTGTGGGAGCCAGATGCTATGCAAAAGAGAAAGAAAAGAAGGCAGAAAGTCTTTAGCGTGCCCAATGCTGCTTCCATGAAAACCAGAGGACTCTCCCATCTCCTCCCAGCAGCAGTCAGATCAGACTACAAGACCAGTGAGAAGTGAGAGGTTACTGGGAGGTCAGTCAGTCCCATTTCCCCAGAGGTCAGCAGAAGTGCTGTCTCTGCAGCTCCTCATTGTGGGATTTCCAGCACCTTTCTTTGGAAGCGGCTGGTACCAGTCACTGTCAGACAGGACCCAGGAGCTCAGCAGCCTCGCTGCAGGACCTGAGCTGCCAGACAGCTGACACATGTGGTTCACGTGAACAAGGGATTCACTTCAAAAAGGACAGGGTTAGACTCTACAGTAGGTCAGCTGCAGTCATGGACAGAGCCTGTTCCTACGTGACAATGAACTAAAGCCAGAAAAAAGATCAAAACAGCTTCCTCACTCCTCTCAGTGACTCGGATGTGTTGATTTTGTGTAACTCCTACCACAGGGCAGGTTTCATAACCTACGGGCTGAAGGAAGGCAAAAGTGAAGCCACAGAAGTTTCACTCACCAGCGTAGCACCTTGGGCATCAGTCCTGTTCAGGTCTTGTCCAGTTGCAAGTATGTCATGAATGTCACAGATCATGACCTGCTCTGGAGCAGCCCGCATCTCATTGATCCTTTCCTGGGTAATTCCTGTCAAAATTCCAGTCAGAGAAAGAAGGCTTGGAAAGGGTCTTTGTTTCCCGTAGTTGAGTACAATTAGACTCAATTCCTGGTTGATATGACCTCACAACCTTTTCAGAAGCTGAGGGGAACTGACAGCTGTCCTTCACCCTCAGCATTATTTAGAACTCACAGAAACCAGACAGAGGCAAGCTACAAAAAACTATGCCAGGCAGCAGCTCTCTGCTTTTCTCCAGAGGCCAATCAACAGCCGAGAAACAAGGTAATTTTTAGTACTATATTGACCCACTTCTGTGTTTTATGCAAACTCCATCTCCTTACCTTGATAAGCCATGCAAGTCTCAATGACATCCAGAGTTGGCTCGTCTTCGCAGAGGTCGTAGGGCATGTTGCCATCTGCATTCACTGCCAACAGGTCTGCTCCGCTGCAGGCAGAAAGCGAGTGGCGTTACGCACGAAAGGACCCCAGGCATCCCAGAGCAGACAGTGACAGACCCCGAGGGAAATGCTTTAGCAAAAACTCACTGGGGTTTAATAGTTGCCCAAATGTCACCCAGATCTGTGTGAGATAAGGAAAGATTTGTAGCAAAGCCATGGAGCTGGGAATGGGGAAGATAAATCCCAGAGAGGATGAAAGGCAGCACGCTAGGCATCCTTCATGGGCTGCAGGCCACATGAGCCACTGAGCCATTCCTGTCCTCTGCTGGTCCTGGCACTGGACAGACTGGGGGCTTCTCAGTGAGAGAAGCGATTTAGTGCTGAGTTTCTGGATAACAATGTCAAGCAACCACCAGAAACTCGTTATGTGGGCATCTGGCAGTCCTTCAGTGATGCAAGCTCACAAGGGCCAGAGAAGTTGGGAAAGATAGGGGCTGGCTGGTGGAGGGAGCCTTCCATCTAGCCAAGGGTGCGTTGGCAAAAATGTGTCATGAAAAAATATCTGTCCACCGGTGAATTTTTCCTTCTGATTGTCCAAAGGCACTTCTTAAGTGACCTCCAGGACATCACGATTTGGAAGTAAAATTGCCATTTAAACTGATCACTGTCCCTGTGTTTCTACATAGTAGAAAATTTCCAGTACCTTCTGACTTGTGCCATTTGAGCTGTTAAATAGCTTCAGCTCAGTTCTGACCTACCTGGACAGTTACTGGCCAGCACACAGGATCCACCTGCATTTAGATTCCTGTCTCTTTCTTCTTTTTTTTTTTCCTCCTCTGCTGGAGCAGAGCAATCTACATTGAAATTCACTTTTGCAAAGTAGC
This sequence comes from Chloroceryle aenea, assembly GCA_013399075.1. Taxonomy (NCBI): domain Eukaryota; kingdom Metazoa; phylum Chordata; class Aves; order Coraciiformes; family Cerylidae; genus Chloroceryle; species Chloroceryle aenea. Next base: position 272,047 of record VWZY01008445.1, on the reverse strand, counting down.
AACATTAGTTTAATCAATAAATTAATAAGCAAGGAAATGGACATCTTTTGTAGACTACCTCCTCTGATGGTCTCCAAGGGTTCCAGGTCCCATGACCAGTAACGCTGCCTTCAAAGGCAGTGTTTAACCAGTCATTTGGCATGTGACACTTCCTGTGAAGGACAGCTTTGACTCTAACAAACAAATTAAAGTATCCCATTCCTCAAAAGTCTGAGGGAAGACTGTTTCTGAGCACAGAATCATGAGGTTAGGCTACCAAGGTCTAAATTTGCTGGCAATTGCACAATACAGGGCACCTTGCAATGACTATGGCCACAAGCTTCAGTCCCTCACCTTGTTGGCCATCCCCATGACTCTCCCTTACCTTCATTTAAGAGTCAGCAGTGCACGAGGATGTTCCACATTTCATTTCTTTGCTCCATTTTTATGCCCCCCATCCAAAAATTTCCTAACCCACATGGGAATATCCTGCAAGGGATGATTGCATCCTCTGCTCCACTTCCTTCATCATACAGCCAAAGAAGGGCTCAGTTTTGAGTGCCAGTCTCCAGCTGACAGCATCACAGGGAGCAGCAGGCACTGCATTAATGTCCCCAGAGCACACTCTGCTCATTACACCATCACCCCAGGAAACAGAGGAGAGGGCTCCGTACAGAGTCAGGACTATCTGCTCCAGACAGGATTCAAAGCAGGGTGCTCACTAAATGCTGCACATGGTACAGCTCAAAACACTTCTGGCTTCCTCCTGCTTGCTGGTGAGTCTAGAAGAGACTTGAGCTTTAGGGCCTTGGTAAAGTCAAGCGGAAGGTCCAGTGCCAGCACCCTGTGTCACACCACTGGGGAACAAACGCACTATGAGAAGCCAACCAGTTACTAATTAAGAGCCAGAAAGACAGGTCACAAAGTTCACCCAAGTATTTGAGCTATACAGGCTTGCTGCTGTCCTCCTACATCAGTGTGTCTCCCTTGGCTGTGGCTGGAAGATCTGAAATTGTGTTTAAGAGCTTGAGGGTGGGATCCTGCTGGCTGCTTCTGTCTCTACCCATCCAGTGCGCGTGGTTCAACAAGCACAGGCACACCAGACAACAGGCAAAAAGGGGCAAACTTTAGCCCAGTCTCCAGAAGCTTCATGAAGCTGAGTCAAGTCACTTTGGGTTTTACTGTGTCTCCTGAGCCTTTCTGCTCTTCCTTCTCCACCCCCTTCTTCCCCAAGCAGGAAGGAGCCTGAAAGCCACAAATAATCACCACCGCTCCAATCTCACAAGGTACTAAGCAGTCTCGGTTTGCAACCACAGAAGTTGTGGGCAGAATCAGATCTACAGAAAGGGACAGACAGAAAAAGCCACCTACTGCTGGATAAGGATCTTCACCAGGTTGATGTGACCACATGTTGCTGCTGCATGCAATGGAGTCCACAGCTCGTTATCCTTCGCATTGACATTGGCCCCATGGTTGAGGAGAAGCTTGACTATCTCTTCATAGTTGTCTATGCAGCACTGGTGAGGAAGAGATGCAGACAGATTGTGTTTAATTTAAACTTTGGGAAGATGAGGGCTCATACCTGCTCAGTTGTACCAGGGTACCTGGACATGGAGACCTACATTATCCCGCAGTGTTTGGCAACAAGCATCTCCAACAGAGCTAAACAACACATCGAGCACAACCAGGTCAGAAAGGAACCACGCAGAACACCTACACGGGACAGGCTGAAGGTCACTGGTGTTTACAAGGCCTTCTGGTCTGGGGGAAGAACCAGCAGGGAATAAAAACAAATATGCACACAGCTTCTGTCCCACTGGGTCCTCCATATTCAAGAGCAAACACAGCAGAAATTCAACGCAACCCGTGTAACCACATACCAAGGGAGGAGCTGACATTCCCTTTTCTTAGGGAAAGTCCCACACACTGACATGTGATGAGTAAAAGTCCTCTCAGCAGCTCACACTACCTACCAGTTATCTTAAGAGATGCACGCTGGATTCCCAGAATGACAAGGTAATTTCCAGGGCACCTGTCATTTCCTGAGAACACCCAGCACCCTCGATGCATTTATACCAGTCCCAGAGGCAGCCTTGCAAGAAGGGCCTCACCACTTTCCTCTGGGGAAGGTGGAATTTGCTCTTTGTTCCACCTCGTGCTCAGTCCTTGACATTAATGTGTGTATGATAAAGACACTGAAAGAAGATTCATTCTTGGGCAAGAAGCCTGTTGGTGGTCTATGTGTTAGAGGAGACTGACAGCTCAGCATCACATTCCTGCTTGTACTGGTGCTGAATTACAACCCACAACAGGCATTTTAGCAGCTGAGTGACAAGGACCCTTTATGTGTTTCTATTCCCATCTACTGGTCGTGTGAGGCAGTGAGGTTAACCTGGCTGTGTGGCAGGCACGATTTTATCCCCGAAGCCTAACTGCATCCTTCACGGGAAGCCTCTGCTAATGGGCAATAGTGCTCACTCAGGAGCTTCTCTCTGCTCAGGGATCCAATTAATTCTAGTGGATGCAAAGTTCCCACCTCAACTCCCAAATGCACCTTTGCAAGAACTGATCCTTCTGTGGGCAAGGTGGGATTCTCTGTGGCTTCTCTACCTAGGCAGTAAAGCAGGGAGGCTGCCAGTGTTCCTCTGAGTGGAGAATAACATCTTTTGGGAGAGCTGGTGGGGTGACCTTTTTTCTTCCAGAAGCCAGTTTGCATTTTTAAGCAAATGTCCATCTGGGTTTGGAGAGAGCAGGTGACTTACAGAGGAATCCAAAACCCAGAGTCAATGGGAGCATTTACAGGAGGGACTAATGGTGAGAAAACCACTGCGTGGCTCTTCAGCCCTGGGAGAGAGTGTGACAACCACGCCACTGTCTCTTGCAGCAGCAGAGGTGGCAGCTGCCAGCACAGCGAGTCCCTTGAGACTTCCGCAAGCTTTTCACACTGAAAAATCAGGACTCAGGAGGAGGGGAGGGCACAGGCGCCTTAGGAAGAACAACAGAAAAGCCCTTATGTGCTCAGTGCAGAAGCTCTGAGGAAGGACACAGACCTACACACCACTATAGCAAGTCTGTGTGTCACTGGCAATCAGCTGCTGCCATCTCATGCAGACTTTTGGAAGTCACCGAGCCTGCAGAAAGCTGCAGCAAGCTCTCCAGGCATCCCGGGCATCATTTATTTAAGCCAATTTCAAAATTCATGGGTTGCCAAAATCTCTGATTTAATCTTCTTTAAAAGTTTACAGCCCAGCTCTGCAAAGATTAAAGGGTGGGAGAAATGTTCACATCTGAAATCCAGCCTTGATTCCTGAGCCCTTATTACCACTGAAGAGTCTGATACAGAGAGGAAGGTTTGCTCTTGGTTCGCTCCCCAGGAAACAGGATCACCACCAGCACAACATGGTGAAGCTTCACTGCTTTAACTGAGCAAAAAAAAATTAAATACAAGCACGCTCTCAGCTCTCTGTGCTGGGTGTGCTCAGAGGGCAGTGTGCTGACAGGACAGCGTGGAGCAGGATGGAGCTGCGACCTCCTCCCACCCCTCACCTGATGCAGTGCGGTTAATCCATCTTCATTGCACAGGTCCGGGCTGATGTTGCTCTTCAGCAAGTAACAGACTGTAAGGGAAGGAGACAGGAGGAAAGGACAGTCAGACCAGTAATCCTCACACAGCTCTTGCTCTCAGCTAGCCCTGACCTGTTCAAAACAAGGGCAACTCACACCACCAGGGTGTTCCAGCGTGGGCAGAGCTGCAGAAGACCTCCCAGCCAAGAGCCCAACAGCGGCGTGAACCCATGTCCACAAGAATGCCAGTGAGAAAAAAGCCATCTTGGTTTTATCCAGCAGAGAGCACCAGAATACCATTTTCCCCCAGCTTCTTTCCAGAGGAGACTATGACAGCTCTCGTTTTCCTAGGGTGGTGCTGGAACACTGCGGTTGTATTTGGAGCTTTGCAGCCCCTGCACACTGCAGCCCAGGAGAGCTCAAGCACCAGCGGTGATTTGGGGGGGCTGAGTTACAAAATGTAAGAGAGATCTCACTGTGGGAGGGATGAGATTTTGCCTCAAGAAGTTATCAGTCCGGGACAAGAAGCCTCTCACACCTAAAATGCACCAGCCTTGCTTTGGACACTTCACAGGAGCTGTCAGGGTATTTGAAGAAAACCTCCCAAAGGCTTTCCTTTTTAATCGCTGCTTTGGGGGGAAAGGATGAGATTTATTCCATTAAAATGCAAATTCCTAAATCACAAGAAGAATCCTTAGCCCCTAAGTGAAAGATGGAGTTTGCTCTGAGGTAAGGATCTTGCATGGGACAACAGCAGTAAGCCCAGCAGGAGGACACAAATTAATAGCAACACCAGGAACCCTTCAAATTCCACACTGCTGGCAGAACCTGATGATCTATACCCATCTTCTGTTGTTTACTTGCTCATTCCCTGCTTTTTCTCCAGAGATTTCACTACCTAATGCTCTTCCCCCTTCAAATGTCACTGACAGCAGAGGCAGAAGCCAGAGGTTCATAATCATCTCCCTGGGGCCAGGGTAGCAACAGATATTCATGTCACATCTTATTTCACAGCAAGGATGCAACCTTGGGAAACCAGAGCTGCAAAACAAGGAAGACTAGCAAAGCTAAAAGTACAATAACCACCTTCAGAGCTGGCAACCGAAAAGACTGCAAGGCTGGTTGCTCCCAAAGCATCCTGCAGCCTCTGCTGTTTTGGAGCGATCTCTGTCCCATTGCTAGAGGGAGCTCCTTCCCCTGCACATCCAGAGGGAAGCACATCCACAGGGCGGTCCCTGGGGACAGAGCACTTCTGGCATCCGAAGTAGACACAAAAACCATGTCCACGATGACATCGGTGTTGATTTGTGAAACTTTAAGAGATTCAGCAAATGCACTCGTAAGAAAGGTAAATCGAAACCGAAGTGAAATTGTCTTTGGAAGCCAGTGGTCTGACGTTAGCAAAAAAGAAGGCAAAAACCGGACAGGAGTGAAATAAAACACTTGGTATCACAGGGCTGTTTCACCCAACTCAGAATGAATGCTGGAATCTACGTTTGCTGGAAAGAATTTCAAGGCACTGCCACCTGCTCGGTGCAACCGATACAAAAAAAAGCAGAATACAACAAAGACCAAAACTCACCCCCTGCTGCGGTGAGCCCAAAGAGTGGGAGTTTTTTCCAGCTCAAAGGCTGGTGCAGGAAGCCCACGCCTACACTCGGCTCATCCCCCCGACACGTGCACGCTTGACAGTAATAAGAGCGCTGAACCCCAGCCAGTAGATCCTATTTAATGACTGTGCTTCTACTGTTTCTGGCCAGCCCCAAACTCCTGCTCTCCTAATCCAAGCTGAGCGGCAGGCGAGTCATTCACCAGTGGATCTGGCTGTCTCTTATTTACTTTGGATGCTCTGCCATGGGGGTTTTAATTCAATCTCAAGTCATTTTAAGAGCCGTTGTGTACTAATGACGTGCAGCTCCGTAATCATGTTTTGCCTGATTATGGAGATTTGGACAAGTAGATGCTGGCAGATTAACCTTGCAAGTGCTGTCCCTCTGTGGGAAGAAGCAGATAGCATAAATTCCAGCTTGTCATGGAGTCTGGGGGGTTGTGTCGAAGGCTCTGTGATCACAGCTTGACAGAGCTTGTAAGAGTCCTGGAAGGGTTAAGATTCAGAGAAGGATTTATCTAACCCTAAAGCAGCTTTAAATTCTCCACTAACCCCTGCAGCAGCCCTCAGGTTCACAGTCCCCTTGGCTCTCAGCTACCCTCAGTACAAGCTCACCACAGCCCTCAAAACAATTCCCAGTATCTCCCAACACACCGAAGACTGACAACCACAAGAAAGCAGCAGTCAGAAAATGAAGCTAGGCATGGATGTGGTAGCAATGAGTCCAGGCAAATATGCCTCAAAGGAGAAATTAAACTCCTTTCCAACCAGTCCTAAAATGAAGTTTCCATCTCAGGGTTCAGCAGCGTGAGCACAGGGCTGAGCAGCAATGAGTTCTGGCTCTTCTCTAAAGTCAGAAGGATGTTACCTTCAGTGTTCTTCATGCTCCAGAAAACAGATCCCAACAGCTAGGCAGGAGTCCCCAAGAACTGTGATTTCCTACTACATACGTCCCCTTGTACAAACGAGGGGATTTACTCAGCATCCCACCAAGCTCATGGGAGAACACAGCCCCGATTCCTACCCACCACCCCCAGCAGCAGCTTCATCACCCCCCCGTCCCTGCAGGCAGACCCGCAGAGGGACATGGAGGGAGGACAGGGACATCTCATCTTCCCCATGCCCACTATCCAGGAATAGCCCTGCCCACATGACCAGGAAGAACAAGTCCTCTCTTCCAAATAACTTCAGGAGAAATGTGCCTTTGTGGGTTTTCCAGTGCGTCTTAAGAACTGTGATGCTCTGCAGCACTGGAAACCAGCCCCCCAGCCCCAGGGCAGTGGCACCGCCACCAACCTGCCCCACTGCTGAATGCACAACACAAGAGACAGAGACCTGAGCGAGCAGAGAGCTTCTCTTCAAGCCCACCGGTGCCACAGGCCTCGCTGCAAAGCCTTCTCTTCCCATCTCCAGGCACAAATGATGCCGTACAGGTAGGAAGCGTGTGCGTCAGCTGGCGAGGACGCAGATTAATCGCTTGCCAGCAGCTGACCGCCTTCTGCTGGCTCCAGCGTCAGCACACACTCGTCACAGGAAGATCCTCCCATATGCACAAGGCACAGCATGCAAATGGGTCCTCTGCAAGCCCAGGTCACTCTGAGACCAACAGAACTAGGGTTTATGGGTCCCACTGGCATGTTCAGCTCAGTGTCTAAAATGCTGAGCTCTTGAAAAGCTGTCCCTCCTTGCATGTAGGCAGGAGGGGAGAAGGGGCTGGATGTGTGGATAAACTTTATTGCGTGGATAATACTTTATTACGTGTCAAGCACAAGTTGTGGGAAGCAGTTTCAAATGCATAGCAAATGAGGGAATGAAAATGATTACAATAAGAGCTGGGTGAACAAATCGTTGTGAATAATTCATTGCAAATTATATTAACTGAACAATCACTCAAATGTATTTTCCATTATTCTGCTTGCTCTGCCTATAATTGAACCTCTCACGGGCCAAGATGGGGTACATTAATCATCAATTTATATTTTATCATTCACATCTGTGCTGTGTTAAATGGAAAAAGCTCCCACAACAGCTGTGAAAATACAGGCGAGGTTTGAAGTCGCCTTCCATCACATTTCCTCGGGCAGCCTCGGACACATTCTCCTCCCGAATGCAACAAACCCGCTTCTCAGGAGCTCCCTTTCCTCCCAAGAATGTCCAAATCCTGCTTATTCTCCCCAAAACTTATAAATCAGGGAGAAGGCATAAACCCCCACTGCACAGGCCCTAGGGAAGTATCAGTGTGGGGTAATCGGCTCTCTCACCTCAAGAGATATTACAGCACTATTGTTTTTCATCAGTGTTACTTCCCACTCAGTTTACACTAGAAACAGCTTTTCCAGAAAAGTTCCTAAACCAGATAAAAACTTCTCCATGGAGATAAAAATGTCTTTGCCAGGGCAGTTCCCCCTAAATCAATAAGCTACACCATAAAATTCTGGGTACTATTACACTCCCATCTATCCCCAGCATTTGTATACCTCAAGCATTAATAACTTGCAAGAGAAAAAGCCAACTGAAACTGAAACGGACACCAGGGAGAGGAAAAAACCCAAACACCTTTCTGATAGGCAGTCCTGATTCCCAAGAAATACTCAGTGGCAACAGTCCATGCTGGCAAGCAGGCTCACCTGTCTGCTCCAAGTTTATACACACACGAGCCATCAGGTTTTTTAAGTCCAGGTTTAGCTTGAGCTTTTGCACTCAATATTTTTAAACCCCTCTAGTTTACTTTCTGGTTCTCAGGCCACCTTTAAAAGCTCTTTTACTGAGGTCTCAAGAATAATTCTTTTATGTTTATACCTGATTTCACAGAATAAATGAAGCTTCGCTTGGATTAAGATGCACACTTTTACACACTGCTAGAAGCCACTTTCACCCAAATGTAGCTTTAGTCAAAACCCCAGTGCAGGAGAAGAATTCTTCCCGTAGTGAGATACCAGTGGTGTCTGTGCCACATAGATGTGTTGGCAAAGGTCTAGAAAGACTCATCCCCAGCCTGCCAGGCAAGGTCCCGTGGACGGGCTCGACTACTTCAAAGCTGCACGTTTACCGCTGTGGTTTTGCAGGGGTATTTGTTACCCAGGAGAAACACTGCCAAGAAAACAGCATTGAAGCTATGAGTGCTCTGCCAGAAAAGCATTCAGCTTCCCAACATGGCACACTATGATATCCCTGTTTAAGAGTGTATCTAAACCCTGAGCAGTGACAGGATGAACACACACAGCCTTATCCTCCACTCCCTGCAATGCACAACTGATAGCCCAGCCTGATCCATTGATAAACTCTGCAGCTCCCTAAAGCTTTCTGAAAGACAAAAAAAATCCACAGAAAACAAACCCCCACACCCAGACAGCTTCAAACACTTAGTACACCTGAAAATAAATACAGCCCAGTTTGCCTGCTGAGCTACAACTGAGACATCCCATCATGATGGAGCACCCAGCTTTCTTGGGAAAGTTCAAAGCCTGTTAAGACACTTCCCACCTAGTTTCTAGCTGGGCACACACACTCCTTCTAATAAACCCAGAAAACCTGGGAAGTTTGGAGAGAGGCCAGCAGAGCCCCATCTGCTTCGCGCCGTATTCACACGGGCAGGGACACTTCCCGCAGCTACACTCAGCCCAGGTGCTGCTTCTCTCAAGGAAAATCTATTTCTGATTTTGATGCTTCTTGCCTAAGAGGACAACCCCGAGGAACCTGCTTCGCATGGCAGGCTCCTCCTGCAGAGCTTGGGACCCACCTCACACACAAATTTTATTCTGACAGCACGTGAGAGCTGTCAACAGCTCATACATTTATTGAATGCATGGGCTCCAATTCTTTCTCCCCCTCTTTGTGTCTCTTTTAAAGAAGAGACAGAATTTTTGCTTTATGTTTTGAGCCCTGTCCATCACCGTAGTACCAGAGCCCTGAGAAGAATGCTGTAAGGGAACAGCCACCTACAGCTGCTTCTTGGATGAAGGGGGCACAGCCAGGTGCCCAAACCCTGCTGCATCCTTTATTTTTCTTGTTCTGCATCTACAGGACTTCAAGCTCTGATAATCCACTTAGCGCTGGCGATGCTAAAGCATCTTTCTTTCACAGCTGCCATCCACCTGGGATTACTCAGATAAGTCTGCAAGTTACCCATCTGCGACCAGCAACGCCCAAAGGACGCAGCAGAAACAAAGCCAAATTCATGTCAATAGGGATAATAAAATTAGAGAATGCTGCCACCTGACAAGCGTTTCTGAAGATGTAATGTCACATTCAAAAGCATCCTCACCCTCTCCTCCCACTACGACTAACACTGAAATTGGTCCACACAGGAGATGCCGAATACATAAAGGAAAACTCAAGTCAGATGTCCTTTTCCTGGTTTCCCATTCCTCATCTGTTATTGGAAGAATGAATTAATCATTTTGGTCTGGTTTTTACACAGATGACGGGCTTTAGAGGGGCTGAGTGTTTTATATAACCTTTTTGCTCAGCTGCCTTCAGCAGGATTTCTGTGGGCAGGGAGCCAGGAAAGCAGAGTCCCCAATATCATTGCGACAGGGACACCTGGGCTGCCAAAAAGCCTCTTCTCTCTTCAAGAGGCATTTTGGAATAGGTATTTCAATGGTGACGACTTAGAGAGCACTAAAAAAATAAATTTAAGTCGCACTTCTAGAGTGACTTATCAAGAAGACCAAGGCCAAGCTTCCCAAGGATGACTCAGAAGCTGCAGCAATGAGCAGAGCAATGCTGGCTTTTAGGATGCTCAGCAGAAGGCACTGACAATGCCGCAGAGGGAATCGCCCTGCTGCGCTCGGAGACACACAGTCCAGTGGCCTGAGCACGGAATGCCAACAGAACGCGATGGATGAGAGACAGCCACGTCCTGCAGCAGCACTTCGATGGGATCCTGCATCCCCCATCCCTCGAGTTCACACCCGAAAGGTTGGGTTTGGCAGGTGCAAGTGGGTGAGCAACACATCTCACTTCCCTTCGTGTTTCAGGCAGAGTCAAAGGCACCTACAGCCAGGAAATGCTCAACCAGGATCCGGGCTCGACCAGGACCTCCTCTTCTCCTACTGATGGGCTACTGCCAGCTTTCTTCCTACGAGCAGCTCTTCTTGGAAGTCATGTCAACACATGCAAATCCATTCAGACAACACAACATCAAAGCCTTTTATCTGAGTAGCACAGAGAATTCCACTTATATACCTGTTCAGAAACCACATTTGATGTATTGGACCAAAACCTATCTCCTGAGACATGCAGCAGGCATCACCTGTGATGTCTACACTAAGCTTATTAGAAAATAAATCTTTCAAGGTACCAAAAAGGAAATGCAGGAAAAACACCCACAAAAATTTGCCTTAATGGAAATTACAGCTTAAGAAATGTTTAGATAAATGGGAGCAATGGTGCCAGGAGGCAAACTTTTGCAGCTGTCTGAGCACATGAAGAGGTTCCCCAGTTACGTTAACGCAATAACCTAACAGGTGATGTGAGGAGCAGAACTGTAATACCCCACAAGCTCCACACAGAGCCTGCCTGCCAGTATTAGCAAGAGGATACTGTAATATGCTCTGTGTAGCAGGAAATAGTTCATATTGCCATTTGAAAGTGTTATTAGGTTCCAGAGTCAACAGCTTCTGCCCCAGCTCATGTTTCAGCCATCCTATGGCCTCAGCTAAGCAGCTGTATTGTCGACCTGAACCACAGGAATGTTTTTAGGAGTCTCTATTATAAAACAGGAAACTTTCTATTTAGAGGAATGGAAAAGAGGTTTTGGTGGAGGGGTCAGGAAACACATTCCTGCTTTTCAAGCTGCCCTGAATTAATACCAAATGGTTCCCTGGAGCTCAGTGTCAGCCCAGGTTCTCCCTCTCCTCTGCTCCTCAGCCTGCCCCACTTCAGAGACCCTTTTTCTGTGTTGTGCATCTCCAACCTTGCCCTTGTCTTTAGAGAAGCTCCAACTGCTCTGGCTGTCTTGGTACCTTCTCCATGCTCAGCAGAACCCACTCTGACCTCAATCAGAATGTTTTATTTGTTNTGTCCCCCTTTGGTTTAGGATGAGTGCACGGGGGACGAAGACCTCTAAGGGATACTGCACCAAGTGACACCCTTAGATCTGCTCCCATGGCTCACTGCATTCACAAAACCAGGTGCCATGTAGCCAGGGTCTAAACGCTTTGCCTCACACTGTGCTGGGACACGCTCTGCAACACAGCCCTTGCAGAACCAGCTTTATGTGGCACAGCAGCAGCAGGAGCCCGTGCCAGCCCCAGGTCCCACCCAGCCCAGATGAGTCTCACACCATTACCCTACATGGGAGACCATGGTGGGCACGCCAGGAGTTTGTGTAATCTGCTGTAACATCACCCCCTGCTCAACAGCATCGTTCTTTACTGGAAATGCTGCATTGCCACACAGTGCTGGAAGGGGAATGTCTATAAAGGCAAAAAAGTCCCCCCCCCGCCTTTTTTTGTCAAATAAAGAGAGATTGTGGTTTCCTTTTAAAACATAAATGCAACTCTCACACAAGTTTAGCAGCGACCTGAAGTTTACCACAGGAGCAGCAGCTGATCCTCAATTCTAACAGTTGTTCTCTATTTGCAACCTGTAATTATTCAGCAGCAAATTTTACACGATTCAGAGATTTGAATTTCAACAGAGCCTCTCATCCAGAGATCTCTACGAGTGCTGCTGCCTTTAGCTAGCAAGCTCCAGGCTGTCTCCTGGGATTCTACAATCAGTATTTGCCTTGTTTCACAGATGTGACATCTCAGACCCAGTTAGTCCAAGACTCGGGAGGCTCGGGTTTCTTTGCCAAGGTCACAGTGACAGTGCACGGCACAGCTGTGACAGTGCCCTTGAGCCCCAGGTCCCAGATCCTCCCTTTAAGCAAAAGACAACTCTCTTTTCCTCTCCCCCATCCCCTCAGTCATTCAGCTGAGAGGAACTGGGCAAAGCAGCTGAAGCCTCAACAGTCAAAGCTCCGACAGCAACCAGAGTCACGGTGACCCTGTAATGGACAGAGTTCATCCACTGTGCCCACAAGGACTTAAGAAGAGAAAGTGAAGCCGTGGCACAGCAGCAGCTCTCTGCTGCTATCGCTGCCTTGGGAAGGTCTCCACCGTTCTGCAAGTCACAAGAGGTCGGGGAGCCAGGTCATCCAAGAAATACCTGTGCACCCCAACTCTCCGTGCTGCAAATTTGTTTGCAACATAACCAAACAGATTAGAGAGCCGTGGGGACTGCTCTTCTAACCCTTGGCAAGCAACAAGCCCTTGTCGGAGAAGTCAAGAGGGTTTGTGAACTTCAAAGGTATTCAGCACTGCCTGGAAACCAGTTTGTACATCTCAGAGTTAAACCAGAAGTTAGCACCTGAGCTGGGCAGGAATGCTGATTTTTCACAGCTACAGGAATACTGATAATCAACGAGACAGGCCTGACAAAAGGGATACAAAGAAATCTGGGTGAGGGCTGCTGTGCAAAGGCAGCAGTGCCTCCAGCCAGGGGCTGAAGCTGGAGACCATCCACACTGGGGGACCTGGGCCAGCTGAGGATGATCTAACTCAGTAAAGAGCACGGTACAAACTTGCTGCAGGGTTGTGGTTTAACCCCACCACTCACCCACTCCTCCCCTCGCCCAGTGAGATGGAGAGGAGAAGCAAAACCAAGAAGTAAAACTTCTGGGTTGAAATAAGAATGGTTTACTAATTCAGTTAAAACATAGCAATAGCAAAATAGAATAATAGTACTGGAAAGGAATAGAACAAAAAGAGAAATAAACCCCAAGAAAAGACAAGCGCTGCACAATGCAATTGGTCACCACCTGCTGACTGATGCCTGAGCAGTGATCAGCTCCTCCTTTAGCACAACTAAACATCAGTGTGTTATCAGCACTGTTCTCACCCTAAATCCACAACACAGACCTTCACTAGCTACTAGAAAGAGAATTAACTCCATCCCAGCTGAAACCAGGACATCACGCAATCCCAGTTAGGATCCATTATCTTGAGCATCCAAGTTAAAAAAAAAAAAAATAGACAAAAAGCCAGTATTTCCTGATTTAATGGACAACGGTTTGAAATTCCCTTCCATGACTCCTCAGAGCCTGCAGAGATGACCTTTAAATTAGGTCAAAACAAGTGGGCATGGGGTCACACAACCTGGGTTGGTCTGTAACCTGACAACACGTCAAGTGCTTTGCATACAGACCACCTCATTTTAGTAGATACCTCACCTGCCCCATCACACAAAAACTCGCTCAAAACTTCTTCTGTCACAAGTCCTGTGTGATTTCTGCCTCCCACCCCCTCATGATGAGTGTTCCCTGGCTGGATGATGCAGCACAGCTTCATGGCTGCTGGGCGGTTAGCCCACGGGGAAGCAGCTTGAGAACTTGACAAGTCATTTAGACTTTTCAGAAAGAAAAATGAGGTCCACCTTGTTACCTTCACCCCTGCCATACCCCCAGACACCAAAGTGCCAGCCTCAAGTGAGCTCACCCACAGGAGCTTTTGCTGCCAGGTCTCCTCTGGTGAGCTTCCTGTGCTTTGATGCAGCAAAGTGAGAACCTGCGCACGGGGTTGGGAGCACTTTCCTTCTTAGCAAGCAGCTCCTGCACTTCAAAAGCTACCTCAGTCAGCTTTAAAACTTTCATCTGCAGAACACTGCTTCAGTTCATCAGAACCCTTCAGATCAGAGCTGGTGAAGAGAGAGAAAAATCAGCTCCCCCTCACAAACTGCTGAGCTGCTGTGCACATCGCGGCAGAGGAACCAGGACGCTGCCTCACGGCTGCGGAGCTCCAGGCTCCAAAGCCATGGGCACAGCTCACCCAGGGGTATGAACTCATAGCTCCCAACACTTAGAAGGCTGCTCTGACAGCCTCTGGGGTCAGTGGAGGAGTCTTATTTAATGTAAAGAGGAAAAGAGCTGAAACTTTTCTCCAGAAAGTGCTTGGCCTTAGTGCTTCAGAGCAGGCCGCTGACATTTCATCCTGTTTCTAAGACGAGCACTTCAGTGTCAGCACATGCTGTGGTTTTGTTTATTTATTGTGCTTTGTATTTACATGCTGAACTTATTAATACTAATAAAATACATACTTTAAACCCCCACCTTAAAAAACACATAATCCCTACAGCTCCTACGCAGGTTTGAAGCATCTCATTTATCAGAGCAGTATCTCTGAATGTTGGCGATGTAACTACCCTCTGTCAGGAACAAGGAGTTGCAGGCAACAGCAAGGAGCAGAGGGAGAGCAATATATTCCAATTCTCTCCCTCTGTCCCTTCAAGAGGTGTCCTGTCCCAGGATGAAAGACCCCGTCCAACTCTCCACATTAGTACTGCAAGTCAAATGCCTCCCATATACCCTCTGGAGCAAAGAGTCAGCTCAGAGGAGTTAAGAGTTTTCCTTTTTGCAACAGAAAAGCTTCAGTTTGCCAAAGAAATGCAGTTTTCTAAATAATTAATAGTCATTAAAATTCCCCATTAAGTTTTTCCATTAGCAATGGCAGAACTGTTCTCCTCTCCACAGTGGTGAAAACTCTGCCAGCTTCCTTATTAAAGCCAGTTTTGTTAATGATCCATTTTATTCCATCCTGTTTGCTTATGAGATCAGCAGATCCCTCACATCAGGGAGTTTTTCATTACATATTTCACACCACAAGAGCCCCAGCATCACAGGCCACCTTTTAGCCGTCACAAAGCAAGAAAGGTGACATCCATCTTCCGGGCTGGAACGGCAGATTGCCCTGTACTCACTGCATCCCTCACACCTACGCACAAGCAAACGGGGAGAGAGCCTCCTGACACTCATGATTACCTAAAACACCCCCACACTTTGAACGTTAAGACAAGAAGAAAGCCAGGCTCGAGCTTCACGTCATCTCCCATCGATTCCACAGCTTAATATTTTGACTTAAAAATTCACAGCGACAACAAAATGCTGCAGTAGCTAAACCCACCTTAGTAAGTTCATTCAAGTAATTAATGATTAAGTGGCTGCTCACACTGCTCTGCTGACAGCACTAATTACAGGTTGCCAGAGTGGATCCCAGCGACAGCGCAGGGAACCAGGGGTCGGTTCCAGGCTCGTGCATGGTATCCATGAAATCTCATAAAATCACTTGGGCTGGGCCCAGCACTCCCTTACTTCTTTCTGCTACTAAACCAAAACTTCAGTCTCTCCAGCACTGAGGGTAACTGAGCAACTTTGGCAGCTTCTGGTGAAAGAACACGTTTTTCTGCTGACCACCATCCAGCAGAAGAGGCTCGTAGCACCTTGCTCTTGAAGGACTTGCTCGTGGAAAGGAACAGGGTCCTTACAGAGCATCATGAGGGCAGGAGTTCAAGTGCTCTGGTTCCTGGAGACACCACAGACCGTTTTATCCCCTGTGCAATGAAAGGGGAGGGTTGCACTCTGGCTCACTAAACCTTCCTCACATCAACAACCCTGTCCTTCAAACACGGGCAGAGATCCACGTGTTCCGTGCGACCTGTGCCAAGAGCACTCGTACCTGGTGTGGGAGATGCAGGAGATCTGATCCTCATTGCTGGATCTGTGATCAATTACAAGATCTGGGTCTGGGCCTACCTTTGTCTGGAAAAAAAAAGTCTTACAAAAAAATTGATGTCTTTCCAAGGAGCTGTTTGGAACAAATGCTTCTGAGATGTTTCCCACGTTTCTCAGACTGAAGCAAATCCCACTCCAAGCTTCCATTACCACTTCAGTTATGCTATAACAGAGAAATCATGTTTCCTTCTCTACATCTCGTCACAGAGAATAATTTCTGGGGAAAGGAGCCCCAACGAGGTCTGGATCTGACACGAGCAGCTGAAACCAGTACAGTTGTATAATGGAAACCTGACCTACAAACCCTGAAGCAAGTTTTAGCCATTCCCCTTTGAAAAGCAGGCACATGAAGGCTGCATGCTTCTTCTGCCCTGGCTGCTGCTCTGGCTTGGCTCCATGCCCTGACAGGACCATTGTAGCTCCACCTGGCACACCTAGGAAGAAGGGAATCACCAGCAAAAAGCAACTTCAAATAGGCCCTGGTTGCCTAAATCACATAATCTGTGCAACCTATTACTGGGGGACAGAGCACATTGTGCTGGCCAAGGTCTCCACACATCACCATGTACCACTTTCTGTTGAAGGACACAGGGAGCAGCAGCAGGGTCGGCCCTACCTCTCCCACCTAAGAAGGGCACTGAAGCGAGGGGCAGGTCCCCACCAAACATGCATCCCTCAGATCAAATGGCAACAGACAGTGCTCTGGGGACAGAACAACTGCGGGGGATAAAAGGAGCAAGATGACAGTCAGGCTTGGCATGAGGCACAGAGAGTTTGTGGGACAGACCATGTTAACCTCTTCCCTGCCAAAGCCTGGCTCGCTCGCAGGGCTGTTTCTCAGGAGGGTCGTTTCTCTAGGCTGACTCAACAAAACACATTGGTTTGAGGTGTTCTGCGTCTCAGCAAAGAGGCTGAAAAGGAGAACATGCACACCCCAGGGGTTTCCAGAAAATAAACCACACGTAAAAGCAGAGATCAGTGCAGGTGAGGTTCAGGCGAGGCCACCCCCACTGCAGGTGGAGAGGAGCAAATCATGGCAGCTGTGATCTGCCGAGTCACTGTGGGAAGGTGACAAGACCTAAGGCAAAGCCACCTCTTCCACCCCAGCACCAGTCACAAGAACCCCATCCAGATGGGAATTTGGACAGACACGAGCCCCAGTTCAGGTGGGCAAGATGGGCAAACCCTCCCTTGGATCTGCAGTAAAAATTCAAGAGGATTAGAAAGAGGTTCTTCAAGGAACTATGGGAGGAGCAAGAGCTCTTCTAAGGAGGTTCTCATATTATCAGCAGTTTTGGGATACTTTGCAACCATCTGGTGCCTCATTTCTCCACCCAGAGTATTTAAACCAAGGAGTTTCTTCAGATAGTGGACTAAATTTGAATTATGAGGTTTTCCCAACTTCCTGACTGGCAATCCTTTCTTTCTGGCATTTCCGAAGGAGAAGTTTTCACATCCCCCAGCACTAAGCCAGCAGGGATAGACAGGGGCCAGGCTACACTGACCCTCTGATGGGTCCTATTTGGCCACATTTCTGGCTCAGCTCCCACATATCCACGTCACACAGGGTGCCATATCTCTCCTCACAGATAACACTTCCCTTTCAGAAGAAAAACAGGTTGATAAAAACTGCTGAACCCTGGTCAATTTATCACGAGAGAAAAAACCAAAACCAGCCTGGAGTCCGGAAGGGTCTATGAGAGCCTCTTTGGAAGTCACCCCCTTGCCTCCACCTGCCTCCCCAGGCAGCCGGTTGGAGCACGGTAAAAGGCAACAGGAGCACAGAGAGCTACGTTTTAGATCTTGCACATCACCGCAGCGGGGAGTAACTCCCTAACCCCCTGACTTCTTTCACAACCACACCAGCAGCTTTGCAAACCGGGGGCAGATTTGGAGGCAGCCGGGGCTGCGCTGCTGCCCCAGCTCACGAGAAGGGTCGAGCACCCTCAGCCAGACACCAACATCTCCACCAGCTATTCCTCTCTTGTCTCACAGTAACTCGAGGCTCCTTTTCACAACCGGGGGCTCTCTGGAGCAAAGACACATTCCCCAGATGCTGCTGCTGTGCGCAGGGAGCCTGTGAGCCATGGGCACGCACAGAGCCTGCAGGCAGGAGCGACACGGAACGGGCATCTCTGGTGATTTCACGGCACAGCGGCACCGAGAACAGCTTTGCGCTCCTAAAAACCAGGAGAATTAACTTCCAGGGGCCCGCAGATTTTAGCACTAAGCTCATTTTTCCTCTCTAGCATACGTCACCATTACTCATAGAAATCAGATTTCCTGAAGAGAGAGTACAAGAAAATGATGTTTTCTGTGGTGAATCAGTTCAACGGGGGCTCAATAAAACATGATTGACAATGAGCATTTTCTTTCTGACAGCTCATAGCAAGTGATCTTCTCCTTAAACCTACTACATTTGCAAGTCTAAGACTAATCTGTCCAGAAATCAAACAAAACATCTGGAAAAAAAATTCCCAGCGAATATTGGCCAAGATTTGCAAAGTTACACCCCCGAGCGTCACCTGCTACAGCATCAGACAACTCAACAGTAATTAATGTAAAGCCGACAGGGCTTTGTGGAAAGAGCCATCAAGCGAGTGGAAAATGGATGGGAATTGCTAAATCAGTTTAGGTTTCTCCTAACAGGGGTAGATCAAAAGCAAACTAACCTGATTAGGAGGAAGAGACACTGAGCCAGATCCATCAAGCAAAGCAGAACAGCTATAAAAAGTGACATTTATGGTGGATTTCATTACCAGGCTCTCACAGAGCAGTCAGCACGTACCAGTGGGTCTGGCCCAGATTTATGGGCTAAGGGTAGACCCTTTAAAATAAGGACAGATGCCCTCCCCACCTCCTCAGCTTACTTCCCTGGTTAAGCAGCTCTCAAAAAAAAAAAAAAAAAAAAAACAAAACAAAACAAAAAAACTAACCAAAAAAAAAAAAAAGCCCCCCAAAATTTAACTAAAGCAAGTAAGTGATGCTCGGTGGCTGTTGCCTGTGCCCTTCTCCCTGCACTGGGCAGCCTGTCCCAGCTACGGGCAGGTTGAAGCTGTGTTACCAGACCAAGGCTCTTGGCTCAGCTCATTTCTACACCAGTGGACAAGAGAAGAGCTACGAATGTCTTCTGTCTGGACTCCTGTAAGGCCTTTGACTTGGTTCCCCACAACATCCTTCTCTCTAAACTGGAGACATGGATTTGATGGGTAGACTATTTGGTGGATAAGGAGTTTGTCTGGATGGTCACATGCAGAGGGTAGTGTCAATGGCCTGATATGCAGAGGGAGATAGGTGACAAGTGGGATCCATACTGGGACCAGTGCTGTTTAATGGCTCAGCTGATGACATAGACAGAGGGATCGAGGCACCCTCAGCAAGTTTGCAGACAGCAGCAATTTCAGGCTGTCCACACGTGATGCTCCATGGAGAAGCTCTTTCCAGAGGGCACAGCAGAGACAGGACAGCTGGCAAATGAGATGCCCCAGTGATAAGCAGCATGTTGCAAGGAAAGTTTTAAACATATGTGAGCAGCTCGGTAAGTAAACAAGAGCTTGTTCCCCTGCTTGTTTCCTGTTCCACAGCTGGAAAACCCACAGCCCCTTCCTGTGGAAAGGGATGGAGGAGGGTGGGGAGCCCACAGCTCTGGGGCTGCCCCAGGGAACCACTCCTCCCCATAGCAAAGAGGGGAGAGATTTCCACTGCTGCTGGGAATTCCTGCTGCTGCTGGGGCAATCCCCAGAGGGGACAAAATACCATGTCACTGTATTTTAATGCCGTGGGGCAGGAGTGGTTAACTGGGTGATCTTCACACAGGCATCCACCAGAAAGGAGCTGAGCATTTCTCAGATAGACTCTGTATTCTTAAGAAGCTCAAATGTGTTAGGAAACCAAACTGACTTCAGTGGAAGTAAAAATACCCAAGTATCTCCAGAGATCTGTGCCAAAATGCTCAGGAGTGCACAAGAAGTCCCCAGCTAGGGGTAGCTGAATGTGCTCTGCTCAGAGCTTGGTCCAGGAAGGCTGAAAGAACACGTTTCTGGAAGCTTTCAAATCCCAGCAAATGATACAAGGATGAAGCAAAGCCAGATGGCCAGACCTCTTGTCTTGCCACCCTTGTGCTGCTCTGGGCATGGCTCCTTCCACCTCTAGCAGCAATTCAAGCTGTCAATCCCACTTCACAGGAGGGAATCCATCAATAAAGACTGCCCTTCTACTAGAAGACAAACCTCTGAATGAACGTGAAGCAAGAAATATTTCCTGGCCTCTGCTCCCCTCCGGATAAGCAGACAGACCTCTGGATAACCAGCAGACAGATCGATGCTGCAAACACTCCTGCCACCAAACACACGGGAAACCGCAGAGCGCCGAGTGATACGATGAAGGGATGTCTCAAATCTGTGTGACAGATTCAGTGCTGACCTGTACTCAACTGACACTCTCCCCTGCTCTGAAGAGTGATGGGAAATTGCTGCAGATGAGAATAATTTGGGTCAGGGGGGAGAGCAGCAGCTTGTCTATAGCTATTTCACAACCGCATGATTATAGAAGAATAAATTTGCTATGAAAGCACACAGGGAATCGTTAGCTGCCCTTTATGATTAAATTTTAAACTCACTGGCCCTTCTCATAAGAGCACAATAGACCTGCAGCGTCTCTCCACGACCCACTGTCACCTACCA
>VWZY01008445.1:189277-239888 GCA_013399075.1 Chloroceryle aenea | reverse complement strand
CCACACACCAGGCAAGTCTATACTGCTTCTTGCAAAAGATGCTGGAAACAAGAGCAACATTCGCTAGCAGAGATGCAACTCAAGTGGCCAGGGTTCCTCAGCATCGTGCTTCTCTCTGTCATGCCAAGGGATCAGGAAGATCACACTGATTTTGCTACCTGGCAGAGCAGTAACTCCAAAGCCTGCTCCAGGTCTCCTACAAGAAGTGTTTTTACTTCCCTGCAGGGAAGCAAACTCCAGCCCCTCATCGGTTACAGGGGATTGACTTTTAGCCCTTCTTTCCTCCCCCCCCCCCTTCAGATTTTGAAGCAAAACCAAAGCTCTTTGAAATGATGCAATTAAACCAATTCTGAGCAATCTGCAGTTCTCTCATAGAGGATGCACTGAGCAAAGCCCTGCTTTTCAGTATTCCAAATAGGGAAAAAAATCATCCATCTATGTAGCTCTCAATCCATCCCCCCAAGCAGGGAAGCTGAAGAGATTTACATTGGCATGTAAATCCCTGCGACAGGCTTCTATAAAACCAGTAAAAGAGGCACACCCAGAAGGCAAAGTGTTTCACACCTTCTCTAAGTAGAAACTGTGAGGAGGAAAGAGATGAAAGCTGTCTCCCTTTCCCCAGATCTCAGTCATAACTCCTGCCCTACCCTGGCATTCACCCACCCAATCCAGGTAACACTGCTCTCACCCAGAATCACAGACTGCTGGGGGTTGGAAGAGACCTCTGGAGACGAGTCCAACCCCCCTGCCACTGCAGGAACACCCAGGAACAGATCCAGGTGGGTTTGAAAATCTCCAGAGAAGGAGACTCCACAACCTCTCTGGGCAGCCTGTTCCAGGCTCTGTCACCCTCATCATAAAGAGGTTTTTCCTCATGTTAAGGTGGAACTTCCTTTGCTTCATCCTGCGACCATTACCTCTTGTTCTATCCCAGGGTACCACTGACAAGAGACTGTCTCCTACTCGACACTCACCCTGCAGATACTTGTAAACATTGATAAGCTAAAGGGTCTCTCAGCTTTTCCTCATCAGAGAGATGTTCCAGTTCCTTCATCCCCTTCGTAGCCCAGGTGTCTAGGGTTCTCAACGCACTGGGTGCTTTGAGGATATAACAGAGTTGTAGCAGTGATGCAACACTCTAGAGAGCAACACGACCTCAAGCGTAGCCCATCCCATGGTTGTCAACACAGATGCCTCTGCACATCACAGCACAACGCGGATCTCACACATAGCCAAAGACATTGCCAGGCACAAGCACCGTACCTTCCTCCAAGTCATTCCTCAGAGAAGCCTCCAGCAGAGCCACGCTGGCTTCAAAAGACACTTTCTTTCGGTTAACAGCGTTTCTCTTCTTCTCGTGCTTCCGCTTCTTGTGCTGCATCTCCTTTTCATACTGTGCCCACTTCTTCAGCTGCTGAGCCCTCCGCTTCTGGGCTGCCCGCAGCCTCTCCAGCGTGGGGACCTTATCCAGCAGCTGCAGCTCTGTCAGGAGGTCCACGTGGGCATCCATCGCTTCTGCCAAGTGAGACGGGGTGCAGGATGTCTCAGCAGGAAACGATGTCCCAGCGCAGGTCCTCTGGATCACGGCCACCTGCTGCTATACCAGCATCCTGAGGCCGACCTGGGAAGGGCCCATCGCAGTGCTCTAGGAGAATATGGTGGAACCTGAAACGAGGAGGAAAGTGTGAGGGATCAAGTCAAGTCTCATCCTCCTGTGCAGATAAGCAAGTAAGACCGTCCCACTGGAAAACTCTCCATGCAACATCTACCACCTCAAAAGGCTGCTCACTTAATTGCACTTTAATTGCTTGGTGGTTCTCACTGGCCTTTGTGACTCCACCCTTTACTCATTCCCAACAACCAAAGCTCTCTCAGCTAGTTAGTAGCTTTAGTGTGCAATTAATTCATTCCTGTCTGTAGTTCAAGGTAGCCCTCTCATGAGCAAAAAACAAGTTGCATGAGCAAAGATCACAGAATGGTTTGGGTTGGAAGGGACCTTAAAGATCATCTATCACCATTCCTCAGACAACTCAGATCTAAGACACATTCTTCTCTCCAGCTGACCCCTTCCAGCATAACCATCACCCCTCATTGCAGGCGCCCCTAGCACTGCAGCCAGGGGCTGTGCTGCACTGAAGCACACAGCAGCCACTTCCACTAAAGTATTTCAGTCTGAGCAGCAAAATACCGGACAGAGGAGACCCAGACCAAGTGGTAGAGGCCAGGGCAGCCACAGACACCAGGTAAGGCCATCCCAGCACAAGTAACCCAGAAGCCAGAGGCTGGAGATGCATGGAGCTACGCATCCAGCACCCTGAGGTCAGGCAGGTTTTCCCAGAGGAGCTCTACCCCCAGGAGCATCATCTGCACTCTTCTACTTCATCCATCAGCCCCTTCTCAAGGGCAGATGGTTAGCACATGGCTCCCAAGGAGGTCTTACTAACACAAACAGTCTCAACTACTTAAAACCACAGGGTTTGTGTTCATTTCTCTCTTCCTTCAGGGTTTTTCTTCACCACACACCAGCTCATTCTGGTTTTGCTGTCCGAGCTCCACAAGCACAGCAGCGACAGTGGGTAAATCACAGCCCCAGACCATAACATCAGAGACCTCAGACCTGTGCAACCCACAGAGGGATCAGCCAGGGGACCCATGGGCAGCTGCCCAGGCATCTGCTGCACAGAAAGAGGAAACATGCCCCAGATTTGGGAGCAGTCCAACAGGGAAAAGTGCATTTGAAATAAAGCCAGTGTCATGAGCAAACTGAACCAGTCTATGTTTGGAGGGGAAAACAAAACAAAACTCAAAAGAAAAACAAAACAAAACAAAACAAATTTAACCCCCAGACAGAAGAGTTGATAGGGAAGGGAAACTGAAGAGCTCAACCATTCACAAGCACCTGAGAAAGCCTCAGCAGAGCAGATGAAGCCATTCCTTGCTCAACACTTTTCCTCCAAAGAGGAAGTGACAGTTTCATAAGCAATGGATGCAAAGCATCTAGGGGAAAAATAGCAGCAGAAGAGAGGTATCTAGATCCAGGAGAGAGACATGGTGAGGATACCAAACCTCACCCCATCCCAAGCCAGGAGAAGCCACCACCCATCCCTCTCTGGAGGCTGAAGCAGCCCAATCAGGGAGGCATTACCCCAAGGAGCTGCAGGAAAACGTCCGCGCCATGCAGCACTTCCACCAGCTCGCAGGGAATTTTGCAAGGTTGAGTCACCAGCTCCTTCCAGAGGTTGCTATAAACCTTCTGCAGGACTCTGACCTTACCTATAAATATCTTGGCAGACTGAGAGCAAGACATGCCATTTCCACCACAAGATAATTAGCTTGAGAACTGAAAACAAACAAACTCAGCCAGAGCACACCGGCAGATCCCAGGCAGTCACTTCAAGCAGTAAGTGGCCAACAGAAGGCCAAGGGCAGCTTCAGCAGGGCCTGCAAACCCTTCTTTGAGGGTTCCAGGACAGACCTGAACAACAACAACAAGCCCTGTTCTCTCCCCTAGGAACTTATGACTGAATAAAAAAATTTTAAATCCCACTTGTTTCGCACAGGGACTAATCCTTGTGAACCTCTTCATGAGAGATACACTACCTAGAAATACAAATGCTTTCCCAAGATGGAAAATAGCAACTCACAACTATAGCCACACGCGTCTGGAAAGCGAGGGGAGCGTGTCACAGCTCCTTCACGGCACCAGAGCCCCCTGCAGCTCTCCCTGGCCCTTGTCCACAGCCCCCACCAGCTGGGACTCAACCACAGCCCCCAGAAACCCATCCGAGAAGAGCGTGGCAAACAGGGCCCGCTTCCCACAAAGCTTTTCTTTTGGAGCAGCCGCGTTTCCCAAGCCCCGGCGCTTGGCCGGAGAGCTCTCCACCACCTCTGCGGAACCCGGCTCCCGTCCCTTGCAGGCATTCCTGGGGAGGTATCTTTTCTGGCAATCTCTGCTCCAGTAACACAGGCTGGGGATCTGAAGCCCAGTTGACAATGCCTCGAAGGAGGGGAGACGTGGGCAGGAAATGCCTCTCGGCACACCACCCGTGGCACTCCCACCCTGCGCCTTTTCCAGACCCCTTCGGCCATTGTTCGCTGAAAGATGAACAAATATTTTCCAAAACACACCTGAATAAGAAATGAGGACCTAATTCTGTGGATTTACTATTGCAAAGAAACCTTACTGCAGCATTTTCCTGTTTATCCAAAAAAAGCTGGAAGTTTTCTCAGCAGTATCAGGATTGCACCTTGGAAAGAGCAACAGGACACTGATGTATAAGGAGAGGAGAAGTGTGGCTTGCTCTGCTTGCCCCTGTTCCAGCTATCCTGCACACATCTCCTCCTCCAGCAGCTCCTCTGCTCTCACAACAGAACAAAAGGGACATTCAAGTGGCCTACGAAGGGGAATGAAATGGAGAGGAGAGATCCACGAACACCAAGAAATGTCTCCTGAAAGTATCAGATACCAGTGGCTCCTCAGACCAACCTGCAAATGAATGTCTGAAGGAGTAGAGAGCTCACCCTGGGAAGTCTTCCTGAAGAGGACACAGCAAAACCTCTCCCAGACCCCAGCCTCCATCCCTCCAGCTCCTTGTTTTCCAAGGACCCAGCTTCTTCCCCATACCAAAAAAGTGGCACACTGACTCCGGATTGCACAAACTGGTCGGTCTGACTCTTGCACAGCTTGCAGGTAAACAAATGCCGAGACCTGGAAGAGTCACACAAGTGGCTGTGTGGGTGTTCGTGGTTTGCAAGACATTGCATTTCGGTTTCTGTTTTATTTAAAGAACAGGAGGAAAAAATAAAAGTGTTGTTCCCTGTGTAGGACCAAGCTGCGTTTCCACGAGCTCAGCAGATCTGCCGCTGTGCTGAGCACATCCTGCCCCCCACACACAGACCCTGGGGATAGGGGGTGACAGCAGTTCTGGGCCCAAAGGAAGAGGAGATGCTCACTGCTGTACTGCACTCGTACCATCACCGTGGCAGAGACAGACCTGCCCCAGCCCTGTCAGAGATCAGTCCCTACATGCAAGTCTTTTTAAAAAGTTTGCATTTTCTGTACATTTTGTCTCATCTTAGCCCAAGAGTCGTCTCACTAAAGTCAAAAGGACTATCAGGGTGCTGCTTACTCACCGGCAACACAAGAAGAGATGGGAATTCTGTGAAGCAAGAGCTTACCAGAGCCAGTGGTTGCAATGAGCCACCCACCCCCTACCACCAACCCTGCCTGAGGGGTCCTTCATCTCTTACACACACTTCTTCCCATGTAATGTTTAGAGGTTGACACTTGCATCCCACAAAGAAGACGACTGCCTGTGCTTATTTTCCTGTTACACACGCAGAGCTGCCCCCCTCGACCTTCCCACAAAGCTGTCACACCCTTTGCCACGATATGCTGCAGTTGGAGATGAATCTGTTAAAACAGCTACACTGCCGAGTGATGCTGGAGAAGCTCCTCATCTCCCCCCCAGACGGTGAAGCTGGAGCTAAGACCTGCAAATGCTGTCACATTTCCCCAAGGCAGTACTTACAGCACAGCGTGACACCGAAGCAGAACACAAACACTTAGAAAAGTCCTTCACTTAAGTATCATCAATTGATTTGGGGTTTATTCCACTTAAAAAATAATAAACACAAACATGGAAGAACAACCCTTGCATAGGACACCGTGAAATTAAACAGTTCAGCAACTAGAGAATTCTTCTAAGTTGTGCATCTTCCAAGCAAAGGTAGAACTCATGACCCAGGTACGTGAGCAGCCACTTCCGAAGTCAAGAAGCTCATTCTCCTTCACTGGATTACTCGTGCGGGGGCACCTGCAGGATCGGGCCCAGCGATTAGGGGAAGCATCTGCACTTGCAGCACAGAGTCCAGGCGATGGCATGAAGAGTGACAGAAATAGCCCTCTCCTCCTCACCCCGAGCTAATCTCTCAGCTGGAATTGGAAACCAGGCATGAAAGCCTATAGCAGGGATCCCAGTGCATAAGCAGCCTGCAGAGGAGGTGGCTGCCTGATTTGTTTCATCGAGAGTCAACTGCTGCACCTCGGCAAGGTGAGGAATTGCCAAGTTTACCCCTTCTGCTTCCTACAAGGACCAAGGCCAACCTGTGCTATTCCTGCCCCACAGAATGCTAGATGACCAGCCCATCACAGCCCTTTTGCTGCATCACATCCTCTAGCAAGGAGCACCAGCGAAGGATTCACAGGCTTCTGTTTCAGGATTGACACCGCTTGGCAATACAGAGCGGCCAAAGGTGCGTGGTGTGTATTGCTGCTCCTGCTCTTGGCCAGGATCTGCACAAGGTCTGGAGGAAGCAGCAGAGCAGCTCTTCATCGCTTGCTCCCCGATGATGGGAAGAGCTCACTGGCAGCCCAGCAACTGTAACACCATCCAGAGACAGCCAGAACACTACTGAGAGGAGGAGGTGACAGACGGAGGGACAGGCAGGAGCAGCAGGGAAAGACACAAGAGTTCAGTTGTCCCCAAGCGAGAACAGGGCAGGGAACACAGGGAGGCTGCCCAAAGCACGGATGTGCCACACACAGAGCCGAGGTCAGTTTGCTCCCTCCCCTCAGCCCAGGGGTGAGAAGGGCAGCAGCCCCCTCCCGCTCTTCTCCGAGGAACACGCTCCAAGCCATTTCCTAAACCGTGTCCCTGCCGAGCACGTAACCATGCCAGCCTTGCCAAGGGGCTCCCCACCCGGCCCCCCGCATGCAGCCTGCTCCCTGCAACACCTTGGGAGGATGGGAAACCAAACCTCTCCTGGCCTGCGGATGGGAACAGGGAGACCTGCTCTGGATCGAAGGCTCTTGGGATTTGTAGGGGTTGTTTATCTAGGTGGTCCTGCTCTGGCAGGGGGGTTGGACTGGATGAGCTTTAACAGTCCCTTCCAACCCAAACCAGTCTATAATTCTATCTCTGGTCCCATGCTCCAGCCATGAGGTACTAGTGAAACTCTCTGCATCCCTTGGTGCTACTCTACCAGCTCTGGCTATTGCTTCTGGTAGCAAATTCTTCTTGCATGAGCCATGTGATCTCCCTGCCCCGTGCCGTGAAGCCCTGCAGCCCCGCCACGTTAACCACACTGAGCAGTGATCAAGATGAAAAATTGTTGCTGCCTGATTTAATTTCACCAGTATCGTAGAAGCAAACGGGTCCTTCCCCCACTCAGGGCTTCAGCAGCATTTTAAGCTCAGCATTTCCAAATGAACGGATCCTCCTGAAGGAATGAAGGGGAAAGTGGCAGGAAAGATCACTTTTTCTTTTTTTTCAGGTTCAGAAGTCTTCTGGCCAAGAGATCACATCAGAAATCGGGAGTTTCAGGAGAGATTCTTGGCTTTCCCCAGGTTTCTTGTATGCAAAGTAAGTAACTTAATCCCTGCCCCAATTACCCTCTTAAAGTGAAGGTAGGGTTTTACCTGTCTGCAGCAAAGGAGGTTTCATTGCTGCTTGATGCCAAGGTAAGTTTGATGGTTAAGGTGCATCCACCTTTTTAGCTCAATGGAAAGCTCAGAATTTAAAGCTAATTTCTTCCCAGAGAATTCAAAACATTTTGGTTTGGCTGCTTTATCTCTAGTTGCAGATAATCTCTCCCTCACCCATGAGCTCCTTCCTTCGTAGCAGTGGGAATGAAATGCAAGCAAGAAAGCAAGCAAAACAGCAAGTCAAAAAAAAAATCTCTGGAGTCAATGCTGGTAATAGAAAAGTTTAAGTGCCTTATTCTTTTCTCCTCCCAACTGTTCCACTTCTAACAACATTGGCAGTTGTGTGAGGAAAGCCCCTCAGTGTGTTCACTATATATATTTCTTGTAAACACTCAACATAGCACAATATACATTCTTTTTCCTACCCATATTTCAACACAGGCTTCCTCAAAAAAACAGACCTTCTGTGCCAAGCAGTCCTCCCCCACATCAGCATGCTTGGAAACGCTCTGCTCCTTCCAGTGGCACCTCAGCGAAGAGTGAAACCCATCTGGTGGTGGTCCCCAGACGTAGGTATACAAGTTCTCATCAATAGCTGGAGACCTGGCTCTGCGGGTTTGTTGGAGGCAGCCAGAGACACAGAGGGCTTTGCTTTAGTAGGACATAAGCCCAAGCAGGGCTTACACGCATGATTTAGGAGTGAGACAGAGCATTAAAGCGAGACCAACTCGGTGCTTGCTTTCCTCCACGTGGCTCTTCTGCAGAGCTGCTCCTTAAACCCAATTCCCAGTGCAAGGCAGCAGGACTTGAGGCATTTTAGAAATGCCTCAAGACACTCCATAAAGCAACTGCTCTTTCCCATGCCTGCTCTCTCAAGGCTGCCACTTGTCTGCATTAATCTGTCCTTGCCTGGGTGGATTTTCAAATCCAACTTTTCTGTGGATAGTTTTTCTGTTCACCACAACTTCAGGTTTCTTCCCTCTCCTCTCCATTTTTGTTCCCCAGCATCCTACTTGCCAATCAGGCTCCCAAGGCAGGACAAACGAGTTCAGCTCTCAGTCTCTCCCTCCACATCCATAGGTGGCATGGGCTCTTCCAGCACCCTCACTGCAGGGAAGCTCCAGTCTGGGTGCTGGATGCACCTTCGCGGGTGCCTTGGGGCTGCAGAAACTGCTCAGTCTCCTTTTGCTTCCCTAGGATGAAGCCTCAGGTTTGCCCCCTGCTATCAGGTCAGTTGGTGAATTAGTTAAAGCAGAAACCCTGAGCTTGTGGCCATCACTGCGCAGGGAAGGGAGAGGGACATTTCAGTTAGTTTGAACCTGAAAATCTAACTGCGATTTTGAACTGAGTTAAAAATCAGAAACTAACTTCGGGGCTCAATTTCCATCTACACACCAAAACAAACCATCCCTTTTACCCTGATGCAATAGGGAAAACTATTCCACAGCCTGCAACTCTGCAGAGAGCACACACTAATTGCACCAATTCATTTTTTTCCTTGGATGAAGACTGTGCACTTCAAACCACGAGCAAAGCTCTCCCCCCTCTGCTCCCCACTGACTGTACCCGAGACAGCACAGACAGGCTCCAGGCAGCACCATAACACTCGAGAGAAGATGATGCTTCAAGACAAGGAAATTTTATTCCTTCAAGAATTCATTACATACCACTCCCCTCTCCCCTTTGCTCTCCCGAAGAAAAGTATCTGCTAACAAAATTTATCTCTGGCATCAGAGAAACAGCAGGATCCCTGCCCTTAGGCAAAGAAACAAAAGATCAGAACGGGATTTCTGTGCAAACATGAAGCGAATCCCAACGTCTCTCGCAGAGAGCAGCCCCATCTTCTGAGCCAGGCAGTTAAATATTGAAGGAAAGGCATGCAGTGGCTCCCATTATGTGGAACAAAAATTAATTGAGGGCAGAAGTCTCTGATTCGGCTCTCCATTTATTTTTTCCACAGCACATTATACACGAGTGTGGGTTGCAGTACAGACACCTGCAGGGAAGCAGCCTGATCCATCTGTGACAGTGATATTACCTCCTTTTGAGTTGGGATTTTTGTGTGTTGGTTTGCTTTTTTTGTCGTGTTTTTTTGTTGTGTTTTGGTTAAAGCTTCCATTTTTTATCAGCATTGCAACAGACAGATGTGTGAAGTCTTCCAAAACTGCATCCCTTTTCCTGACATTTTAAACTGCACATTTTAAGATCTGTAATTTGAAAAACAACATTTTCTCCCTAAAACAGACACTGAAATAAGACATAGGAAAAAAAACCACAACCCAAAGCTCATTTCCAACAGATTCTCAAAAATACCGTGGCAAGAGCCCACACCCTTCCCTTAAGATATAAAATAGAGCCCTATTCACCCACACCTCGGTCTTTCCAACAGAAATCCTTCCATTGTTTAAAGCCACTTGCACACATTTCACATTTGGCCCATGCAGGGGGGAATTAATCCTGGGAACAGCCCTATCCTGGCACAGCAAGGAGGCAGAGAAGTGCCTGGATTTTCCGTTTGCAGCTCCCAGGCACCTCAAGCTGTGCTAACGTGGGCTGTTTCAGTGGCAGGGCTTTTGCAGGCTCTCAGCTGTTGACAGGGATGTGCCTCTCCCAGGGGATTCCCGCTCTCTTTGTCACCTCTGCGGGATTTACTGCGCTGCAGTGACAATGCCAGCAGACAATGAAGCCACCACCACAATGATCAGATAGGAGGAAGGGACAACGCGTGTTGGGTTCATGCTGTGAGATGATGCTGGTAGGCAAGAGAAGACTTGACCCTGCACATCTATACTGGGGTCTGCTACACCAACAGTGATGTCAAGAGATAACCACTTCCAAGCTGGACACCTCAAACACAGCAATCCAGTGTGAGGTCCAGCAGATGCTTGTGCAGAAGGTAGGAGAGGTCCCCAGACTGCCAGACTGTGGCAGCAAATACCACACAGCCCAGTAGCACCAGACATTTGCCCCGGCCATGGGACAGATGTCACCAGCTGGGCACAACCACTACCAGAGCGCCTGGTGCCAGAGCCAAACAGCCACCGTGGTGTGAAGAGAGGTTCTGAGAGTGGCAAGAAGCACCTGCACGTGGGATGCCACGGTGCTTTGTGGTGGGCTTGGATCCGACTGGCAGGATTTGAAAGTGTTTGCTACGCACTTGGCAGGAGGAATATTGATTTTGTGGGAGATTTAAGAGAGGATGCTCTTCCCAACAATCTGATTTATCCTTTTTAAATAGCAGCTGTATTTAATTATTGCTGACAAAATGCTTTCACCTTTAAGGCATATGGACACTACTGAGCATACCTATAACCACTCCAATAACCCTCTAAAGATCTTAACCAAATAGCACAAAGGTGCTCTCTGACATGTAGGGCATCCATCAGGGAGCCCATATGTCTACTCAGGATGGTGCTGCCCACCTGCCTCTGCCATGCAGGGACCAGCGGGGTGCCCACAGGCTCTGCTGGGAGAGTAAAGAGGCGAGACTTTGGGAAAAATGAATTATCCACGCTACAGTGCAGGATGTTTTGCTCCATATGGCTCAAACATCTGGATTTGTTGTCTCAGACACAGCCCTTATTCCTTGAACTCCACAATGACTTCATTCCACCACTAAACCATACATGTATCACCCCTCCTCTCCACAAAATTCATCCTCCTGTCCACCTTGCCTTTGCAGGTCAAGGTCAGCCACCATCACGCAGGAAGACAGCCCTGAGGCTGCTGAGCTGACACGAACAGACCTCCAGCACAGCAGGACAGGCTTCTCCACAGCTCGCCAACAAGCAGCATCATATAGCTGCTGCGGGGTACCAGTATCAGCCCATCCACAATGGCAGCAAAGATCAGACACCGCTGCTGCAGGGCAGTCGAGACTCTCTTTGCCTGAAGCCTGCAGGAATATTCTAAGTGCATCTTCTAGAAAGCTGAACTTTAACATTTCAAGAAGACAACGGCTTCTTAAAATGCACATCAGCAGAAACCCCACACGGGAAGCAGGCTGCTGCTGGCAGGGCTTGGCTGAGGAAAAGCATCTCCACCAACAGCCCCACCACTGCCTTTTGTTGCCACCTCCACCCAAGCACAGCTCCAGAGGAACTTTCCTGATCTTAGACACAAACCATCCCACTGAAACAAAATGTTTTGCTAGCAAAATGTCGTTAGCACTGCTTTCTGCATTGCCAACACCATCAGATTCAGTCTTAAATCAGACACAGAGCAGCTTGCCACTGCCTTGCTTGCGAGGCAGATTTTCTGATTCTGAAGTACCTTATTTTTAGGCGCAGTGATCAACCCACACGTCACCATTCATGCCCTACTTTCTGTGTTTTCTGCTTCTACACTTGGCCACAGAGATGCTACATTGCCTTGACTCGCTGCTCCAACAATACAGTTGCTCCGACCTTCAGTTTCATCAGATATTTACCACTTCTTGGTTTGAAAGTATGATTTTGGATACTTTAGGTTAACTTCATATGAACGCAGTACCAGAATTCTTGGTACTACTCGACTCCTCTAGTTCTTACTTTGCTTCTTCCATTTCTGGGATTACAAGAACAAGGGCTTTGTTGCCACAGGCCAAGGAGAACTAAGGAGAACCTCCTCCATCCATGAGCACAAGGTTTAGCCATCCTTCTTTGCTGTCTTGATGTGCAACCAGGCCTGGACATGCCAACAGCCAGAGCTGCCCAGAGGAGAAACTTCCCAAGATAACAACGTTTAAGGGCCAGAACTCATCTGGGAAGAATGGTAGCTCTTCATGAATACTTTCTGGAGGGCTTCCCAGGCCCAGGTACACACGCTGCTAGATTTATTGTGTACCTCAGCTGAATATTTGTTCTGAGTGGTGGTTTTATTTGCATGGCAGAAAAATCAGTGTTCTTCTAATAAAAGTCAAATTCAGGTCACCAGGGCATCTTAAATCCAGAAATCTGATCTGCCCCTGCAGATGGTGGAGATGTCCCTTCTGCATCCCCCTGACAGATCTACAGCACCGCTCCCACCAGCTGCTTTGGTGGGTTAAGCAAGCCAGCAGGCAAAGCCCACCTAGTACAAAGCCCTTCTTAATTTCACATACCAGATGAGCTCTTGCTCAAGATCTTGTTAATAAAAAGCCAAGTCCTACACAAATCCCCAAATCTCAGCTTAGCACTGTAAAGTAGAGGAAAATGATGGTGGGTATTACTAGAAACCACAAAGCCAGCAAGGGGTTTACGCCTTCCTCGGTCTTTCTCCTCTGATGGGTATTTGTCCTTTGAACCGCTGAGCAAGTAATCAAGCAGAACTCATGCCTGTGAAATGCTGCCAACATCCAATATTGCCACATGGAGCCACTGTAGAGCAATGCCTCACACTTGGCGTTTTCCCACACGGATCACTAGAGATGCCATGACTATGCTGCTTCGTCACATGGAGGAGCTGGGACAAAGTTAAGGTAACTGGCACTTGAGGAGCAAAGCTGCACATCACCAGCCTTCCCTCTTAGGCCATCCCTTCTGTTCCAGAAACACCCAACCTGCAACTCCTGCCCCCCTCCCCTTCCAGCTCAAGGGCAAGGCATCACGTTGTAGTGTGCCGAGAAATCCCTCACCTACAGAGCGGAGGGAAGAGCTAATGAGCAAACTCACAAGGGAGGTCTCTTGGCAACACAGGGTGAGAGAAAAGGAGGGGAAAATTGCTGCCAGCTTGTTTGTGTGCACTTAGGGTGGCATTTCCAACCCTGTAATTGTTGCATAATGAATTTAGCAATGGAGTTCAAGAGCTATGATTCACTCAGGCCAGAAAAACATGAGTCAGCCCCCAAAGAATCATGAGATGTTAAAATTATATACATTTAACTTGAGCTTGACAAATCTGAAGGAGCAGTGAAACATCAGAGTATCTCAGCACAACTGGAAACACCATGCAAATATCCCCACTCCTCCTCCCAGGCGCCGCAAGACAAGAGGGGCACGAGAGCAGCACCTACGTCGGCCGTTGCAAATAATTTACGCTCGCCACCAATGCCCAGCTCGGGTTATCAGCCCCAGCTCAGAGAAAGGCACCTGATGCTCACCTACTGCTTACACTGACTCACTGAGAAAGGTGATAAGGTCCCATCCAGCCTAAGAAAAGATCTTTGTGCAATCCTGATGTGGACCTCTGGGGAGAGTGAGCTCTTGAGATGCTCATTTCACTGTGTGACCAGCACAACAGTCAGACAGAAGACAGGGGAGGAGAGCAGAGGGGGTCGTGGGGAGGTGTTTGCACAGGACCAAGCAAGAAACAGGGCAGATTTATTATGGAAAAGGATGCCTAAGCTAAGGAGCGCATATGGATTGATGGGAGGTGATGCAAAGAAGGCCTTGGAAAAACAAGGTGCTTTCCTAGCTCTGTTGGGTGATCTTGCTTAAGTCATGCCCTGTATTCCATGCTTACTGAGCTTGTACATATGGAAAGTTATTTTGAAGTGAGATAGGGCGCGAAGTCAAAGCAGAACAACTATTCTGGGTTAACTCCCTAGGTGGATTCTTATTCTAGAGTGGCAGTACCTTTTCCTAGTTTAATTCACTTTAAAAATAGATTAGGCCAGTGATTCTGATCTGCAAGGCCACAGGAGCTGGCCTGCTGCTTTTAGAGCATCCTTAATTAGAGCCCGATATGGGGACATGGGGGACTCCAGAATGCAGATGTGATAGTCCACTTTTGAAAGCATTATATTAACCTAAAACAGGAAAGGAAAAGCCATCAGCAGGAGGGTCTGCACAGCCAGCACTTGGGCAGGAGCTGCCGCACACAGGGTACACCTTGGCAGGAGACAGCCCCACGGAACGCACCGCCAACCCCAAAACAAACTGCACCAAAGGAAACCCACAATCTGCGCTTTGCACACAAACCAAAGCCTTCTCATAAAGCCATTTTTGTTTGAGGTTAGTTTGAATTTATCAGGCTTCCATTCAGCCTCATTAATCGCAGCCTATCAAGCTCTTTCAAATGCAAACATACAAAAGTACCAGCAACTGCACTTCTCTGTCTATCCTTCTGCTGCTGGAGTTATGGAAGGCTGTGAAGCAGGAATGCCAACCCACCTGGCTCCTGCTTTTCAAGCACTTCCCATGGGATGAAATCAGCTGACTATTCTGGAAACAAACAAACAGAACCCAAAGTCAAACAAACAAAACCAACCCCATACTGATCTCTTTCCCTGACAGTTAACAGCATTCAAGGACAGCAAACAGTGTTGTGCAGGAGAAAGCGCGTCCCTGTGAAAGTCGAGGGGGAGAGAGAGATACGTGGCTCCCAGAAGCACCAGGACCAGCATCAGCAGATGGATTCTGTCTCTGGAAGCAGGGACGGCCAAGCCGCCTTTGTCAAAGGCTTTGCATTTCCTACTCGGGCCTCCAGCGCTGGAGATCTCACAGCTCACCTAATCCACATCAAACGGTACACCGCTTGTTTGCTTTCTATGGGTATTAAGGCTCAGCCTTCCTCAAACTATTCGGTTTTTTTTTTTCCCTTGGTGCCTGCGTGGCTGTTAACCCCCCCGTACTGACACACACGTTACTCTGAAAGCACCACTTGCCCCAGGTATCGGATGTGCCAAGGGGTGCTGCTGCATTCAGATTCACTCCAGTGTCACCAGCTCTCACTGATGAGCCTTTTCCCTGCTTCCCTTGAGATCTGGGGTGTAGCCTTCAGTCCTCTCACCTCCCAAAGTCTGACAGCTTTCTCAGCTGCCCTTCATCTGTGCTCTTTGCTGAAGTCAAGTGCAGCTCTCCCCACCAAAGGGGGAGAACTACGCTGGTTTCAGTGGGGAAGGCAGAGGCTGCCAGTGATTCACATCCACAGTTACCAGTCTCCTGTGCTGCTGCCAGTGGCAAGGCAAACTCTGCTCTGCTTTGAGCAGGAAAAGCAAAGCACCTGGGCTGGCTCTGCTGTCCTTTCAGGAGCATCACCTTCAAAAAAATTTAAATATAGTAGCTGTGTATATAGATACACATATACATGAAGAAAAAACATGTTGGACAGCAAAAAGCAACAGTTTAAAATGAACATGCTCTAAAGAAGACTGGGTGAGTGGCATAGCTGGTGTTAGCCAGCATCATGAGCAGAATGGCTCTGTAGAAATGAATGAGCCAGGGAGCACATGGAAGGGAGATGAGGAGAGACGAGGAGATGAATAGAAGACGACAGATTTCTAGTAAGATTGTGATAAGCCTCTTTAAACTTCCCTAAAGGGTGAGCCAGCTGGCAAGGCCATCCTAGGAGGTGGTGTAACTCCACTAACAGCCTTGCAAAGAGCCAACAGCTGACCCCTTTCACACATCCCGGCTCACTCCTGAGGCTCTTTAAGCATGGAGGGCTGAACCTGACATGGCTAGATGCTTCTTACACCGGCACTTGACTGCAATTACAGCCCTCCTTGCAGAGGAGCCACCAGCCCTGAACTCTTTTCACCA
Organism: Chloroceryle aenea; assembly: GCA_013399075.1. Classification (NCBI taxonomy): domain Eukaryota; kingdom Metazoa; phylum Chordata; class Aves; order Coraciiformes; family Cerylidae; genus Chloroceryle; species Chloroceryle aenea. The sequence continues at coordinate 224,021 of VWZY01008445.1, read as the reverse complement.
AGCAAACAAGCAGGGAGGTCAGGCTGACCGTTAGCACAGGCTGAGCACAGGAGCCTGCTCTCCCCGGCCCTCACCAGCCGTGCAGCACGCTTTGTTGCCCACACCGGGGCTAATCCTGACCTGCATTCCCAGCATCAGGCCATGAAGCTGCTGAGCATGTCTGGGGAGAGGCACATCGCTCCTGAAAAGGGCTTTGCCAAAGCAGGGAAGGGGACAGCGAGGTGATGAACGAGGCCCCCCCATCATGCTTTCATCTCCTTCCTAAACTCAGCTCTGCTGGGATCCAAGGCAGCGCCAAATCCTCCAAAAACATTACACCCAGTGAGCAGTTTCACCATTAGAGGAAATGAGAGCTATCCACAGGGAAGGAAACACTGAGATTTTTGTACTGTAGGGGATGGTACCTTCAAAACCAGCTGGAGGTGGAGTGCATACCCTGCCCAGGTATGGAGAGCAGAGGGAGTTTACTTCGTGCCCTTCCCAGCACCTCAGCCAACCCCCATTAGTATTTGAAACTGGAGGTATCACCTGGGGCAGCAGAGGGTTTGGGAGCTGACAAAAGCAGCAGCCAGTCTGATATCAGGCAAGTTTTTCTTCTTGGGCCAATTAGCTGGTGATATAATTTGCCCACTAAGGTCACTGAATCATCATTTAGCAGTTTCAAAGGAGACAAGATGAACTGCAGGCCAATCTTCCCCCTCCAGCCGAGGAGTGATTCAAAACACAGTTAATGATAGAGGCTCATCAGCATCTGGCAGAGGATTTGAGAGGGCAATTTATTGCCCAAGAAGAGAGACTGACCTCTTTCAGACGGTGAAGATGCAGGAACTGAGTTCACTGTCTTAATTCACAATACTAACACCCAAGAGCTGCCAAACTTGAGGCAGACAGAGGAGGTAAAAGCAAAAAGGAGAAACAGATCCAAAACCAGGTTAGGGAAGGTCACAGTCACAACTTTGTCACCAGTGGGCAAGAGACCTTCTTAAGGATGGGAATAAGAAAGGAGTAACGTGCCCAGAAGACTTTTAGCACAAACCCTGTCTTTTCATGAGTTTATATAAGATAAAAATGAGACATCCCCTCATCCACAAAAGCTTCATTATTTGTCAACCTCAGGCTACAGAACCAGTAAACACTGGTTGATGTTTTTCTTCTTACTGGATGAAATGTGCCTGGAGGCAACAGGCATTTTATAAATTATTAAACCAAGGGAAAATAAGGTTCCAACAAAGTGGCTGCAGAAGCACCAAGGAGCCGGTACAATTGGTACCAGCACACTCACACAGAGTCATTTTTCCTGCAACGACAGACTCAACAACAAGACATTGTTAGAAACAGGCAGCCTGGACACGTGGTCTCGATGGCAAAGAGGAGACGCAGTATCTCAGCATTTCATCACATCCACCACAGATATCTGAAGTTCAACATTTTAAACCTTATTTTTCTTATAAATTAGTCATTTATGTCTATTCCTTCCAGTCAGAGGGAAAATAAGCACTTTTTTATTTTTAAGCCTCATGAGAGATCTCAGGACACAAAGGAAAACCCCTAAGAATGATGTAGTAACGTAAGAGCATTTTCAATATAAACCCCAGGTTTTGAGCCAACCCATAGTTTAAATGTTAAACAGGGAAAGGAAAAACATAAATGAAAAAGTATTCTTCACATTCTGGATTTAATACATTCTGTCCTTAACAACTAATGTGATCCCTCTCCAGATCAAACTCAGTTCCATCCAGAAAAACCCCCTCTGCTCCCTGCCATAGCAGGAGCTGGCCCTTCCATCTGTGAAAAAGCACTTAACAGTAATGGCAGGGCTGAGGGCACCCGGGTCAAGGTGAGAGCCAGGGCAGCCCCGACAGCTGCTTCTCCCCAGGCTCCTGACGCGTTTGGCAGGGGCACAGGAGGACTCAAACCCAGAGGTTTTGCTGGTGTCTGTCCCCCAGGGTTGTGAGCTCTCTGCTTTCTTCAGCATGGTGAGAAACCACTACCCCTGCTACACCACTGCAGGCTGGAGCATCCTCCTCCAGCCGTTATCACCGTGCAGAAGAGATCCTTCCGTGATAAGTAAAGATATAAACATGAACTTGTTGGCTTGTCATCGGAGTCAACCGAAAGCACCTCTACCGGCGCTGACACATCCACCTGGAGCTGGAGGAGGGCTGAAGTTCAGGCTGAAGTTCACCTGGTCTGTCAGTACCTGAAGGAGACTCCCTAGGAGAAAGACCTTCACCATCTCACACTGAGGGCAGCCCTCGCAATCCTGATACCACTGCGGGAATTCCGGGTGCTTCTATTTCTGCTACCTTCAGTATACTTCTTCCCATCCCAAATCACCCCAAAAGGAAGAATAACTCTCAATACCGAAAAACCCTTCACGAGCAAACACAAGAAATTCACATCTTCGGCGTCATGGGGTTTGCACCATGACCCACGGTACAGTAAAACACTAACACCAGTGGTTCCACGGAGGGAAAACCGCCGTAGAGGGGCAATTCCATCCTCAGCCTCGGCTGCGCCCAAGGCAGGGTTCGCCCTTTACGGCGGGATCAGCCGGGTGCTAGCCGGGCTGCGGTATCAAACGCCTCTCGCCAGCCCNGGTGAGAAAACAAGGGTTTGTCTGCGTTCGGGGGGTGTGTGGCCGGGGAGGAGTAATTAAAATAAACAAATAATTATTAAAAAACGTCTTCAAGTTTTGGTGGAAGGTTACAGCCACGCCTCGGCTTTCCGGAGGCTGCCGAGTGTGGCCGCAGATAAGATTTGCCCCGACTTCTGAGATGCGGGCTGCTGCTGCCTGCGCTGAAGTTGGAAGGTCTGCGGAGGATATCCGGGTTAGAAACCGTTTTGACCTTTTTTCGGCGTAAATAACCGAGCCCGGCAGCAGGTTCCTGTTTGCCGCAGAGCGAGTCGATGCTAGGGACGGGATCCCAGAGCATTTTTTTAGGAGAAACTTAAAGCCACCCCCAACACGATGTAACATTCACAACGGGCTTTTAAAGCAGAGCGACTGATGCCGAAAACAAATGCCATTCCTGAAGTGTGCCTCATGCCCAATTTATAGACAGACAAAGAGAGGCAGATAAGAGTCTTTGCCAGGAGTCAAAACCAGTCACCGGAGCCAGGAGAGATGCCAAGAAGCCTCCTGGGCCAGGGAGCGGCACCCGGGAGCCCACGCTCAGCCCTGCACGGGCTGGGAGTGGAGCAGAGCGGATTCCTCACGCTGCTGTCAGATATTGCATCTGGGATCAGTTTCCTTTTCCAGGGTGAAATAGGTTTCGGAAGGTTGGAGGATTAATCACCATTGGCCCTGTTTCTCCTTGGGAAAGGGCCACCACCCAGACCTAACTGATCCATGGGGAGACAGCTCCAACCATCAGACTCTGGGGGTTCATTTAAAGGTTCCAGATCAACAAATACCTTCTGGTTAGAAATGTGACTGGCTCCTTTGAGCAGGACAATGTGCGGGTAAGTCTTCATGGGCAATAAACCCGGATCTTTGTAATTGTACCTGAGTGAGAGAGCACCCAGAGTGTGAAGGTCTGATTAAGGTGGGAGTTTCCTCTGTTGAGTGCCTGGGATCTCCCCTTCGAATTCCCACGTTACTGCCACAACCTGGGAGAACTGTGTTTTAAGACTCACAAAGTCACATGGAGACAGGCTTTAACTACAAACTTGTCTTGCTGCTGCATTTGTAGCAAAAATCTGGAAAGCAAGGCTGATGAGAAGAAAGTACATCCATGTCCTTCTTCCTGCTGGAGCCACAGAGGTGTAGGTGCAGGATGGGAGGGATGGGAAAATTTTTAGTTAAGTTAAATGTTAGTTATGGATCTGGGACTAGACTTAGATCCTCATCAACCTGGGACCTTGTCAGCCCTGGGCCAGAGGTGGCTTTCCAAAGCACGAGTCTGGCAGCCAGAGCCTTAGCCCAGGGCACTGGAGAGCCGAGCAACTTTGGACCGGCCTCTGAAGTCCATAATTCAGTTGTCTGGTTATTTAAAATGTGTTGTAAGCACAGCTGCTTTCTGAGGCACGTATGGTAATGATGGGGGGAGTCACATAAACAATCTGGCTCCGGGCCAGACCAGTGAGTCAGCATAAAGAGCTGAAATGCATCTTCACAGAAGATCAAAAAAAAAACCAACCCAAAAAAACACCGCCAACAACAAAAAAAAACCCGACTCTGTTCATATTTAGGTAGGAGCATTGCACTTGGGATGCTAAGGCCAGCTACCACGCCAGCAGGTTCTTGCGGTGCCCAGAGCCCAGGAATGGCAAAGATGGAAATCTTCAGAGCAGAGGGAGGGGTGAGCGCATCAGAGAGAGCCCGCAGGCATCTGCATCATCCTGAGTCTTGCTGGCAAATCAGAGCTCTTGCTTCGGTTGCCAATACAAAGATTTGGAGCTAGAACAGAAATTTGTTTGTTTTATATAACAACTGTTAAACACAGCCAAAACTCAATGCATCAGGTTTTCTCTCTTTGGAGGGTACAAATTACAAAGATTACACAGATCTAGGTTAAGAAACAGGGTGTCTCGAAAGCACCGTTATCATAACAAGCACTCCTAAAACATCCAGCATTTTCAAAAGCCCAGTTCCTAGCATCTCCCTCCTCATCCTGCATTCAATCCAATTTCACAGCTGGGTTTGGTCCCTCAAATTCCTTCCTGTAGCAAATTCACTATTTGCTGGGAAGATTTAGCCCAGGTCTAAGAACAGGATTTTTCTTTTGTGCTTTTCTAATCCATAAGTTACTCAGCGGTCAGACGAGACGCTGGCAACCAATCAAGTCTTCTGGATTAACTAACTAGGTAGGAAGCTGCAACGATTGAAGGGCACTGAGCAGACCCCGTAACTCAGACACACGGAAGCAGCTGCCAGTCTTGGGCTGTGCTGGGAGCTGAAAAATGTAGAAGTGAGGGGATGGTTAAAAAAAATAATTAAAAAAAAACCCCAACCCTCCTTGTTCTGCAGGCACAGGGAGCGCTTGTGCTCATGATTGCTGCTTCGCCGCACGCTCGCGCGGTGACAGCTTGTCAAAACAGAAAGCGGCCGAGCGTAGGTAGGCTGCAGCAGGAGCTGAGCGCCGTAGGAAGACCTGTGCCAGCAGCCCCATGCCTTGTTTTTCCCCTTTCCTCTTCAATTTACTCTTCCATCCCTATGGCTTTAATTCCCTGTCAAAGTTGTCTTTTCATGATCTTGCAAGGTCTCCTGGTGTATTTTACTCCAGCTAAGAGCTGCTGTCACAGAGAAGCAAGGCTGTTGCAAGCAAGTAGGCAATAGCCACACTTAAACCTACTGTGGATGAGTGTGAGCCTCTGCAAAGCACAGCAGCAACCTACTCTCTTGTGTCCCAGCACTGCTCACGGCCAACGTCGGGCAGCACAGTAAGGGCTGAGGAGAAGAAACAAGCCACAGGACAAGAAGTGAAGGCAGAAGTTACAGTTGGTGGACGTGGGCTGCTTGGAGCTCTGGGGCTTGCTCAGTGCAGGAGGTAAAGCCAACTGGGCAGGGGAGGCACAGAGAGCACTGGGAGGGTGAGGGAGATGGAGGTGGGGAGACAGAAGGAAATTGGCAATCCTGCAGTATTAAGAATGAGGTCGAGGGCTTTTGAACATTGATAGTGGGAGGAAATGAGTGGTGTGGCACAGGGTGAATTTTGGGGTGGTGACAGAGGAGGAGTGACTGAGCTGCGGGGTGTGGGTTGTCTAGAAGGAAGTAAGAGGGGACAAGGAAAGGAAAGGATGCTCAAACCAGGGGGTTGCCAGTAGCGAAACACTATCTTAGAGAAAGACACATGAGCAAGACACTGACATTGATTATTCTCTGTAAAATAAAAACCAACAAACACACACAAAGCAAACAAACAACAGATTCAAGGGCCTGGAAAGTGCTGGACTCATGGGAAGGCTCTCAAACGTCATACAGAGGGGCACATGGAATAACCAGGGGCTGAAAAAGGAAAATCGGTGGAAGATAATCAGTAGGAAAAGAGAGGACACCAAGGGAAATCTGAGTGGCAGCAGAGATGTGTGACTAAGAGATGGAGAGGTAGATCTGGGATATTTATGCTGATTTCAGTAAAAAGCCATGAGAGGAAATCAAAGATTTGATGAAGAATAAACCAGGAGGGAAAAAGAGAAGGTGCATGGATCTGGCTCCAGGGTGGTACAGCAGAAAGAACAAGAGAAGTCAAAAGTGATTCATCTTTCATACTTGAGCATCAAATCAGTAAAGACCAACTTTTCAAAGGCTGGCAGAAGGGACCCTGAGGACTGTTACACTCCATCCGCCAAACTGGGCGTGAGCCAGAACTGGCAGCGTGACTTCCCACCAGCCCAGAGAGTTATCCAAGTGCATCCTCACTGCTACACAGAAATTAAGACTTGGGATGGCACCTACGGCAGATTGTACCTTGTAAAGATACCAAAAGAACTCCCCCACCCCCCCATCAACCCCTAATATTGACACAACTCACCCTTATCAAAGGCTGTCACTCATTCCTCTTTTCTGGAGGCACAAAGGCCACCCCCCTACGAGCAAAGCACTCAGTGCCAGCTCCAGCAGCAGCACTGACCCAAAGCTCTGCTGCAGGGGCAGCATCCAGGACTTTCCCAGAAGAAGGCCACTCGCAGGCACAAAAGCCAGGAGCAGGTTTGGAGAGTAAACCTCTCCAGATGCATAAAGAGCCAGGACCAGGTTGGCCTATGGAAGACTTCATGCCTTGAAAGGAAAGAAATATTCCAGGCTGGTGGGCAAAGATCCACAGCTTGCAAGGTTATGAGTTAAAACCCCTGTGGTTAGGAGCTGGCTGCCTGCCCAGCACTGAGCATGAAACTACATTCCTGTTATTAACAGCGTGCTCCTCCTTGTCCCCCACCTTTGGCTGAGGGAACGGGCACCTCTCAGTCACCTCATCACTGCTGCCTGGACTGAGAGCTGTCCTTAGAGGCACTTCCAGTGCTTCTATCTCAGGTGAGCCTGCTCACAGGGTCAGCTTGAGCACTTGGCATGAAGCACTTTGGGGCTGGCTTTTGTGGGGTGGGGGGGAGGGGAGAATTGCTTGGGTGGTGCTTTCCCCCTCCCAACACCTCACTGACACTGCGGGTCAAGCGAGAATTACACTGCAGTGGAGCAGAGCCCACCGGAGCAGACCTTCAGTAACAGTGACTTTAACCTCACAATTAATCCCTGCATCCTTTCTAATGCTTCCAGTCCCCTGCTGTGGCCTCACTCCAGCTGCAGCCTCCCTCCAGCTGCAGCAGAACACAGAAACATGTGGGGCTGGGGCCATCTCCAGTAGTTTCTGGGGGAAGACCAGCTGGACAGCACAGCATTTCTTTCTGCCTGTGGTTGGGGGGCTGAAAACCTTTGCTGTGATCACAGATCTGCATCTTGCTTCTTTCCTCGAATCCCTGGATGACAGGTCATGCCTGTTACTTTTCTTCACAGCAGGTTGGGAAGATTAATTAGAAAGAATGTCTCAAGGTGCAAACTTCGCATCTGGCTGGAAATTCTGAAGGTCAGAAATACTCAGTGTCTTCATACCTGTGAGAAGCTTTGAGGGGAAGATGTTTTGAGGGGGAGATACAACTTACAGTCAAAACATCAAAGCCTGGCATGCTGCTGGTGCTCCTTGGACTAACGCAGTAGCAACAGATGCTGTCTTAGGGAGTTTAAAAGTGTCAGCAACTCATGATGAGGCAAACCTCAGAAAACACTCTCCAAAAGGACTTTAAATCATAAGCAAGACTCTCTGGCTACCCAAACCCAGTTATTTCTGGGCAGCCCTAGGGTCAGTGCTGAAGACTTTGAGGAAGAAAAGATCACATTAGGCAAAGCAAGATGCCCCTAAAACATCTCAGCACTGGAATACCAAAGGATGGTTTAGCTTTTAGATAAGATGATGCTCTTTTATCTGCAACCACATCCACTCACTTCCCTTGACTTAAATGAGCCATTGCTCCTGCTTGTGCCCGTGAATTTCTGCATTTCTTGTCTTGAAGAAATCACCCACCCCATAATTCACTTCTGGAACAGGGGTGCTCCTTCACCTGTATTTCACAAAGCTGATAGGAATTCAGAAGATAATTGCCATGCTCCCATTCTCCAACCTGGTGGAGAAAGGGAAAGCAGAGACTCACAGAGAAACCCAGAGCAGAGCTGTGCTAGCAAGTGTAGTACAGCAGCAAAATGGGGTCTACACCACCCTGAGAAACACCCACAGCCCTACACCATTCTCTAATCTCTGTTCTTTAATCCATTAAATAAAGGGAATGTATGGAAATGGTCCAGCCCCAGTGATATACCCCTAGATCACAGGAACATAACAGCATTATTAAGCCTTGTGGTAACTACAAAGTGCAACGCTGATTTTGAAGGTAAATGTCAATTTTACAGAGGACTGTGGTGTTTAGAGGGAAGGTCAGAGCATTACCAGAGGAGAAACATGACATTTTCTACCCAACTTTCATGTACTGGTCCCATTAAAGGGCTTTCCACCTTCTGCTGTTGATTGGCAATTAACTCAAATATCTCCTGTGCACTGCACTTGAAACTCATCAGGGTTTTGTCATCCTCTGTCAGCTTGCTCCCCAGTTTAGACAAATATTGCACGATAATCTGGTTTACATTATGTGCACAGAACATTTAGCCATAAAATCCCCTGTGGCATTCGGGTATTTGACAAGCTGAAGAGTTTAAGGTGTGCCTGGCATTTCTGTTTAGATATACAACTGTTTAATGCATTTTTGAGGCCAGTCTCAGAGAGAAACTTGGCCTCAGAGCCTGTTGGAACAGAAAAACTGCAAACGGGTTTCCCGAAAAATAATACCAAGTTTGGGCAGGCACTGGAATCATGTAACCCTCGAGGTGACCCCGCCGTGCTACATCTTGAAGCCTTCTCAGTCCCCCAGTTCTGCTGCCCGAGGAGCTTCAGCTTCTGATTTCCAGATGGGTTTATTCATGGGGATTTTCCATCTGTTCTCATGGCTCTGGTGCTTTCATTCAGGTCCTGCTCCTCTGCTGAGAATGGTCACACACTGTTAGTTTCCTGGACCAGCACCCCAAAAACCGGCCCATGTATGGCCAGCATCCCACCCCACCTCGACTCCAAGCAAGTCATAGAATGATGGAATAGTTCAGGTTGGAAACAACCTTAAAGATCATCCAGTTCCAACCCTCCTGCCATGGGCAGGGACAACTTCCCCTAGACCAGGCTGCTCAAGGTCCCATCCAACCTGATCTCAGTGTTCCAGACAGCTGTACCTGGCTGGGCTGACTTCAGAGGTGCTCCGAGTTCATCAGGTCTTGACCAGCTGTCATCAAAAGAGCACAAGGAGACTTTTAATGCCAGAGCTGCTTCTTAGAGCCCTGGGCAGCACACGTGCCTGCCCCATCCTGAAACAGAGATCCTGACAGTTCATGCATCTTTAATGATGCTGCTCAGCAGAGTACACATTTGATAGCTGAAGGCATAAAAGCCTCACCAGGAGCAGGAGTGTTAGAAGCCTTTGTCCATCTTTCAGGGCCAGATCTAGTTTCTACAGTTAATGAAAGTCCCTCTGTTAGTTTTAGCAGGACTGGACTCCGAGCCTGAGCAGCTACATGTGAGGAAAGCCACCTCTGTGAGAATCAGGGACCAGTTTCTCAGGAATTAGACACAGATATCGAATGTTTAGGACTTTCTCCTACACAAGAAGGGTGGCTTTACCCATCAGGTGCCCTGATAGCGACAGTCCTGCACAGATGCCAGAGACTGCTGAGCAGCACTCAGATAACCAGGGTTATGTTCTCGTCAGCACTGGAGTCCAGCCCATCACACGTGTCCAACATTTTCAAGCAAGGATACAATGCCTTTGCTCTTCAAGTCAATAAATTGAAATAATCAGCGATTAAGAACAGTGAGAACCAAGCAACACTGACACATCAGGAGGCACCAGAAGCTCAGCCCTTTATCAAAGTCACTTGACATAAGAAATACAGTCTCAAGGTTGAGCTCTCATTGTATATTCAGCATTACACAACTCACCCTGCACGGAAGTAACAACAGGATCTGCCCCCACCCCCAGGACTATAGAGACCTGGTGTAATGAGGTATCAAGACAACGTAACAGAGCAGCAGAACATACACGGAACAAACCCTGGGCATGAACAGTTACAGGAATGCACAAGTCACTCCTGCCATCAAGTTGGGGTATCTTTTGCAGGATCCCAGACTTTTCCCACTTTGACTGAGCTTTCAGCAAAGCTGATGAATGTTTTCTGCCTTCTTAGTGCATCCAGCAGCCACTCTGGGCACGGCTCTGCATCTACTGCAGGTCAGGATTTTTCTAATTGCTTTCATATATATTCCAGTTAACTAGTGTTTTTTTTGTGCCAGGGGAAATTTAGATTAAACATTAGAAAAAATTTCCTGCCTGAAAGGGTTGTCCAGCCCTGGTCCAGACTGCCCAGGGCAGTGGGGAGTCCCCGTGACTCCTGGAGGGGTTTCAAAGCCATGGAGCAGTGGTGCTGAGGGCCAGGGGTCAGTGGTGACCTGGCAGTGCTGGGGGAACACCTGGATTCAATGATCTTAAAGGTGTCTTCCAACCAGAATGACTCTATGATTCTAAGAAAAGTGCTGATGACAATGTTCTCTGTGCTGCAGTAGTTACAAGGAGAAAAAAAAAATCTTTCTAATCAATATTAATTGGAAGTTTCCTGCTCTGAGAGCTCAAGTGCTTATGAAGTGTCTGGTTGCTGGTTTTACCAGCTAGTCTGATAACAGACATTGCTCTCCTCCATAGTTTGTCTTTCTAATATGGTTTGACACAAAGATAAACTTACAGGAAAAATAAATACCAAGAAAAAAAAGGAACAAAGACCAAGCTGACAGCAGTGTCACAGATGAGTTCTGCTCACATCCTCCTCTGTTTCCTAAGGAATAAAACTGTTACTTCCTAGCTCCTGTTAGAAGATTTGTGGTCTGGTCAAGCAGACCACGGGGGGCTTCACGTTGAGATTTTCCCAGCAACCAGTGCCCCCTCTCCCCTGCAGAGCACTCCTGCTGCTCGTTTAGCAGTCACTGAGCTTAACCACACAGGCAGGCAGCTGCTCTAAGGGTGAGTGCATGGCTGAAAACCCACACCGTGAGGGGTGAAGTTCTCCAAACCCAGCTTTACCTAAACACCTGCAGCCTAAGCAGCCACTGCGGCCTGAAAGCGTCGGGGCTGTGGAGTCATTATCAAGGGCGTACGGGGAGCTGCCCTGTGGAGAGTTCCCAAACTAGGAATGGAGAAGGGAAGATGGCATTAAAGACATGTAAAAGGATATTGGGTGAAGTTATTACAAAGCACATGAGACACTTCTAAATTTTGATAGCTGCTTAGCATTTAATTTCTTTCTCTCCCTCTCTCCTTCCACCCACAGGCAAAGGAATAAAGGAATTTTTGAAGTAAGTCCTCTCTGGAAGGCTCAGTGCAGAATCCCAGCAGAGTTAATGGGGTAATGACTCAGTGCTGCTACCACCAGAACTTGGACTGGGGACTTGTGGCACTAAGCAAACCCTAAATGGAAGGGATCAGCACCCAGTTGCTCCCAGTGCTCTGCAAACCTGACTAAAGCACTCTACCCTACTCATTTTCTAGGGATTTTTGAGAAGAATTATTCTGGAGGACACGGAAAGAAGGGGAAAATTGTGATGCTTATTCTGAGTAGTCCTCATTTCTTAAGGAGTTACAAGATTGTCATATTCACAAGGAGAAATACAGCTTTGCAGATCCTCTGTGTAATGTTCAGGAAGAATTTGGGCCATCTGTCTCCCTGGCTGGCTTCCAGCAGGCCAGAGCATGGACAAGGTGCTCCAGGGTTTGATTAGATGCTCTGGCATTCCCAAGGGGCACTTGCAGCGGTTCAAGTGGGAGGCTTCTGGTCTGTTTGTGCCAACAGACCTTGACATCCACGTTTGCCAGCTTGGGATGAAAGCTTTGGAAAGTCAGCCACTGAAGCCTTCAGGTGTGGTGGATGAAACCACCCAGCTCTTCCTCAGAAGCCCCTACTCAGCATTTTGGGACACTAAATAACATATAGCACAACATTCTATAGCTAAGCTGCTTTGGTAAGGTCAGATTTTCTTAGTGATGGTGTTTAAGAGGCATACAGAGGGAGAGGCATCAGGGAAGTCACAAGAAACACAGATTTAGATCTGGTAAGTCTCACAGCTCTGGGGAATATTTTCAGCACAAACTATTTTCTTGGCTGTGCCTTAAATCACAGCAAGAATTAATTGTGATACCAATCTGATGTTAAAATAATGGTGCCTTGTATCAAGGAGATATTCCTATTCCTGGCCATGAAGCAGTGGGGAAAAAAAACAAACTAAGTCTGAAATAAAGTAGGAAGAAGTAAATCTTCCAAGAGCAAGAATATTGGCTTAAGTTTGCTTGCACAGATTTCATCAGAAGCCTTGTCTTATCAGACTGAGCACTTGCTGATCTCCAAGTAATGCCCAGTCCTGAAATACCAACTCTACCAAGGTAAGGGGGGATAATCTCCCCTTTTGATTATGTGGTATGCTTTAAGTCCTCTGGCAGGTGCATGTGTTTATATATATGTACATAAATCTAAACCCACACATATACCCACAGAGTATAACAGAAGTTTAAAGTTTTACTTTCTTTTTACACAAACAAACCAAAAAAGAAAGTCCCAGTTTTCATCTCTCATGAATGCACAGATACCAAGACTCACTTTGGAGGCCAGGCTTTGGCACACTTCCCAGCTTGGCCACATCATGCCCCAGTCCATGGACAAAGCCCTGGAAACCACCTCAACACCCAGCCTTAAGCTGGGATAATGTCGTGGTCTTCTGGGAGCGCAAGGACCACAGAGCTGCGATGTGCTACTGTCAATTACAACCTGGAGGGAGCAATATAAGAAACTCCTCTCCTGCTTCTTTTTACTAATTCAAGCAGACAGCTCTTGTTTCATTTCTTAAGGCAAGAACTGGAGTTAATGGGTTGCTATAAATTCCTTATTACCAGAAAGCTGGTGCTCTGTCTGTCTCTGCTGAAGTCGGGCATGCAGCAGCGCTGGGAGAGAAAAGTTCGTGTGGTTTCCTTCAACCCTCACACATCTACAGCAAGGGGCACTTGGGCCTGGGGGAGACACAGTTTAGAGCTAAACAAGAACTCTTGCAGGAGCTCTGGACAGCAGGAGACCTGCCCCTGCCTGGAGGGGCTGCAGGAACACAGCAGCAAATCCAGAGAAATCCCAGATGAAGACACACTGGAGGTGTGCCTGGTGGGCCCCAGGCTTGCCCTGGCTCGCAATCTTATTTGTCTCCTGACCATCCCAGCCGGGTGCTACAGGAAGCCTCTGTTTGCTGTGAATTTAATAATAACCAAGAAGACTCCTTGTCAAGATTTTAAGTGCTCCATCATTGCACACAACATAATGGAGCCTCAGTAGCATTGCCCCCTCAATAGCTGGGTCAGCACCCTTCCACCTCTCCTCCACAGAGGGAAATCATCCACTCTACCTCCTTAAAAACCAACCAGCTGATGCCTTCCATGATGTGCCAAGGCCATCAAATCAGATTTGTGAGCATCAAGATGACATGTGATGATCAGACACATCAGTGTAGATAACCCAGCACCCAGAGCACAGAGCATCACTAGCAGAACAACTCGAGCAGTTCATTTATGTCCTCTCTTCACATACATTCATGCAAGGCGACAGTCCCTTCCTTCCAGCAGCAGTGGCCAGCATGGCCACTCCAGGGCTGCAGCTCAGCCACTTCCCACCAAAACTGGCAGGGCCATAAAGGAAAGTGCTCGGGTCACTGGCACACCTGACTCAACTTGTTCAACCTGAATGCTGCGTTTCAGCCCAAGCCTCAATATGCCCACACCACCACCAGACAGATCCCTGACCTCCTGGCACCGCTTGGCACCAGTCTGGTGAGAAACAGGCACTGGTTTCAGCGGTGCATTCAGAAGTGCTGCTGGAGCTGTTGTGAGGGAGATTTAATTCTCTGTGGGGTCACCAGGCTGTTGTCCACATTGTGACAGATGAAGCAAGAGAAAGCAAAGCTACTGCAGCTCTCTGGCTTTTTTCCTTCTATTTTAGTACCCCTAACCTGCAGCCCCCAACCCAGCCACACACAGCTAATAGGACAGTGGTGTGGGAGGGTTTCGGGGGTGATGATTAACAGCCTCAGGAGCAGGAGAAGCAAAGCATTGCACAGGAGACTCCATGACACATTATTTTCAGCCAGCTGAGAACTCGGGAAGCAGTCAGTTGTTCTAATGCTGGTGATGGGATCCCCGGTGAGATGCTTCCCTTCCCTTTTTCTCCTGGGAGATCTTCTCGGAGGAGCCACAGTAGGGAACACTGTCTGAGAGTTGTCATTAAGCCTGCTCTTAATTCAGGAGCTACAAGAGCATTGGTTTATACTTGTCTGCAGATTTTTTTTCCTGTTGTTTGCTGTCTGGAAACTCGTATCTTCTATCCAGAGGGAACTTCCTTCAAAAAAAAGCACCCATTGCAGAGATTCTGCAAGCAGCTCTGCTCAGCAGGAGGCAGAGACCAGAGACACCTGCCCAGGAGAAGCTCCCTATAACCACCCCCCTCCCCAGCAGCCTCCCATCCCACAAGGTTTAAGCCAAGCAGGTATCTGAGCTAAGGGTTTAGCAAGAGTTAGAAGCCTCCCTGGGAGCCCCTGGGGTGGGATATCGCTGGAGTCACCCCAGTACAGAAGGAAAAAGCAACAAGTAACAAAAAGGACCTGTACCTGTTTCAGCTCAGCCAGCTCTGAGAACTTCTAAACTTCCACAGCTGAGAAAAAACCCCCTGGGAGGCAAAGCTGTGATTGACAGCCAGGCACCCCCCACGCTCGTTTTCCCCATGCTAAACCCTGAGCTCACCCCCTGCCTGCCCACCCTTCACCCACTCACCACCACCAAGAGCCCAGCCCCCAGTGCAGGCACAGCTGGGCAGAAGCACTTTTATTCTTCGAGGATTAGAAAGGCTCCAGTCACATGTGCCACGTAATTCCTGCAGTGATGTTCTGGAGTGGAGTGGAGGTGGTGAACAGTTCATGCTGCCTTATTTAGTGGCAGGTGATTAGTTAATTTGCAGGGTGGGTTTATTTTTTGTTTTTTTTTTTTTCTTCAGTCTTTTCCTCTTCTGTGAAAAATTCAATTTGCCTTAAGGCAGCATGGAGAGCTGATACTGACCTAATCCCTCAGCAGCCCAGTCCTGGCCTGCTGCAGATTTCCACCTCTATCAGGAGCACAAACCCACATTCCTCTCCCGGACAATACAATGGCCCCTGGATCCACTTACCTTCAGGCCCTGCTTAAAACCTGGCTTGCAAAACACCTTATATAATCGGGAATCAAAAATCCAATCCCCTTAAGCCAGCAGGTGAAAATGCTGGGATGTGTTCTGCTTCTTTGGCAAGCCCTAAAAAGCAGTCTTAAATATTTTCTTGAATTCATTCTTTAAAGGCTTACAGTTTTTCTTTCTCCTCCCTTCCCTGCTAGGGTCTTAAATCCTTTCTGTTTAGCAAACATTAATTTTCTTTTGTCCTGCAAGTGCTAAAATTGACATCTCTGTTCGATGCTCTTCCTGCTTTCCCAGTACAGCTAATTGACCATTATTGCTAATAATGTCAGCAGTGATCTGAGAGGGATATTTAATACCAACGTACTCCCAGGGAATCAGCACGGGGAGCAGCTGGAGGCAGAAATAAGCACCGAGTTCTTCTTTCAGCCCTGCAGAAACAGATAACTTGAGGTAAACTCTCCTCCCTCTACATTCAGAAGTTTAAGCACGTAAGTTGAAGGTTGGATTGTTGAGCACAAGTTGTTTCAACACCCTTCGGAAAGGTGGACAGTTGGTGTCAGGGTGCAGCTATGCAGAAGGAAAAAGCAGAGTGTATTTATGTCACACCAAATATTGGGGATAGTGGCAAAGAGCTTGGGAGGGGGGAGGGACATGCAGACAAGGCTACAGCACATTGTGTCAGGGGACAGATAAAGCACATCCCAGCTGTGTAACTCTGCTCCTGCTGAGGTCAGCAGTGCTGAATTTCCACCAGGAGAAGATAAACAGTCCCAGGCTAGAAGACAAGGGGTGGTGGTTTTAAAATAAATAGGGACATTTAGACCAGATGGAAGGAAGAAATTTTTTATGCTGAGGGTTATGAGACCTTGTCCCAAGTTGCCCCATCCCTGGAGCCATTCCAGGTGAGGTTGGATGGGGCTCTGAGCACCCTGCTCTGGTTGCAGATGGCCCTGCTCCCTGCAGGGGGGACACACCAGATGACCTTGAAAGGTCCCTTCCCACCCAAATCACCCTGTGATTCTGTGACTTGATAGAAGACTAAAGGGATGGGGTGCTAGTGCTGGGGTTGTGAGTCCCAGGGTGTTGCAGGGTTGGGGAATGGTGCTGGCTTCGTGAGTTGCTCCCCCCACAGGCAGGGGAATGGGCACGGAGGGTCAGCCTGGTTTGTACAAGTGCACCTTGTAAAGATGCCCCAATGCACCCTTCTGGAGCATCCCCGGTGCAGATGGCTGCACCGCTGTGCTCAATGCTGATGTGCAGCTACTTGGAGGTGGGTGACAATGTCTCCAAGGCTCACAAGGCCTTGCTGAGATGGAAAGAATATGCTGAGGGGCTGGGCACAAGAGCCAAGGGGCATTTCCACTTCTTTACAAATTCTGTGCTTCCAAAATGGCTGGTAAAGGGAGCAGAGGCAAAAATGGGAGAGAGCAGAGAAAAGCAGAGATGCCTTCTGGTGAGCTCTGGCATCCCAAGGCTTTTCGTTCTGCCTTTGCCATGAAATGGTGCTGGGAGGAGGAAAGGGGGTGACAGGAACATCCCGTGGCTCCCCTCCCACCCCATCTGCAGGCAGGGAAGGGGATGCTGCAGGCACAGAATGGGGCTCCCCGGGATGACAGTCTCTCCACATGTCAGCCAGAGCATTTTACATTTTATACCCTGCTTCGATCCTGTCTAAAGGCTTAAACTTCTTTATCCAAAGCTAAATGGAAAAAAAAAGGCTTTCCATTTAGTCCTTTGAGGAAACTCTCCTTTCTTTGGAGAAATTCTTCTATCTTTATGTTCAGTAATGAAGAAATTAAAAGTGATCATATTAATTATGGTTCCTCATTTAATGAAAAGCTATAACCCAATGGTTTATACGTCTAAACACTTGTGGCAGCAACATTAAGAAATGATGACATTAAAGGCTTGCACTTAAGTTCAAAATGTTTAAATTATGCATCTCAGAAGAAACTGATGCTGTATTTAGAGCTGCAACCTTTTTATTTTCAAGCAGAAATGTGAAGGAGCAAAAAGCTTTCAAAATATACAACCTTTGGCCTCCATTTCAAGAAAGTCTGTAGGGGGCCTATGAAACAAAACTAGATTTGTTTGTTTGGGTTTTGTTTGGGGTTTTTTTTAGCTTAAACCACAGTGGTTCCTTTAAAATTGAAGTGGCAGCTTCACTGAGCATCTTCTGATGAAGGTCGTGAAACAAAAATATACCAAAGATGTGAAGTTTGCAAAGCTGAAGCAACGGAAATTGTCACTTCTGGCCGGACTTGACTCGATGGGTTCCTACCGGCCTGGTGGGGACTTCGGGTGCCTGTGGCTCCAAAGGAGTCAGCCTCAGATTTGAGGCCTGATTTCCTGAGCCAGCAAACCCTGGAGCATTGCTGTCTGCATTTCAGGAAAAGACTTCCTTCAATTCAGGAGCTGGAGCTGCTCAAACACCCTTTTACAAGGAAGAAAAATAGGAAAGAGTCAGTGGAGGTGCTCAGAAGCAGCCATGGGGGGGGAGTTCCTTCTGTGGGAAATACCAAATTGCTATTTTGAGTTCAAAATAAGAACAGTGGAGTTTTGGGGAGGGTGTTTTTGTGTTTGCTTGTTTTCTCCATACCTGCTTCTCGCAGAATAAGGATGTTCACACAGGAACCAGCTCCACCTCCCGCGTGGCTCTGTGTGCTCAGTCCCTCCCCGGCCGGCCCGAGCAGCAGGGTACTGGAGAGTGCTTGAAAGCTAAAGTTCTCCTTTAAATCATGACCTTCTACTTAAACCTTCCCCATAAAGCCTGGAGCTCGAGATAAAACCCCTCTCAATGAGCCCTACTCTCAGACTGTAAGGGTGTACTTTGATACTCGATAAAGCCAATTGTTTGTGTCTGCCAGCTCCTGTGATTGAAAGGAGTGCTTGCAAAAATCTCCATCCATAGGGTGCTAAATTTGCAATTAAAGACTCATTTCCAATCTCTTCATAAGGCTTAGGGCACAGCCAGTGCTGAGAGAGATTTCAGATCACAGCACATATAACAGCAGAGTAGGTTG
Source organism: Chloroceryle aenea (assembly GCA_013399075.1). NCBI lineage: Eukaryota > Metazoa > Chordata > Aves > Coraciiformes > Cerylidae > Chloroceryle > Chloroceryle aenea. The sequence continues at coordinate 205,670 of VWZY01008445.1, read as the reverse complement.
AAGGTGATAGAATATTACAAAGTGCATTTGGAGTTGGATAAACACGCTCAAGGGGTTGATGGCTCCTGGGAATTGGCATCTTTGCTGCCTAGGGAGTCTGTTGTGTTGTGAAAAGCAGTATTCATCAGGATTTTTGAAGTGTTTTCAAGAGAATGGGCTCAAGGGTAGTATAAATATGACTTATCCCTTCCATTCTCCCATCATTGTAAAAGTTGGGTTTGTTCAATAGCCAGACAAATGGATCTGGGCAGTGAGGGGCAGAAAAAAGCCTCCTATGAGCAGGAGCTCTCACAAAAGTTACAGACACATACATTTTACAGCACAGAAGGAAGTCAAGCCCTCTGGAGCTGGAGAATCTCCCCTTCCAGCCTCAATTCAGTCCCAACAGGAGAGGTTGGGAGAGTGGCTGGTGCAACCCCAGGATGCCGCGGCCTGAGCGCAGCTCCCCCACATCATATGTTGGGCATCTCCCAGCTCTTCTGGGCATGAACCCGCAGCCTGAAACCTGTAGAAAAGCTCTGCAACCTCCTAGCTCTTCTTTTCCAGGAAAAACACATCAAATTCCCATCAATGCCAAATTCTCCTTTGCATCTTCTCCCACCCTGTCAGCACAGCCCCACCAGCTGCTCCTGCCTGAGCAAGAGCTATCAACTGTGGCTGCTGTGGACACGGGACGCTGCTGTGGCCAAGGAGGGCAGATGCTGGGGACATGTGGGACAATTCATGATAGCATGTGACTAATTTGCCTTCCCCAGGTGATGGAAAGGCCCGTGGCTGCATGGTGCCACCACGGCAGGGCACCAGCCCTTCTTCCCCGGCTGGAGTGCGCCTGTGGGCAGCCTGGCTCAACTCTTCCTGTTCCCAGGCCAGAGGACACTCCTGGGGCTGAGTATCAAAGGCCCCCTTGTGAACAATGTCAGCCAAAGTGCATAAACAAAGCCTAAAGAGATGTCACAGCAGTTCCCACAACAAGAAGTTACCAGCAGTTTACAAAGGATAAAAGCAAAAATAAAACCAAGCCCCTGGCGCTCAATTCCTTCCATCTGCACCACCCTTGAGCAGGAGGGTGTCCATCAGTGGGGAAATCAAAGCTTTCCTCTCCATTGTTTCCTCAGCAGCGAGAACAGCCCATGGCCCTCTGCCACTGCGGAGCTGGATGAAAGCAACCAGGGTCCCCGCACAACTGGACCCAGGGCTCTTGCTGTCTTTGTCTCTGCCCCGTGGAGCTGCAGTGAAACCCTCATCCCAAAGCAGGAGGCAGAGCTGGGCTTGCTGGCCAGCAGCATTTCACCACTGGGGTGCAGCTTGGGGCTCTCACAGCAGCTTGGGAACATCCACAACAGAGCTGTGCCTCTGAAGCAGATGTTCACAGTCCAGCGTGGCATTGCTGCTCCAAAACCCACATCCTCGTGGAGCTCTGTAGTTTGGATACCTAAACCTGTCCTTTCAACACATGCATGAGGGCAGAGTCCTGGGGTGGGGATGGATCCCATGTGAAGACAGACCCCAGGAGCACCCGGTTCACATGCCTCCCTGGCTACATAGTATTAACCACCTGTAATAATTTACCCTCTCCTCCCTGTTTTACACACCAATCACTGCTGCTCCTGTGCCTGTAGTCCTCCCTTGGCATCTCCTGGAGGCCCCTACCAGGACCAGGCTGAAGGAACCTTGGATCCAAGGCAGCTTTATGTTTATTAGAGGAAATTAATAACTGAGCCTGGAAGAAACTTCTTTTGACTTAACATCCTCTAGGTACCTTGTCTACATGGAGTTTGTCCACATTGCAGTGACTGGTAAAACTTCCAAATGCTCACAGTCGGGGAGTTCTACCCGTGTCCCCCCCTGCCTTTGCAAGGATGCAAGCCTCCTCTGCTTCATCCACAGCTCCAGGAGCTTGCTCCAAGATGGTCTTCATCAATGGCAATACTTAGAGCAAGGCTCAAACAGAAAGTGGCCATTGAAAAGGAACTGAAAACTCTGTTCACCGTGACCAGGAAAAGCAAAGATGGCCATGGGGGGACTAACTTTTGGGGAGATTTGTACCCTAAATGGGGCTTTTCATGAGAAATCCACTTAGTATTCCTTTAGAATTCCAAGAGGGTGAAATCCCCCACTCCTTCATCTCATTAAGGATGAAGGAATGTCAGGTATGTGGCAGGAATCTGGGGTGAGGAGGAGGAGTGGGGTATATTTTAACCAAGCTGTAGTGTTGGAAAAAAAAAAAAAAGAAAAAAAAAAAAAAAGCCATTATCTAAGGATCGGGATTTGAGATCCATGTACCAGTGCCAGCCAGGAGCATCGTGCTAATGCACATACTTAACCCACACAGGTCTTAACCTAAGGGACACAAAACTCAATTTAAAGATGATGAAAAAATACCCTTAACCCTGCCCCGTGCAGAAACCAGAGTTGCATTTCCTAGTACTTGAGGAGCTGTGCAAGTTGTTGTGCAGGAAGCTCACTAACAGCTCAAACCCAGCACTAGCAGATGGCACCTACCTTGTGACAGCCCTGCCTGTGTGCCTGGTGGAATCCCAGGGGCCTGTCACTCTGGATACAGCAAAGAAAATTGCTTGGGACCTTCTTAAGGCGCTTGGCCTGGGGAGTGCTGACAGTGTTATTAGGTGACAGCTTCTAGATCAGGTGGATTTGTCTAAGCTGGTGCTCAAGGTGAGAGAGGTCAGCCCTGAGGAACAGGGGCCCGTGTGCCCCAGGGGATTTCTGGTCAGTCCAGCAGTGACTGAAGTTATTTGTAATGTGTGGAGGAGCCCTGTGCAGGTCCCTGCCAGTCCTCAGTCAGAGCAGGACACAGCCCAGCAGAACACAGCCCAGCAGGCCTCCTTCTTACCTGGATGAGTTTGGGCTGCTGTCCAAACGCAGGCACAAGTGTCAGTGAGGCAGGACAGTTTTTCTTATTACTATTTCCCTTTGAAGAGAGCAAGACAACCCTGAAGAACAAGTTTTCCATGTCAAAATCTTTAGTGGAAAGAAGTCTCCCCCAAAACTGTTTGCACAGACTCAAACTGACCTCCGAGGAAGCCTCGGACAAGGCAGTGAGTCCCCAGCATCCCGGTTTCCCAAGGGATAGTTTTTCCACTGCGTTTACAGAGCCATTTAGGAGCACAGAGGATGCTCCAGCAAGGGCGACAGTTTAGAGAGAAGAGGAAAGTCAGCCTCAGCTGCAGCCAACACCTTCCCACTCCTCCTGAGCATCAGGGCACTCAGGATCCCAAGTGCCTACACAGCAGCCCTGTGTGCCACTGCAGCAGCTATGAGGCTTTGGGTGCTGCTGCCATCACCTCTCCAAACTTCTCCCACCAACAGGTCCACCATCCCCCCGCTAAATACAGGAAACTGAGCTGCTGAAAAGAGAGAAGGAGCAAAAGAAGCCTGAAGGACTCTTGGCAAAGCACAGTGGGGGTTTGAGCTACTTATAAGGGAGAAGTTTTGTCGAAGCCGATGCTCAGGGACCGGCTCGCTATCGACAGAGCAGGGGGAGTGAGCAGTGGGAATCAGCACAGCTGCTCTGCACCTGATGGATCCAACCAGGGGGGGAAATCCCACCATATGACTTCAGGGATAATATTAAATCCATTACAGCATTCTCCCCTCCCCTGCTCATCCCACACGAGCTTCAAAACTTCTGGTTTATGACTGGCTGCTAGAGGATCATTGCTGGCTGGCTCTGGAGGGATAATCCTAAATTTTAAGTGACAGTTCATGGGCATCTTCTCTTTCTTCTGAAACGCTGCCTTACACAGCACGTTAAGTATTTTGGAGATTAATAACTGGAGCAAAGAGTTCTAATCTGGGTGTCCTAGCAGAGATTTAGCAAAGAACAGTTAGTGTTTGAAGTCGCTACGGCACAGGAAACGTAAGAAGCCTTGAAGACCAAAAGCAAGGCTCCTGTGCAGCTCCAACGGAAATCTGGGACATTAAACACGTGATCCGTGTTTAGTCTCCAGGGCTTCTCACTGACGTGGTGTTTCCACTCGAAGCAGGTCTTCTTCGCAGGACCCTGCGAAAGGTGGAACCCAGTTTGAGCTCTCTTTTAGATTAAATAGACCAAGCTCACCAGATCTCTTAAATTGCCACTTGTACCTTTGTATTCTCTGACCTGAATTAGGCGAGAACTGGATTGTAAAAGAAGGATACAGGTTGCTTTGTACTCAGTACACTGAGGACCAAATGGGAACCACTCGACCATCTCTGAACTGGTGACTGCACTTTGCTGTGGACAGGCCACCCGTCAGGACAAAGACACCACGGGCTCTGAGGCTGCTTGCACAGCAGCTCCCTCAACAACGGCCCTACGACCACCTGGCAAAGGCCCTCACAGCATCAGTTCAGGTCTCCCGACCACAGAGTGATCTTTCTGCCAGTAACCAGTTCTCATTGTAACTGTTCCTCACACACAGGCTGAGCCCTACTGGCCTGCTCCCCTCTCAGGTGGCATAAACCAAGACACAGAAGCAATAGTCCAAGTCCTTTCTGGGACCCCTGTGCCAATTATATGGAAACCAGCCAAATTCTGCACAGGGGTACGAGAACCTCCTCACAAGTGTCACAGGGGTGGAGCCCCACAAGACTCTGGCCAATGCTCCTGCCAAAGACAACGTCGCTGTATCCTCCTGCCCTCATCACCACACACTCCGTCCGTTTTTCTCCGCCAGCACAAGCTCACACAGTGATGCAGCTAATTGTATGGTGGAGCTGAACTTAAATGGGTAAAATAAATCCCGTTTTGCATCCCTCATGCTTTTTACAGTGCCACTCAAGCACCTGAGTGCCCACCAGCACATTCAGAACAACCTGTGACCGTGATCACGTTGCCCCAGTTCATTAGTTACTGAAGCTATTGTGGGGATAAAGTAACAAATTAACAGCTAATATTTAGGAGATTATAAAATTATGCTTCCTTGGAGCTGTTTAAGCAGCTGATCTGGCAACTCCGTGCAGCATTAGAGAGCTCAGGGTTGAATTAATGCGAGAGAAGTGGTTGGCACCATTTGGCCAAACATTTCAAAGTGACACGACCATCCACCACCGACGATGCCCTTTCAGGGCTTCACTTGGGAACAGTTCTACCCACAACACCCTCTTATCTATTTCACAGCCAAAAGCAAGTATGGGAGCAGAGTTCTGCATCTTGAGTACCCTCTCTGACAGGATAGTTGAAGATGCATCAGAAAAGGGTCAGAGAGCAATGGGACATCACACATTCTGCTCCAGGTCACTGATAGGAGCCAAGATCAGAAAGACACTTCCTTGGGGCGTACCTTTGCTCTGTCTCAGCACAGCACGTTTTTCCACATTCTTTACCATCCTTAGCATTGCCTTAATGGTCCTGAAAATTAGAACAACCTCCAGGCAGCTAGGGCTACGATCCACAGTCCAAACTTGAGGTGACCTGAAGGCAGTAGGTCTATTCTCCTCCTCCTCTTCCCAACAGACTGCCAGGACCAGGCCAAAGGTCTACCAAGAGCTGTATCCCACCCGAGAGCAACCAGTACTGAGCGCTGCAGGAACCATGGAAGGGAGCAGGTCTGTCTCAACGTGCTTGTCCATGCTCACTGAGGAATACCTGGCTGCTGGACCTCCTATCAGTGAGACCTCCATGTGTGACAGCACAATTTTCTTTGTAAATCATAGATCTGGATACTTTCTGAATCCAGAAATGTGTGTCTCGCATCCTGCAGCAACAAACACCCCACTTCAGCACCAACAAGCACCTCGTGTTGTTTGAAACTGCCAGATGACAGCTTGTCTCGATGCTCTGCAGCCCTCGGGGACACTAATGCCACCACTTCTTCACCTTCTTTACACCAATTACAGTCTGGGTATTTTCCCCACAGACTTACCCTTTCTAGCCTAATGGTTTTACAGCTCTTGCCAAACGGATGGAGTCTGGTTTCAGCACAGCATTTAGTATTCCATTTTCTTTTGGGAAAGCAACAGCAAGTTGTTCAGTGGGGAATACAATCCCCAGTCAGATTGTGCAGCAGGACAGGAGGGGCCTGGCTGCAAACCTGCATCTTTTTGCAATGTACAACCAATCCAGTACGTCCTTAGTGGTCAAAGCACTGAAATACATCAGTTAGTGGTAATGCAAAACAGTTGCTTTATTGCTAAAATGATTTTTGATAAAAAGGTCCCACCAGTTGAGCGCTGCCCTGCTCAGCTACTGCTCCTGCAAAACCACTTCAGGAGTGCACTGGATTTGGCACCACACTTTGGAGAGGGTTCCATCTTTCGAGCTGGACAGTCGGCATTGGTATCACTGACATAAATTAAGTCCAAAACTATCCAAAATCCCACTCCTTATTTGGCAGTGGTTTAGTCAAGCGTGTAGCAGGAAGGAAGTCACCCAAGAGCTGAGTGAGGGAGGCCGCAGGGAAGGCACAGAGCAGCCCCCCAGCAGCAGCAGCAGCAGCAGCGCCGGTCGGTGCCGTGAGCGAGGGAGACGCCTGCTGGGCTGACTCGCTTGATACAAGCCTTGATCCAGCCCCTGGACCATGCAGTTAAAGCACTATAAACCCAGTACAGGTACAAAAATAAAAAAGCTGTAAACCAGACTCTCAAAAGGCCCTGAATCTTACTCTGAAAGTTCTAAGAAGGTGTTTTTCTCTGGAATGCCCTGGCGTGGTGTTCCTCCTTGCTCATGCATGAGCACGAGCAACGCAAAGCGTTCAGGTGGCACAACTGTGCCAGCTGCCTCCCCAGCAAGGCTTGTTCTCCTCCTTCAAGCATCTGAATAAGATACTTCATGCTCTCTGAGCAGCCAAGAAGGCCAGGCCAAGGCCTGCACTCCACGCACAGCTCCTGCTGCACACCAGCAATGCTCCTTTCCTCTGCACTGCTATCTCCAGCCGTGGGGCCGTGTGCGCAGCGTGGGGCTAGGCCTGCTCACAAGGATGGCCTGTGCTGGATGCCCTGCTCGGTGCCTCTGCTGTCCGTGGGGCCTGCTTTGGAAGGCGAATGGGGACATAGACATTTGAAGCGCAGTGTTCCTTGAGGTATTCGCCCCCTTTTTCTTCATAGTCTTTTCTGGTTATCCAGCCTTCCTCACGGGTCATGTATTCCACAGCCCAATCCCTAGCCCCATACCAGGCATCTAACACAGGACTGGAAGCTAGGTGAACCTGGACGGAGGGAAAATAGAACAACAATGTCAGTTCAACACATGAGAGAAAAGCCCTTTTCATCTCCACTACATGATTACATTATTTACCCTGATTAGTACGTGACACAAACCACTGAACTTCAGAAGTTTGAGCTCATTATTCAGTGCTTCGGAGGAAGAGTAATGTTAGGAATGGGTTTGAAGTGTGTTTTCTCCAAATCAATTCTCCAAGAGATCTACAGCTTAAGAAAGCACATGGGGCATCATGCACAAGCAACTGCCCTCACAGCTGGAAGAGCTGCTGGTCTGCAAAACAAGTATCAAGTGGCCCAGCACAACTCCCTCCCTGCTTGAAGAAGCAGGCTATGAAACTGCAGGGTGTGGGGAGGAATCACACACGCTCTTCCACGCCCATCTAGCCTACTCCTGTTACTGTAGCATGAACAGCTTTCCGCCTCAGCTATGGGCTTGCTGGACCAGACACCAGAGATCCCATATGCCATCATCTGTGAAGTGACAGATTTCTGATGGGGCCACACTCTGGGACATATTTTAACAGAAAAAAGGAAGCTCTTATTCAGTTACCAGCAGCAACATTAAATGCAGATGAAAACACGCTGATATTCTTCCCCTAGCCACAAGTTACACACTCGAAACTTTGTGAGCAATACCCTTCCTAAAATACAGGTTACAGCTGTAACTAAGTTTGTCAGTCACCTGGCTCAGAGCTGTGTACCACAACTGTACAAAACACAGAGGGGGGAAAGCACAAGATTATACTTGCACTGATTATTTTTTCCCTCTCTGGAGCTTATAACCTCATTTTCTATTCAAGAAGGTAGTAGATTTGAGAAGACAAGGTGCCTTCAGACAGCTAGGGAGACTCGTGCAAGTCTCCTTACAAAATCATGGCAAATTCTGGGACTTCTCCAACTTGTCCTGTGCTTGCTACCAAAAATTTGAAAAGGATGAGAGGTTTGTGAGATACTCTCTGAACCTCTTTTGCTGCTGTCCCAGACAGTCATTACATGTAACAGACTTGGCACCTAACTTAGTTTTCAAGAGAGCACAGTTTTTTTCCCCAGAAACTACTCCTAACAAAGGTCACTTCTTCCAGTCAGTAACTGTCCTAATCCCAAGAAATCAATCTGCAAATTTCCAGCCAAACTGTGTGCACGGCCCTTTAGCAGAAGCAGGTTTTCCTTTTCCAAGGCATCTACCCTGCCCTTTCTAAAACCTTCACAAAGAGCAACTCTTTGCTTAACCTTTGTATTCTCAGGTCGAAAAAGCTGTTTGCAGGGTTTTGTCATAAACCACTCTGCATTCCCATGCTCTAAGTACACCTTCTCTGTAGCTCTCCCAGCCCAAATTCCCTGTGAGCCCCAGTGAACAGGCTGTTCACAAACACCATGGCAATGCACGTACCTGAAAAGATGACTGGAATGGCCTCATTTCAAGGAGTTCCTTCTGGACTCTGGCTTTCAGTCCAGGGTACATCGTATTTCCACCAGTGAGGAAAACATTCTGGACAAGAACAGCTTGTTGTTCCTTCGGGTATCTGCAAGCAACAAAAAACAACTTCAGCCTTGCTCAAGGACACCCCTTCTGCAAACAGGGAATGCTGAGATCATATCTTCAGGGTGTGCTTTGAGAAACCTCCTTCACTTCCCCAGCATAAAACTCTGCGTTCATTGGTCTTGTGGAAATTCGGGGGGTGACAGAAGAAAATCCTCAAAGCACTCTATGCACTGTACCCCATAAATCAACAACCCAATGAAGCTGGGAATCTTACATTTCAGAAAATGCCATTTTGTATGTTCAGACACTTCAGGGGTGACATCTTGTTAATGCAGAGCTGTCTGGAAATAGCTGTCCAGCGAGCGTGCCTGAATCATAACTTTCAACTGTCACCCCTGGTTTTGTTCTCAGAGAAACAGAGACTGCCAGGTCACTGTTTCATGGGATGGATATAAAAGGGTTTGCTGTTTCCATCTATAATGAGTTGGACCCAGGATCTCCAAAGTGGGTTGTGTGCAAGAAAATCCATCAGGATACAGGAAGAAGATATTTACATTATTTATAGTAAAAATTATAATTTTTACTATAAGTAAAATATTCATAATAAATAAGAAGAGTGTTTAATTCACCTTGATCTCATCTACCTTTTTCTCGTTGACTTTTGTGTATGTTTTAAAAGGTACATAATGCATCAGTTCAGTAGTACCTGTATGTCATTTATAAACCTACATTTATCAGAGGTGTGTGCTAAAAAAACCTTTTACTGATGGGGTAAAGGATCCAAAAATTTGGAGACCACTGGCTTAAGACAAGCAGAGTTACATGTGGCTTTCATGACAGGAAGACTTGTCAAACCTGCAAGGCTCAAGCCCACCAAAAAGAACAATTCAAACATATTTTCTCAAATTATTAAGTAACCGGTATTGCAAAAGCTGGTATCGAAACAAGACTACCTTGTTTGAAGTAAGTGCCAAGTAGCTTTGTAAACTCACCTCTCAAGGACATACTGCATGGTTTCTGCTATACCAGCCTGGTCTTCTCCTATCAGGGAGGGCTGGAAGACAATCTCTGGAGCCCTGATTCTTTCAGTGCCAAGGAAAAGCTGGTGGTACTCTGCCAGGTTAAACACGGGCTTCAAAAAGATGAGATTGAAAAGTAGGGGGAAGTTGTGTTAAAGAACATTCTAGAACAAACAAAGTTTCCAAACAATTCTGTACAAAAACTAGCCTGTAATGCTCTCACAGAGAAAAGGCCACTCTGTAAACGGTTCCAAAAGGCCAAAGAAGCTGGACTTTTCCTATTCTTTATTCTCTTTGGTGCCAGTCAATCCTAAAGCTCAATTTACAAGCTGAAAGCTGTGTCCACTGGGATGTGATTTTAGGCTTTGGATCACACACAAAAACAACTCAAGTGGGATTTTTTTTTCCCCCAATAACATGGCACTGCTACAAAAGAGTGAGCAAAGTGGGTATATTCATGTTCCAAACCATAAATCAAGACTTCAAGGTCTTCTCCTCTCTCAATATCCTGTTCAGACAGTTTGAGCATCTCTTCCAAACAATGTTTCCCTTTGAAGGGATGTTAGCAGACCAGTTGGACATCTGGGAGGCAACACCATCAGGCACAAGATGTAGATATAGAAATCAAACCTGCACTGCAGCAACAGGCTTCTCCACTTCAGGCTGTTCCTCAGCAAATAAAGGTTCAAACTCATTTATACTTTCCACATCCTCCAGTGACTGTTCACTGCCTAATGGATCCAAATCAGGAGTCTGGAAACAGAGAAGATACACGATGGTAGGTTAGCTCAGGCCTGCATGAGACTGCAATTCTGGTGACACATTTGGAAAAATCAATGTCAATTTTCTCAAGTCTCAACCTTTTAACAGGACTGAAACCAAACATGCTGTTCTCTGCCACTGGAAACAAGATTCAAAATGGTGAAGAACCCAGAAAACAGAAGTTAAGGCAGACATTGACTCAAAGCATAAAAATCAAACACTTGGATTGAATGTATCACAATGCCAGCTCAGAAATGAAAGGCTTTAGTCAACAGGCTGACTGCCAGGAGCCAGCCAGCTAGGTCCCAAACATAACATACTAACACTTATCAAAATAGCTTTTTTTTAAGTGGTTGAAACTTGGTGCACTCCCAACTGCTCTATAATTACTATTAAAGTCCCTGCTTTGCTTGTGTGGGACTGGAAAACTTGTATTTGCTAGCTACAAAACCACCACGACTTCTGACAGTTTCAGCTGCTGAGCATTTTACACACAGGATAAACCAAAACCTCTGGTATTTTACACAGACCTGAAAGTGCTCCCAAAGCTCCTTAGTAATGAAAAGCATCCCTCAAAATCCTTGAGTACTTCACTGTTGTGAAGTAGGAGCAGCTTTTTAATTATCTCCTTTCCTTTTGCATTATAATGTTACCTTTGGGGTTTTGTTGCTTACGGTTCAGTTATTTAAAGCTGGAAGTGTTTGTTGCCATGTCTAGTAAGCAATACCGGGGTGAGATACAGTTGGATCCTTTACACACTCCTATCTAGCTTACATGCACCTAAAACCCAAGCAATGACTCAAGCTGAGGTTTAAGCAGTGTTCGTTGTTACACCAAAGAGACTGCAATCACCTACAGTTACCTCCAACACTCATGCTTTGCTAAATCTGTTTCTTTCCATGACTTAAGGAAAACCCCAAGCAAACAGTAACAGAAAGAAACATAGAACTGGTCTGAAGACTTGGTACAGACCCTAGGACAACATAATTAGCCTTTAGACTCCTGTACAGGGTGGCAGAGGGCTGGCCTATCTCACGAGAGGACTCGGTGATTACTGTAGGGGCTCTCACAAAGCACAAACCAAACAAGGCTTGTGGATTCATCCCGAGGTCTGAGATTACACCGAGGAAAGAAGAGGAATGTGGGATCCAAGATGGATGTGATGGAACTTAGGCACAACCACGGAGCAAAATAATAAGAAGTTGATAACCTTTCAATTACCTTTTTCTAAAACAATTTCTTTTGACTGAAATGTTCTTTACCACCATAGTAAGCCCATTATCTACTTCAATTTCACTCAAACACTGTCAGATTCTTACACAAGACTTACTGATAAGGACAGGCAAAAGACTCAGGAGATACTGGTTCACCTGCTAGTTCTGGCTACATCTCAAGCTCCATGTAAGACATGAGAGCTCCTACATCTGGTAACTCTCTCCTCTAAGCCTCAATTTTCTGGTTTTCTCTCTCTTCTCCTGAGCAAAGACTGGTGTAGCTAAAAAAGCTCTACCTTAATCAACTTGAAAGGCAATTACAAGTAAGCACACAAACAGCCTTAGACCACCTCTTAGAAGCAACTGGGATGTGCCAGGCCTGTACTAGCCTGGCAAAGCAGAAAAATATGCTGCTCATCTTCAAGACAAATCCAACAACCAAACGTAGCAATTCATCTTTCACTGTTAAATAAAGAACACAGAACATGCTGCTTAACTGCACACATGAAAAAAGATATTCCAAATGAAGGCAAAGGGTTAGCTGTTTACCATAAAGTTCTCTGCACCTGAAGAAGAACATAAAGGAAAAGAAACAGTGTTTTTAACAAAAAGCTTGATAGGTTTTTCTACATCTTTAATAGAAGGCTACTGACACTTAAAGATGGTTGGTTTAGGATTATAACCAGTTAAAACTCCATGTCATTTACTCGTCAGACACGCTGAAAAAATAAAATCTTTACCATACCAGGCCCACTTATTTCACCAAAATGAATACAAAAGCAGAGTCTGAGATAGTTTTAAAGTATGAACACAAGCATCATGTCAGTTGCTGCATTTCCAACCTCTAAGCAAGCGAGCTTTAAGCAAGGACAGCAGCTGGTGTACGCTGCCAGGAGGAAGTGCAATAAGAAGCAGTGGTGTCTTCCGTGGGACCTTCTCTGAGCAACTGAGGCTATTTTATTTTTTTTTCCCAGGGTGTAGTGCAGAACAGCCCAGGAAGGGTAACTGATTTCAGGCAGAGTCGCTAAAATACAAACTGTGTCTCTCTGCAGCTGCACAGGAAACCTGGAAAAGACAGAAGCAAAGCTGGAAAAGAGAGAAGCAGCCGCCATACAATAGTTGCAACGTGTTAAAGGAAAAGCTCAGTTCATCAATAAAAGTCTGAAGGGGCACATTTTCAAGCAGAGAAACTTATCTCAGAGATAAGAGGAAGATTAACTTGGTGGAAACATTATACCTCTGGCTTGCTGTCCACAACATCAACTTCAATATTGACTTCTGCCTGTAGGATTTTCTGCTTCGTTTGTTCAACAGACAGACTCAATTTGTTGATGTAAGACTGAAGTTCTTCTGCAGAGTCCATGTTCAGCTCCACCAAAGCTTTGTGGAATTGATCCATTTGACCATCTTCTAGAAGTTCCTGCAGACAGAACAGAGTTCACTGTGATGAGCAATACAGGGTAATCCATTATCTGCCAACAGCACGTGTACAAACACTGCTTCCATACCTAGATATTATGATGTGCACACTTCAGCTGCATTCAAACTATTTCACAAAAAAACTACTGCTCAGAACCTGCAATCATCCCCTGCATCAATAATCTCTCCTTTTCACCTTGCAAGTAACCTTTAAAAGCTCCTATCAGAAAACACCCAGGACAGCTGTAGCTTCTTTAGTGATGCACAACCTTCTGATAACACTCTGAGGGCAGCCTGCCCTCCTCCCAAAAGATGACACTGAAAACCTCGCCGTGGTTACCTGTACGTACAGCAGCCTGTCCAGCCTCTCCTGGTCGAGCTGCAGCTTCTCTTCTCGACGACGTGCGTTGAGTTCTTGAAGCCGTCGCAGTTGCTGCTGTCGCCTCTCCTGCTTCTCCTCTGATGTCAGAGTGCTTCCCAGCAGTTTGTTAGAGAAAGGCAGCTGCATCTTGTGCATGTTGTTCTCGTAGTACTCTGGAGACCGCCACTTCTGTAGCTCTGAATGTTTGGAAAGCAAAATAACTGTTTTGCCAGGCTGCAAATGAGGATTTGTTATGTTCTACATGCTCCGTGCTAAAGATCAGTTAGGAGAAAGAAGATAATAATGGTCCAGCCTGGGATTCCATCACTTCTTGGCAGCTGTCCCCTCTGCACCACCTTCCAGTCACCTCCTCAGTGCATATGGATCTCGGTACTCTGGTCTCCAGCGTGCAGGAAACCCAAAGTACTAAGAGGTGGGAAGTACACACTAATGTCTCTTCTCTCTTCCCAAGGTGAGAGAGAGTTCTCACACACTTCTAAGGACTCCTGCAGGCTCTTTTCTAAGTGACAAATTTAAGAAAACACTTTTCTTCGGCCACTAATTAAGGTGACATGCACCATGGAAATTTTAAAACCTCCTCAACTGACAAAAAAGTCATGAGAAGTGTCCTCTGCAAATCTGGAAATATTAAAGCAGGTAAGAAACACGGCCAGATGCAGAAATCATCCTAACCACTTCAATGTTTTGTTGGAAAAGTAATTAATAGAATAAATTATTTTCCTCTGAAATAATCCCCCCTCCTTTCCCCCCCCCAGAGAAACCTGAACTAACACAGATTTATTTCTTTAATTCTGTATCTATCTTAATGTTAAACTCAATGTTGTCAAGCATTTCTTCTGAGGTAGGTTAAGAAAGACAGCTATAAAGAAAGCAAAATAGTCACAGAGTATTTCTGCCAGAATCCCAGTCAGTTTGAGAACAAGGGCTAAGATTAGATGAACCCTATCAGAGGTAAATGACAGCTGGTTTTACCTTCTATATAGTCCTCTGCTATGTAGCTGTGCTCATGCAGAATCTCCTCCATGCGACTGAGAGTGATGGCAGCAAAATGCCCCGGGTACTTGAGCTGCAGGAGGCGTTGGAGGTAAACAGCTGCTTGACACCCTCCAAGATTAATTCGTTTGCAGTTTTTAGCATCCAACCTAAAAACACAAAGAGACACAACTGAGATCGGATTGATCCACAAGTTCTGTGTTAACACAAAGCTCCCCTTTTCCCCAGCATTATTTAACTTCTGATATGGTCAAGCAGACAGATGACTATTCACAGATAAATATTTCAGTATTTAGGTACCAGGGCATCTAACACACTTGCTTTTCTCAGACAATGAGCATGATCATTGCTTCATTTAGTGCTTTCTGAAAAGTAATTTCTGCTTTAAAAATAAAGGCAAACATTAAATAGTTTTGGCTACAGCAAGGAAATGTTCTATTTTAAGAAGGGAAGTGATGGTTAGTGGAGGTGAGAGTAGTGCCTTTAACCTCTGCAGCATTTCACTGCTGGCCAGGTGTAACCCTTGAAAGTGTGAAGCACCCACCAGATATAATAAAGACATACCCTGTAGTAAGGATTATTAAAAATAAAATAAATTAGAGCAATGTAGCAGCATAATCAGAATGATAAAACCCTCAAAAACTGCAGAAATCTCAGAGACCACTTTCTTTTGTCCCAGAGCTGCTTTAAACCCTATGCTTTATTAATGCCTGGCCTTACTCAGGGCAGATGTCCCCTTCTACTTTTGAAAGTACCATAGTAAGTACAGATAGTAACCCACAACACAATCCATACATGGACTGCATTGCTTCTTCAATTCAAAAATCAACAGAACTTAGGCAAAACTACAAACTTAGTTTTAACTTGTTGGTGTTAATTAAGACCTGGTAAGAGCTCCTGCTGCAGGACCTGGAACACTGAATGCCAAAGGAGGGGGTATTTGCATCACTAAAAAGTCTCTTTGTCAAGGACTGGTGAGGAGAGGTTGCACTGTGTTTAACACACCAAGAACTCACCTGCCTTCTAAGACTGGCAGGATGTGCGTACATTGATAGCCTGAAGAAATTACCAAGCCACTGCAGGGCCAGTTCTGCCTCCTGTTGTGGTAGAAACTGTACAAGCTGTCCACGCCGTAGGACACTTTGGGCACTTGGTAACATTCAAAAAGGAGCTCTGACATCATTTGCCTTGAATACAGGGGATTGCACACGGCTTCTGTCAGAACAATGGGGTGATCAACACAACCCTGCAAGAGATCAAGAGAAAATCAAAATAATAAAGGTATGAAAGGAAAATTCCTTGCTGCTTTCTCTTGAACATCAGCAAGAGCTCCTCCAAAACAGCGGTGAGAAAGCACTTTACGGGCAGGCTATTAATGATGTAAGTTAAATTATAACTACTGCTTAAGGGGGTAAAAAAGAAGTTTTGTCTACAGGAGGGCTTTCAGTGTTAACTCAACCAACTATAAAAGCATATACAAATTACTAAAAATCTAATTAACCAAAACCTTGGAGGAGGTGAAGCACAAGTAAAAACTGGTGGAAGCTTAGCTCAGCCAAGGTAAAGCTTGCAAACTGGTGCTGTCACTCAAGCAAAGGCTTCACCTTTCAGCTCAGCTGGGTATACAAAACAAGCAGTCACCGAGCACTGTACAAAACTAGGAATGCTTCATGTCCTTGTCTATACTGATCCTAGATGCTGCTTCTCACCCACAGCCTGAGAAGACACTGCAGTCCAAACCTCTGGCCCTGCAGCTGTAACCTCCCGCTTCTGTTTCACCGCAAAACTCTGAAGGAATCAAGAGAATAGTAGGGATCTAAGGAGCACCTGGCCTGCTCCGGTTTGCTACACCGGGTTGCTCAGGGCCCGTCCACCCAAGCCGCGAGTATCTGCGAGGAGCGGCCGGCACAACCTCCCGGGACAACCAGGGCGATTCTGGACACCACACCAGGCACAAACC
>VWZY01008445.1:171626-189202 GCA_013399075.1 Chloroceryle aenea | reverse complement strand
TGTCCCAGGCTGCCCAGGGCAGGAGTGGAGTCCCCACCGCTGGAGGGGTTTCAAAGCCGTGGACCTGTGGTGCTGAGGGACATGGGTTAGTGGTGTCCTGGCAGTGCTGGGGGAATATTTGCACTTGATGAGCTTAAAGGTCTCTTTTTCCAACCAGCACGAGTGGATGACTCTACCCACCCCCTCCCTTCTCACACACAGGTACTCTAGCTCTGCTGCTGCGAGTTAAACTGGGACCTTGAGACCTCCCCAGTGTCCATGACCTGTGTGGAAGTGAAAACCCACAGCCCTGATCTGTGCCAGGCTGCCCTGAGAGATCACACACGCAGCATGTGCCTCGCCGAGGCCTTGGCAGCGTTCAGCAGGTGCACCTCCCTAACGAAAAAAGGCCACCAGCCACAGCTGAGACCTCCCAGCCTCAGCCAGAAGCCACCAGCCTCTGCCAGATCTGTGCCCTGCACTGGGGAGCTCGGCACACGGGCTGGGAGCTGTCCTGGCACAAAAGGACAGCCTGCTTGGCACCCCTGGCTGCCAGCCCCGCTCGGTGGAGAGCCAGGAGAAGCCCCAGTGACTAAAAGCATCACTTTACCATGAAACCAGAAGACACTGCAACTTCTGGATTCTGCTCCTGTCCAGCACCCTCATCGCTGTGTTTGCAGACAAACCCCAAACAGCCAGATTTCCAGAAGCACCACCAGGCTGCAACTCCCACTGTGTGAGTTTAGTATCCTTGAAGCTCACATCATTAATGGCTTTTCTCACTTATTTACCCAATGCCCAAAGTAGGGATAATAGCTTTCTTTTATCACACAGGGGTGTTATTAACATGAATTAATAAGAAATTGCAAAGTTCGTTGAGATCTCGGGATGAAAAGGCTCATTTCAAGAGGCTGTTACTGCATAAAACCAAAGCCATGCCCACAAGCACAAACATTAAACGCACGCAGTCATTCAGAATGTCCACTTAATGTAGCTGCTCTCTTCAAAGGTTCTCATTTACACAATTAATTGTGCCAGACACCCCCCCGTGAGGTAAGGGATAGAGAATGGGCTTATTTTCTCGAAGGAGAAACACAGGGTGTGGTGAATATCGAGTTAGCAAAGTCAGGTATCNCAGGAGTGGAGTCCCCATCCCTGGAGGGGTTTCAAAGCCGTGGACCTGTGGTGCTGAGGGACATGGGTTAGTGGTGTCCTGGCAGTGCTGGGGGAATATTTGCACTTGATGAGCTTAAAGGTCTCTTTTTCCAACCAGCACGAGTGGATGACTCTACCCACCCCCTCCCTTCTCACACACAGGTACTCTAGCTCTGCTGCTGCGAGTTAAACTGGGACCTTGAGACCTCCCCAGTGTCCATGACCTGTGTGGAAGTGAAAACCCACAGCCCTGATCTGTGCCAGGCTGCCCTGAGAGATCACACACGCAGCATGTGCCTCGCCGAGGCCTTGGCAGCGTTCAGCAGGTGCACCTCCCTAACGAAAAAAGGCCACCAGCCACAGCTGAGACCTCCCAGCCTCAGCCAGAAGCCACCAGCCTCTGCCAGATCTGTGCCCTGCACTGGGGAGCTCGGCACACGGGCTGGGAGCTGTCCTGGCACAAAAGGACAGCCTGCTTGGCACCCCTGGCTGCCAGCCCCGCTCGGTGGAGAGCCAGGAGAAGCCCCAGTGACTAAAAGCATCACTTTACCATGAAACCAGAAGACACTGCAACTTCTGGATTCTGCTCCTGTCCAGCACCCTCATCGCTGTGTTTGCAGACAAACCCCAAACAGCCAGATTTCCAGAAGCACCACCAGGCTGCAACTCCCACTGTGTGAGTTTAGTATCCTTGAAGCTCACATCATTAATGGCTTTTCTCACTTATTTACCCAATGCCCAAAGTAGGGATAATAGCTTTCTTTTATCACACAGGGGTGTTATTAACATGAATTAATAAGAAATTGCAAAGTTCGTTGAGATCTCGGGATGAAAAGGCTCATTTCAAGAGGCTGTTACTGCATAAAACCAAAGCCATGCCCACAAGCACAAACATTAAACGCACGCAGTCATTCAGAATGTCCACTTAATGTAGCTGCTCTCTTCAAAGGTTCTCATTTACACAATTAATTGTGCCAGACACCCCCCCGTGAGGTAAGGGATAGAGAATGGGCTTATTTTCTCGAAGGAGAAACACAGGGTGTGGTGAATATCGAGTTAGCAAAGTCAGGTATCTCTTCCTGCTTTGGTCACCACCGAGCTTCTTTGCTATTCAGCAATACATTTAAAGACTCACATCCTATGAGCCTTGCTAGCTTGCCTTTGGTGGAGGGAAGGGGGAAAGAAAGGCAGTTGAAATACAAAGATTTCTTTTCTTAATGGATGAAAAATTATTTCTTTTACCACTTATTTTTCTAATAGATTATCCCTCTATTCCTTTCACAGATGTAGCAGAGTAGGGTAAAAATAGAGTCCATGTTAATGTGGGACATGTTTGTGCTCCATGTCAAATAAGAGTGAGGGAGAAGTAATTTTCATCTCGTCATTCTCTACACATCTCTGCAGGGTTAATTCTGTTTTATTCATTTCTCAGAAACAACCCTGGCTACCCAGTTTCAAAGTGGCTGAAGGGCTTGGTTCTCTCCCCTCTATCTGAAGAAACATACCTCCAACTGTTGTTTTAACGTAAGCCTTGAAAGCTTCCTACCTTGTATTTATCCTTTAAATAGCAGCCGAAGGAAGGACGATCAAATCAGATGTGTTCTCAGTTGTTCCTATCCCGTGTTTAATCCTTATCCCTCCGGGGCTGTCCCTTTGGCTAACCAGGCTGAGCATATCAGCCCTCTGCTTGCAACAGCCATGCAATGAGAGTTAAGAGGCAGGTAGTGAAGCGGAGCAGGAGAGCTGTTCTAAACTTAGTGTAACCTGAAGCAAGCCATGAAGTATCCTCTGGTTCCTTTGGTGACTGATGTGACCTTTCCTCTTCTTTTCTTCTGGTTTTCTTTGCCGTTCGTAATGTTGTTGATCGTAATCATGATCTGGCTGCAGCTTCTGCTTAATGAAGGTAAGTTCTGCTGTTGAGTAGATAAAATGCTCTTGCATAAGGGCTGTATTTATCAACTTTATCTTTAAAGCGCTCTGTTAGCTATTTTTAGACTAGTTCCACTTATCACAGAAGGAAACTAAAGGGTTTTTTTGGTACTGTTGTTAGCATATGGAAAACCAAACTCAAGTTATTCCACTTCTCCATTAAAAAAGCTCATGAGACAAGTCACTGCCCACTGTTCTGCCTCACCCTCTCCCTTTTCCTCAGAGGTAATTTCACTGAAGAAAGGCAATTTGGTACCCTTTCAAACTCTGTCATTATAGTTCTCTTACACTTTTTCTGGGAGATGGAGGTGTTATCTGGGGAGCTGTTAAGGGGTTCTTTTATCAATGCTGAATTTTTGACATGCAATTAGTCTATTTTGTGCCTCTTTCCAATCCTTTACTGATTCTTACTTCTAACATGCCGATGACTGGTAACAGGCTTTGCTTTAGGCTAATAATAGGCTTGTTGATGCACTCAGGAGGATAAAACCTTGCTAGTTTGCTCTAATGCTGGAGCAATCCCAGCTAAGGAATCAATTGTAAGTTCAAAAGCAGTGATTCTGCCTCTGCAGAACAGTTGTTGGAAGGAAAATAAGAACCAAATTTTGCAATTAGTCGCTTTTACTTCTCTGCGGTAGCCAATCCTATAGGAGATCCTATAGGAGATCCCATAGGAACAGCAACAATGAGACAAGACAGTAGAGGAATGGGAGGTACTTACCCCAGCAATGGCTGGTACTCCTGCCTCCATTCCTGGCCTGAATTTTCATTTCTGGCTCCCATTGTTCAGGCTCAGCACCCAGCTGATGCTCAGAACAGCCTCTGCTCACTTCACGAGTAAAGTATCTTCCCTCTGCACACTTGAGTGCTCTCTCGTGAGTAACTGAGCACGGTGATTAAAAACTGTGGGTTTTAAGAGGTTGTGACAATTGTACAGGGTGCCTGAGCAGCACAAGCACACCTTACTGCTGATGGCTGAAAAGCAGAGGAAAATATCCTTTAGGCCACAGACTTACGCTGAAGTGTCACCTTTTTGCCTGGAATCTCTGGATGTTTTGACTGTGATTTTCTGGTCATGCCTAAGGCGTTTACCTTCATTTCTAGCCCTGTAGCAACTGTTGTTAGCATCAGGCCTCTCAACAATTTCACAAATGCTCTAAACTCCATTTTAATCACTACAACTGGGTACATTACTAAATGTTTACATGCTAGTGTGTTTACAGGATGAGGTCATTAGAATCATAGACTTGTTCTGGTTGGAAGAGACCTTTAAGATTATCAAGTCCACTCTTTAACCCAGTACTGCCAGGGCACCACTAAACGTGTCCCTCATCACCACAGCTTTGAAACCCCTCCAGGGATCATGGGGACTCCACCACCTTCCTCAGCAGCCTGGGCCAGGCCTGGCAGCCCTTGCAGGGAAGATATTTTTCCTAATATCTCACCTAAACCCTCCCTGGTACAACTTGAAGAAATTTCCTGTTGTCCTAAAAAAAAAAAAACAAACCCATAATGAAAAAAAAAGCATCAAAGTGTTTCTCAATCACTCTTAAAAAAAAATAAATAAAGCAGTGCTCTTTTTAGGAGCTTCCTGACTGATTCTATCACCTCCACTTATGTTAAGCTAGTTTACAGCAGCCCCAAGTTTAAAAAAAAAACAAACCTGTTTCAGCTCCTCCTTTAATATGGTTGCCAATTAAGAGCTAATTGGTTAAAATCAAACACTTGTACAGGCATCTTATTGCCTGACTGTGTTTGGAAATCATTTATTTCAGCTGAAAAAGACTCAGCACTTTTTTGCCCAGCTCGACTGCGTGAGGCTTGCAGCTAGGGAAGGAAAAAATCATGTACAAGTATTTCATGTGTTCTTTTTAAACCTATTTCTAGTAGAGATGTTAAGTGCAGAAGAAATCAAGAAACAATCTTCTGATGACCCTGATTCTGACTCTAATTTGGAGGATGAACTAACAGAGGAAGAAAGCCAGAATGATACATCCAGTACAGAAACGTACGAGGAGATGCACTCCGGTGGATCTGTGGAAACCTTAAGGCCCAAGCCTGCTTATCTGAGTTCAAATCCAAAAGGCCGAAAGAAAAATCTTCTTGCTGTGATAGCAAACAGCTGGTCTCAGAGCCAGAAGATAAGATATTCCCAAGCTGAGAAGAGTGATTTCTGTAACATTGTGATGGTGAGTAGCAGGACCAGGCTGCCTCTTTGCATATCTACTGCTTTTGTGCTTCAGCTCTGATTGGTTTATGTTTTTCTTTCCCCATCTCTCTCTGACTCACTGGCCTCTTGGCTAAGAGAAAGCTACAAGAGTGGTTTCTGATGAGCTAATGACTCACAAGAGATTTTATTTTTTTTTTCCCTGTCTTACCTTTTAGACAAGGTAAAGGGAAAATGGAATTGCACCAAATAACTATCATATCTCCTCTGGAGATACTCAGAACCGCCGGGATGCAATCCCGGGTAAAGTGTTCTAGGAAATCCTGCTCTGGTGGTGAGGCTGGATTAGATGACCTCCAGAGGTCCCTTCCAACTCCAATGATGGAGAATCATGCTTGATTGATCATGATAGAGAGCAGCTTGACTTGACTGTAGGTAGAAACTCTCCTGGTACATATGGCTGTTAGTTTATTTTTTTAAAAGCTGCTTCAGATCTCTTAGAGTGGAGCACGACCAAAAATCCGACGTATGCCACTCCAGCTGTCTTTGCAGACATGGCCCTCCCAATCCTCTCAGGCTTCAGACAAATCCCCCAATGTCTATTTGAAGCAGTGTCACGTGTGGCTTCTCTTCCCTGTGCCCCGGCTGTCACCGCACGTTCCTGTGCAGAAGGGGCTGGGAGGGGAGAGCTGGGCTGTGCCCCTGCTGTCGCTAGTCACCCTCCTGTCTCCTCGCTTACATTGCTTGGATTTTGGAACTGCAGCAGCTGAGGTACTCCCCTTTGTACACTGACCTTTGTTAGCCCGGAGTAGCTAAGGACCAGTGTCCTCTTAAACTGCTGCAGTGGTTTGACTGCCACAGCCTGAGGCTGAGCTGTAGCACAGAATCAGTCCTGTCCCAATTCAGAGTGGTTTTGGTGGTGTTAAGGCTGCCAGGGCAGTACCAAGTCAGGATAGTTACACTGTTTTCTTTTCAAGTTGTTATACAAAGGCTAGAGAAACAATGCTTGCTAGGTGTGTTGGGTGGATGAGGGATGGGAATGAGCACTCATGGTCTCAGATTATTTATATCCTGCTTAAAACTGAACCTTTTCTGAAAACATCATTGCCATAATGCTGTTCCTCCTTTTCTTCACCAGCTGCTGTGCACCATGTTTTCTTCTTTCACCTGGAACTTGGTCTGCCAGTTGCTCCAGATCTCTAATTTCCTGAGGATTCTTCTGCTGCCATCCTCTCTGATTATCTCTGTGGCTCAGCTCCTAGCTTTGCTGGGTGAAAAAGCTGTGAAAACCCTGGGCTCCCTGAGGCTGGAGAGCAGAGAGCTGTTGGCTTCACTCTTGGGGAGGAACAGAGCGATGGAGCTTAGAGAACCACCTCAGGGTGGAAACGAAGCAGGCAGTCCCACGCTCGTGAACAGCAGTCCTGCTTGGCATCAGTGAGAGCGCCTGCAGCACGGCAGGGGGAGGTCAAGTCTCAGAAAGGGAAACTTGGTCAAGACTGAGCTGGCACACACTTGGCTCACAAGTTGCTTGCAGAGTGAGCAGTATTGACTGGCTAGATGTTAGATGGATGACAGCAGCCACCCGCTCATCCCGTGCTTGGATGTGCACTCTGCTCCCCTCCTGCTCTACAGGGGAGTGAGCTTGCTCGATATGAGGACCAGACACTCCCGGCAAGAGTGGTGCCCTTTGTTCACTGCTACAGCTCTTTGCAGACCAGATCAAGGACACAGCAGCTGTTCTTACTGGAGCTTAAATGCAGCACAGCCCAGTGATGATTTTACACACACTGCAATTAGCACTTTTTTGGATCTTCAACTTCTCAGTTCTCAAAGCAGGAAACAATTTTTCAACACTCAGGTCTCGCGAATGAAATAAGCCTACCTCCAATTAACAAAAACAATTAAGCCCTTAGCTGTGCATGCATTTCCTTTTATTTCTGACACAGCTGACAAGCTGATATCAAGTGACATTACAGCCCAAAGAGGCACCCCCGGACTCGGTTTAATTAGTTGCTGAGACAGTAAGGAGGTTGGTGGGGCCACAGTTTTGCAGCCCCAGGGTTTCTCCGGTGCTGCTCAGGCTGTGAACACAGCCGCTGTTTGCTCCTGGCATTGGAGCACACATTCAACAAACTCTTCGTTAAAGAGGACCCCAGCTGGGAGGTTGGATCCCAAAGAGCACGTTGCCACTTGTGAGAAATGTTTGTCCCCGCTCCTGGCACGCGGGTAACGGTGTCTCCAGGGTTTCGCAGGGGCAGGGGGTGTAACCCTTACAGCAACCTGCGCTAGTTACGGAGCACACCTCGTTTATGTCTGCTTGGCTTTCCCTCTCCATCCCCTCAACCCCCTATGTCCAAATATTTGTCCAGAGCAGCGTGCTCTTAAATAAAACTTGTTTGTCCACAGCTTTATTTTCGCNGCCCCCCTGCTGACATCCCAAAGTTGTCTTCCCTGAACTAGTGAGAACATTTTCTGCTAGTTTCAAGGTTTTTCTCTTTTTTTTCTAACGTGTCTGTCTGTGCTCAAAAGTGTGTTGGCAAGGACTTCACCCCGCAGATGAAGCGCTGGGCATCCCTCCTGTCTCTGTGGGATATCCCCGCGGGATTTCACTTGTTTAGGCTACTTGAATATGTTGGACTTTGTTACAGTTCCGTAAGAAATCTTATTATCTTGAAGCAGTTGCCAAAATGTTGCAATCCAAGTTAAAAACGTTTGAGTGGGATCATCCCTGCAAAGAAGTGGATGAAGCGAGGTGAGTGGGTGAGTTGTCTAAAGGTCTGGTGGAATATTGCTGCTTCTTGTATTGCACAGTGACGTTTTAAAGCCTGGTGATACCGAAGTGTGTGCTTTGGGTAGTTTTTAGTCTGTGTAAATACTCTGGGAATAGCTGTAACTCGGCTGGGCTGGCTGTCGCTCCCAGTGTCACGGTAATAGCAGGGGGTTGGTGCCAGTATGCAAAACCTGCTGGAGAAACCCTCTGAGGATTACTGGTTCCTCTGAAATTCCCTACTACCCCAACTATGCTGGTGGCAGTAGTGGTTTAGACCTGGTTTTGCTGTCTCTGAGCCATCACAAATAATGCACAGCAAGTACTGGCTGTTAAGAATAAAGCTGTTGTGTGTGGATTTGGCTAGATGCAGCATGGAAAGGCCATTTTGGCTCTGCTGTGGGTCTGCTTCATGCATGAGGTTGGTGATGTGTGGACCTGATCTGAGAATGGCCCCAGATCTACGGATGTGGGGACTCGGTCCAAACCTTGGAGCCTGTGTTGGAGTCCACCTTTCTTAAAAATATTTATTTCCCTGAATCTTGCTGCAGCGCCTGCCCCTGTGCCTGTCTTTGCTGAGCATTTGGAGTTCACGGTGTGAATGCAGCCTGACCTCTCAGCTGCCTTGTGATCTGTGAGCTCTTGAATAGCATCAGTGAATTTGTGCTTTAATTTCCCTTTGCTGTTGTGTGCAAAAGCTGCTTTCTGGACATCAGTGGGAGCGTTACCGCTTGCAGATATTACAGTAGAGCTCCTGCTGGGGCGATTGTTTGCAGTGCCTGATAAGAGGTCATTTTTTTTTTCTGCTTTGCTATAGTTTGGTATTTAATTCACCTGTAAGGTCTCTTGCTCACTCAGAACAAAGCATCATTTCTCATTTGCACCCAGCAGCCTCCATCCCAGGGTACTTCTACACTGTAGCAAGTATGTAGTTTTTGTAGCTGAAAAAAATTGATAGGGAACCCTGGACTGAACAGTTTGAAGCACAGCATTAGTGGGAGGTTGTTTTGGGGAGTTTCTTTTGACTGAGGTTAAGCCTCCAGGGAGACTCTGCGTTTCTGTGTACCGAACTGTGTCCTAGATGTTTTATGACCTTTTGCATGTCACTTAATCTTATTTTTTTCCTCCCTTCTTATTGAAAAAGCATTTACTTTGTAGGCACGTTCCAGGGGTGGGGTTTGTTAAACATTAAGGGTCCACTGGGAAGCATTGTAGGCTGAAAAATGGAGATAGAGGAGAAAGAAGCTGCTGAGATCAAAACTCTGCAAGAAGTTGTTAAAGGACCTGACCTCTAATCGTGTAAACTCAAGTGACCTCATGTGTTTTGATGGATTTCAGTGGTAAACATGTCCAAAAGCAGTACACCAAAGCATTTAGGGATAAGGTCTTGCAGCGTGTTGGGATCCTTAACGTGTCAGTGGGGCCTCTCTTGGTAACAGCTGGGTGAGCTGTGGCTGTTTAGATCCTTCTCCTGGGGGAGTCGGGGGATGATTTAACTTGGCTGACATCTGGTTTTAGTCAAGGGGAATGGGGGGTTCTTAGGTTCAGCTGCATGTAGAAAAAAAAATGCTGAAGATTTGGCTCATAGTCCTTTGTGCCCCAAGAGGTGCAAGGGCAGCAGCACAGTTCTTGGTTTAATCAGGATGTGTTTTTAGAGATGGTGTTTTCGATGTTGAAAGAAAAAATGCGTAAATGTTGTTTTCCAGTTCATAGCATCTTTGATTTGTTTGCTGGAGAATCCTGTCTCTTGTCAAAACTGTGTAAGTTAAAACAGGTGAGGGTCCAGGTTGCCTTAAGGAAAGAAACCACTCCCTGCGGGTACAGGGGGGTGTTGAAAAAGGAGCCCCCAGAGCTTTTGGTGCCTCGGCCTTTTACAAGACCCCAAAGCCCTCAGTATCATGGTCGGGTTTCTGTTTTGACTGTGCTTTAAGCAGGAAGATTGGCAAGGTGGTGACCGGAGGAACCTTGATGTGTGCTTGTAACAGGGCATGTAAACTGTTCCAGGAGAACTGGAATCACGGTCTGCTCTGAGCAAAGGATCTCCCCCTACTTTGGTGCCTCGTTCAGAATCACTGTGTGTCTTTTACCAGGTTCTGCTTTGTCTGGGTGCAGAGGGATCTCAAGGTTACATTCTTTATGCTCTTAGCTTTTTATATCCTTTAGAAGTTCAAGGCTACAATGCATGACCAAGAATACAATGTATTCTAGCTTCCTATGTCTTCTAGGCTCTCCATTCTGCAAAATGTTTGCTTAATTGGGGATTTTATAGCCCATGTGCTTCTATTCCAAGCAGTTGAAGTGCTTTCAGTTAGAGACATAAAAATGTCTTGGTTGTGACATGGAGTTTGAGCCTTCCTGCTGCGGATGTAAAATCCATATGGCAGCGAGTCTTAATTGAAACCTGCTGGAGCTAATTTTTTTCTGCAGCATATTGTGTAAAATATTCCTTATGCAGCTGGCCTGAAAGGATTAACCTTTAATTAGCTATTTCTAATCAATTAGCCCTATTCCTTTCTGTAATTCTGTTCCTTTCTAAGAAACACGATTTTGAGTTAAGGCACTTCAGTTTGATATTCAACTTATCAAATCTGGCCTGTATGACTTATTAATTATTTCATGCCATGGATTTTAGGTCAAAGTCATTCACCACAGCATTGTTACCATGTGGGTGAGCCCTCCCAGGTCTGTTGTGTAGTGAAAAGCTTGTCTGAAATCAGAACTCGTTGCTGGAAAAGTTAGGTCTCCGAATAAGTTTCAGATTCAGATGTTTATGATACTTTCTGGTGTTTGTTTCTGTTTGGCCAAAGCATTAGGTCAGTTTGCAGGGGAGTATGTTTTGTGATTGCAAAGCAGTTTGGAGAAAGAAATACAAAAGCTGATGTAGCTTAAAGCATATTCCCCAAAGCAGATTACTCCAGGAGTCTGGAATGTGTCGGTGGGAGGCTTCAGTTTTAGTGAGATGTTGCTCCATGCATGCAGGAGTCCTTCCCTTCCTAAATAATTGTTTCCATCTGCATAGCTTATTCCATCAGCCCCAGGGCTTCTCGGGACTGGGCCTTGGAGCTGTCGGCAAGACTGGGTCTCCTGTTCAAATGAGCATTTCTCCCTAAATCCTCTGTGCTAACCAGCTCTGAAGGGAACTTGACTGTCGTTACACAGAAAAATAACAGGGCAACCCCCACCGGGGGACCTTTTAAAATAAACAATATTCTGGTCTTTCTTTTGTGTCCTTTTAAATGTTTAGAGGGAGAAGTGTCAGGACCCTTCAATCTTCTTGCATAATGCCTGGCTACTTCTCTAGTTGTCTGAGAATTGTTTGGGTTTTATATAATATGAAATGTTGCCCATCTATGATAACTTTGTGTCCCTGGCTGCTTGAATTGAATGCTGTGGCTTAGGGTCTGTAGATGGCCCTTATGACCATACCCACTCCCATCATATGGTGCAGCCTGAGCGTAGGAAATGACACTGAATGCTGCGCAGAGCTGAGACCTCAGCCTTTCAGTGAACAGCTTGGCTGAGACCCAAGCACACTTCCGAGTGCGTGAATTCCTGTTTGCTGATTTTGTGGCACTATTGTACTTCTCCCTTTGTCCTGTTTTGCCCTTTTGTAGAAGGTTCCTTCGAGGATGATGGGCTTTGGTAGCAGCGGAGCTGATACTGACATATTACTGTTGGGTGTGTGCTGGGAAGGGACTGCTGAAGAGGTGGTGAGGGGGCCTACTTGACAATTACACGCTGATAGTTCAGTGGTAGCAGGCAGTGCTGTGATGCAGCAGTGACAGCAGGGCTGGGAGTTACCATCTTATACTTCTTGGGTATCCCCGTCTGGGTCAGCTAATGAAGCATGGGAGATGTCATTGTGACTAAGAAACGGGAATGGCACAAATGCAGAGTACTCTGCACTCCCTTGCCTCTGCGCTCCTGGAAGGGTCTCATTTCTGACTTAGCTGAGGTCAGTGAAGTGCCTGTTTCCTGGGGGAGGTGGCATAACAGATGTGTCTGGTCCTTAATCTTCAGGTCACGGCGAACCTTCACTGCGCTTGGCCTGTGGTGGGTGTGGAGAGCACACACAGGAAAGGAAGTCTGTGTTTTGGAGCATTGGGGAGTTTGAAGGGCTGTTCTGTAGCACTGCTAGTTTGGGAAGACTGACTTTCACCTCATACTTGTGCATGAGGCCATCTTGCTGCTGGTGGTTGCCATGCTGCTGCCAAGTTAAGGGTTATGCTGGAGTCTGGAGAGCTCAGATTTCTCCTTGTCTCTCTATGTACACAACTGAGCACGCTGCCAGTGCTTGAACCCTCATTTCTCCTGCTTGACCATGCTCCTGATACCCCTAACCAAGTGACCAACACTGGGAACGAAAGTGCTGTTTCTTGCCTGGCTGGTGTGTGCAAACTCTCGTGAACAGGCGCCTGTCACTCTTGCAAGGTCTGTAGCAGGTGGCCAATATATAATGGCACTGGAAGGATATCCTCTTCAGGCAACAAATAAGTACAGCTTTGCTGATGAAAGTTGTTTTTCTCAGTCAAGGTAAAGCTCAGACAATGTTACTGTTTGAAAACAGCCGGACTAACACAGTGGAAGGAAATCCTTGCATGCTTCGGAGCGGAAGGCAGACATGAGGCTGCAATATATACATCCCTGCAGCTGATCGCAGATACTGCTGTTTTGGTCAAATAGTCCAGAATCCTGGACTCCCTCCAGAGTGTGCATAAGAAGGGTAAAAGTAGATGAAGGTAACAGCTGTATTTAGCTGCAGTATTTCCTTTGACTAATGGGAGAGGAAGGATGACTCCTGGGAGCAGTCTTTCTAATGATACCCCCAATCCAAAGCTTTCAGAGTTCATTCACTATGTGCTTCCTACGCTCTCTTGGCCAGCGTAAAGCAGGCGTGAAGCTGCCGGATGTTTGCAGGCCAGGAAGAGTTGGGAGCAAGCGTGGAGCTGGCAAAGCAGCTGGGAGAATTCAAGGCTTCATTAAAAACCAGCACACAGTGTGGAAAAAGCTTTTTGGAGAATGGTTTTTTATGACGCTTATTCCAGTTGCAATGATGTGTTAGCTGGAAGGAAACCTGACCGTGGGGCCATCTGTGAGTAGGGCTAAGGAACTGCTTCTTTAAGGCTGTCTTGTGAATTCTGCTAGTGAGGTCTGTGCAGTTGTGTAGAGGATTAGGATTACCTCACTGCAGTGTCAGCAAAGCAGATGGCAAGGGAAAACCAATCTTGGTAAAGGTCAAGAAGCTGCTGCTTGATTGCTAGCTGGAGATCTAGCAGTGTTATTTAACCCTATACAAGTACTTCTTCTGACAGTAGCACTGAGTGAAGTGTCGTGGTC
This sequence comes from Chloroceryle aenea, assembly GCA_013399075.1. Taxonomy (NCBI): domain Eukaryota; kingdom Metazoa; phylum Chordata; class Aves; order Coraciiformes; family Cerylidae; genus Chloroceryle; species Chloroceryle aenea. The sequence goes on along the minus strand of VWZY01008445.1, from coordinate 175,868 downwards.
CATTTGGGCCTCTCAAAGTTCCAGGAGGATGTACCCTGTGAATCTAACTTTATTACGTGAGCTCATTAGGTAAAAATCAAACAAGTACTCGGTCCTGTTTTGATGGGCTGGTGTAACTTGTTAAATCTCTGGTTCTGGTTCATTACTTCATTAATTCATAAACTCACCAAGTCAAGTGCTCCTGAGGAAGTCAGGTTCTCAGCTGGTGGTAAGAATGCTCATCCTTCCTCCACTGTTACAGAGCAGGTGTCCCAGTACCACAGTGGGAAGCCTGGGAGCCTCAGATGTTGATGGGTCAGCTTGAAAGCTTTTTGGGTAAGGTGAAATTGTTACATCTTCCATCACAGTAGAAACCTACCATTCCCATGGATTGTTTCAGTTAATTCTGAGGAGTTTATCTTACCAGAATGTGCCCAACAGTTGCTTTTGCACAGCTGCAAGGACAGCAGGTCTTACTTTCTCCTCTCCTTTGAGTGTGGTGTACGTGTAGGTCTTGCTTTTAGCCCAGCAGTGCTTGTCCCAGCACAAGGTCAGGCTGAGCTGTGTCATCATGAGCTGCGTGTTGGGCCAAAACCCGAGCAGGAGTTGAGTCAGTGGCCACAGTCAAGTGAAGCCAGTGTCAGAAAATGTCAATTGTACAGAAGTTTGGTGGCTTAGACCAGACTGGTAAAAATTCATGGTCCTGAACGTCTGTTTGGTTATAAGGGTTCATCAGACTTAGTAGAGCTGTGAGATGAAATATAGTTGCTCTATTGTGTGTGTGTCTTTAGGTGTGAAATCTTTGTTTTCAGCTCACCTGTGAGTCTGAACCGAGTTAGCTTCTTTAGCTGGTGGGGTCCGCTGGGTTTTCTCAGTGGATGACCTTTTTGTCTTGGCAAGAGCACTGCACTACTCTGAGTTTGCACATGGGCTGTAAACTGAAGAATAGAAATCTGTTGTGAAACATCACTTAACATTGCTACCCAAGAATTCATGTCTCCAGTCAATCTGCTCTGTAGCCCTGCAGGTAGAGCAGTGGGTTTTTACACAAAAGCAAACAGTGTGTGTGGATTTATAGGCACTGCCCTAGCCTTTGACTGACCTTTGAAATGACTGCATCACCAACCTCACCTGCCCTGTGTTACTCTGTTAAATCCTGCACTGCAAAGCCCTTTGGAGATGTTTGTAGCAAGCTCTTCCATTCCCTTGTTGGTGTCCAAGTCTTAGATCCTGTCTACAATCTTCCCATCCCGCTTTTCACCAAGACTCATGTAATCAAACTTTGTCATGAACATTTTGGAAAAGCAAGCCCTCTCCTAATGAGTTAACAAGTTCTTGGCTACTAATAGTTGTGCAAGAGCCCTGAGCTGGGTTGTGCAATCAGGTTCAGCATCTTAAGTAGTTTTCTTCCAGCTGTTGCATCGTTTATAGATGAGACTAGTCCAGACAAGCTCTGTGTGGTGACTTCATTGCAGGGCGCCAGCATAGCAGAAATAGTGACAGCTGGCTTGAACTTCTGAGCCTTTAAAGCAGCAGCCCAGCTCTCCTCTAGTGGACGAATGAGGAGAATGTCCATAAATATCAATTATGGGCCACTTGTAATCTCTGCACTCACAGAGAGAAATTTGGATTCCCCCGATGGACTCGTTACCACTGAAGAGTTGACAAAGTAGAGCAGAAGCCTGTTAGGATAAGTGATGGCACTTCTGAGGACAAGCACAACTGCTGCCTAGGAGTGGAAGAATTGTCACTTACTGTTGCCTGGCTGTTAAGTAAAAACTTCTGCTACTAGTTAGATTTTCTTTTTAATTTGGAAATAACTGATTAAGCAACAGGTATCTGAAAAAATGCTGCTCCCTTTGAGGGGGAGATTGCTCTGTCCCCCTGCTCAGAGGCTGATGGATGTCCCATCCCTGTATCCATGTGTGTAGGGGCAATGTGTGGGGAGCTGTTTGGCAGGCCTTTTTCTCTGGATCTTGAATTTGGAGAATTTAGGTAAGTGGATTTAGCTGAGATTGTAATCATTCAAGAAGACCTATTTCAGTAACACAGAGGGAGTTTCATCCTAATCTCTCAAGTAGCTTCAGCTATTCTGACAGTAGAAAATCTTCTGGGGAGATTTAAAAAAAAATAAATTACTAAAATCTATCCAAAAGACCCTGAATGAGACATTGGTTTGGAAAGTGCATTTGTACTTAGTCCCCACTCTGGTCTGCAGGTGTTTCACTTTTAATAAATAGTTTAGTTGTGTAACTATGATCAGATTGCTTCTACTTTTTTCCTCCTCCTGTCCTCCCATCCTTGCTAAAGCTCTGGCTTATCTGAGTCAAGCCATCAGTAGCTATTGTTCAGCTGTCTCATAACCTGGGTAGCTCCGAACATTTGCTCTGCGCTGGCGGTGGGGCTGTGCCATCTGCAGTCTCTTCTTTCAGGAGTGGATGTTTGGCATTCTTTGGGCAGTAACTCCTGTGGGATGCCCTGACTCACGGTGAGTTCAGCCTGTGGAGCCTATCCCGCTGCTTGTGATTATGGTGCAGGAAATAAACAAGATGACAACTTAATCTATCACGGCTTTGGCCTGAGAACTGGGGCAGCGGAGGCAGATAGTCCATTTCTGACACTGTGCTTCTTTGTAGCTCTGTTGCCCCCTCCATTTCCAAGAGGGAATGGAAAATCCAACTTGCAAAAATCCAAATGAGGTTTGTGAAATGGGCTGGGACGTGAGCTTGGGAATTTGAGCTTTTGGAGATTCTTTTTCTGTGAAGATTCAAGAGGTACAAAGCATTCTGTGATGGAGGAGGTGCTGGGGCAAGCTCTGCAGGTAGACTCCAGTCCCACGTGAGCTCGACTGGTGTAGCTGGGCTGGTGTGAGATGGTGGTTACTCACTGCAGCCCAGAAGGGAGCTGACTGCTGATCCCGTGTCCCATCTGCCTCTACTCTGTCACACCTTAGAAGTGATGTGGAACTCCTGGTCAGCTGGTTGCAGTGAGCCTGGGTCCCTCTGTTTGAAGGAAGCGAACAAGCAGCTTGGTAGTTATTAATCTGCTGCTGTCACTTCTCTCTGCCTTGAGTGTCCAGCGAGCAAGATATGTTTTTTCCAAGGCATGGCACCCGGTAGGTGTCAGGCAAGTGTTTGAGTAGGGAGGCAAACAAGATCATCCGCAGAAGCTGGCCAAGATTTCTAAGTCTGTACACACTGAAAATGCCCAGGAGGTAGAAACATACTCAGTTTAAATTAGTAAGTCTTGATTATTCATCAGAATAAGTGTTTTTGTGCATTAAGAATAGCTTCTGTGTCTTAGTGCTTCCTCCCATTGTTACAGCTCTTCCTTGAGCAGTGGAAATGTTTGGGGTGGTTTAAATGACATTTACAGTAGTAATGAGGTTCAAGCAACTGTCTGAAGAGTGAATGACATTGACTTTTTTTTTTGCCTGCCCCCCGCCTCCTCCATCCTCCCAAGCCATGACACTGCCAAACAGGGTGGGCAGCTGAAGGCAGGCATGTACCCAACCCCCAGCCCATGTCTGGTGGAGAGCTGCTGCTCTGATGGTGATGTGATGAAGTGACTCTGGCTCTGACTGCCTGCTCTGCTGCAGCAGCTCATCCCGCCAGATACCAGTGGTTCCTCCTTTGCCCTGTGTTTTTTTCTTAAATGTGAGATTAATAGCCATCTGCATCCAAACAATCTCATCTTAGGAAGCATCTGTTCTTGCTATTTGTCCACTGCCTGAAGTCCTAATCCTCTGTTTGTCACAACTCTTGGGTGCAGTGAAGAAGATTATGTGCTCTGACATACAGCCCATGGCTGCAGGCAGGCTGGGTTTTGCAGTAATGTGGGTCTGACTGTTCATCGTTGGGTCCGAGCCACCCTGCTGGGGGTAGAGCAGGGAGGGTCGAGGGGGTGATGCTTTACCTCTCTACTCGATCCCCAGCTCCCATGGGCATGCCTGTATCTCTCCCGGTAGGATGACAAATCAGGACTCAGCTCATGAAGTATAGTCTCGTGAGCGGGCTGTACTGCGGAAACACTGTGGGGTCTGAGTGTTGCTGCGGCTGTTTCTCGACAGTTCTCGAGCTGAGATGCTTGTGGGATCTCCCAGCTCAGGGCAGAGCAGTGGCAGCAGGCGCTGAGGGCTGGCTGCTGGGAGCACTGGTGCCTGTTAAGAGGTGCTGCAGTGTAGTGCTTCGCCCCAGGCCACAGCCTGGGCGCTGCCTCCCTGGCAGACTGGGAACAAGCCGGGACGTGGGTAATCTCACCGCC
>VWZY01008445.1:102201-165917 GCA_013399075.1 Chloroceryle aenea | reverse complement strand
TGGTTTAGCGGGCGGTTTCCCTGCCCGTGGCAGGGGGCTGAAACAAGATGATCTTCAAGGTCCCTTCCAACCCAAACCATTCTGTGACTCTCTGATAAATATGAAGTATGTGTGAATCTGCCTTTGGAAAATGCCTTTGTGTTAATGAACCATCACACACAAAGCAAGCTCGTGACCCCTTTGTAAAGGATTCAAACACCATCAGCTTTCTCTGCAAACCCTGTGGTCCCTCACCCCCTTTGTCCTTAAACTGGGTGGCTGTGGTGTACAGAGCCTACAGTCGCAGCAGCGATGGAAATAAAGTCAGGGTGTCTTGCCTGATGTAACGGCAGCGTGTTTTGAGGATGCGTTTGGTAACTGGGAGCTACTGACTCATACTGGCCGTGGTGAAATCCCTGGCAGTGTGCGCTACAGGGCTGTGACAGCCGAGTCACCGAAGGGCAGCGAGTCCGTGCCAGCCACTTTGTGGGAGTCCCGTGCACAGGTTCAGCCTTGTGGCAGCTGGAGGAAGCCCTGGGCAGCTTCTATACTGGGGAGATAGTAATGGGTGAGAGCAACTGTGTGGGAACCTCCAGTCTGTACCCCGTGCTAACTGGTCTGCGGGGTTTGTAGCCCCGTGCTAACTGGTCTGTGGGGTTTGGCACCCTGGTGTTGTGCTGCTAGGTGGAACTTGAATGGCAGACTGGATGGACAAAGCTGTTTGAGTGTTTAGATGAACGTGGATTCGGTGGAGTGTGTGAAGATAGAAACAGGAATGGCAATGCCACCCTTTCAAAAGTGACTCACCTAATCTGGTAGATCAAGCTTATTGATTCACAGTTGTATGAGAGATGTCAGTACTCCTGAAGGTCTGTTTTGGCCGGGTACCCCTTTCCCGCAGCTGGATTTTCCCGTGGCTGGAAGCCCTTTCCCAGTCGCCTGAGCGCTGGTGCAGTGGACAGCGAGCTCCTCTGCACTGACCTTACAGTGGAAAAAAACCCTGCACAGAGAGCAGGGCTTGGGTCTTCTGAGGCCAAAACAGACTCTGGTGTGATGGGACAGACTCACAGCTAACAGACTAAACTAAACATGGCTTTGAGTATTTTTAATTTGGCTGTATCTGCGTGGGCTTATCAATCTGGTGTTTGTTCTGCTCGGAGTTTCGGTCTGAGACGCCTCCAGGCAGATCTGTAATTGCAGGCAAACTTTGCTATTCCTTAGACCCTTACTAGACAGAGTGGAGATGAGTCCGCTTCTGGCGAAGGCCTGAGACACAGATGTTGAGATAGAATTCCTTCACTCTTAAATACTTTGATAGAAGCCCTTACTGTCAGGTAAGTCACATCCTATTTAAAGCTCCCCGTGCTGTGGTGGAGATTCTCTGGCGTCTGGGTCCGGCCCAGAGAGTGATGGAGGCGCGAAGCTAACGCAGCATGTCGGGGTCTAAGTCTTTCACCCCATGTTGCTCAGGCAGGGATTGCTGGTTTGTCTTTCTGGTGTCACTGGGGATGCCAGGGCAGGAGTTGGGGAGTGCCTTCTTGTTGCTGGGGTGGGGGAAAGCCAAAGCTGGTACGAGTTACTCCACGGGTGCAGAGCTATTCTGGCACGTCCTCTTTATCACTTGCAGAACAGGCTTCTTCCAAACAACCTGAAATGACACTGCTCCCTGAGCTGCTTGCATAAGGGAAGATCTTGATGAACTGATTGCTGTGTTACTGAAAACAAGTTCTAATCTTATTAGCAAACTGTTGTAGTGACATCGCAGCTATTCTTGCTGTTGCTGCGAGGTAGACCTTCAAGTGCACCGTCCCATGGGTGCAAAGGCCTTGTTAAAATGCCTTCACAGGAACCTAAATGGTGATTGGCAGCAGGGCTACGTAAAACAGTGAGCCAGAGGCACTGTGCCTCCTCAAGGGAATGCTCTCTGTGAAACTATGGGGTGTACCAGCCAATCCCCCGTGGTCAGAGATGTGCAAAGATGTCAGCAGCAGCCTGCTTCCAAGATTGCTTTAATCCTACCTCCTTAGCTGCTTTGGTTTAGCTAAGCTGGGGAAAGTAAAGCATGGTAAGAGTGTATTGGGTAGGTTAGTGTTCAGCTCTGCCACAGTAATTTGATAATTAGTCTGCCTTTTACGATCTGGTCCAAGGAATCTGAACCAGCCATGTGCTTTTCATTTCCTCAGAGTAAACTTCAGTATTGCTCTTCTGCTGCTCATCGTGGGGAGGAGGAGGAAGTGGTCTGTAGTGGCTGTGAACACAGTTTGGGGGATTGAAAGGGTAACAAAGCCAGGCTTTAAAGATATGCAGTAAAGCTTTGTTTTGGTTCAGATCTTTGGTAGCAAAGTTGTGAGGTTTGTGTTGACAAGGCTTCTCCTGGATCTGTGTTGGGAACCTGTCTGAAAGAAATAGCTGATTATGCTGATTGTTTCATCTAAGATTTGATATGTAGATTGACTTCTTTCATACAGGGAACTGTTCTCACCAGCACTGATGTCTCGGACTGAGGTTTAAACTAGCAATACTTTCAGTAAGCAAAAACATACCCATAGTTTATATAGATTGACTTCAGGGTTTTCTCCAGTTGTTCAAATATTCCTGTCTATTGCTGCTGGATGCTTTTATCCTACCCCATGATCTTAAGCAGGAAGACCTATCATGTTATGAACTGTGGTGGGCTGATCTTCAGGTGATTCTTACTCTTGGGAATTAGCTACGCAGCTCTTCATGGAGGTTTAAACAGCTTCCTTAGGGTAGGAACATGGAAGCAACATGAAGAGGGACCTTTTCCTGCATGGACTTTTTTGTTTCTTTTAGTCTTGTGCTGTTGTACTCATTGAATGGTTTTGACCTTGAAGTAAATTCAAAGCCAGCAAGACGTGTGTGTATTCTAATGCTGACATTTTTGTTCTTTGGCTTAGTGTCTTTATCTGTCAGGATAATGCAATCAGTGGATAGAGTAATTTCTTGCCTTGTTTTTGTTTTGGTTGGTTTGTTGTTCAAAAGTGCTTGTGTTCCATCCTAGTGGTCTGAATTGCTGTGATGCCCTGACTTAGTGGGCTGCTCTTAACTTGCCCTTGAGGTTAATTCAGACTGAGGTTAATACCATCTGTCACTGTTTCAAATGTGCCTTTGTGCTCGCTCCAGATCTTTGCAAAACGTCTTTAAAACCCAGGTGCTTGTGTGTGAAGGACTGCCCTGTATAACTTAATTCTTCTGTTCTTTGGTGCCTTTTCTCATCTTAGTTTTTCTGGAAACAGTATGAAAGGCATTATGTTTTCCTGGCTTACACTTGTCACCTCCTGTTCTGTTTGAAATGCTTGGGAAGGAACCTCTTTATTTATTCATCTGCTAGAGAGGTATTTCAATGAGGGAAGGACGTTGAGCAAGCAGCAGCTACAGATCCTTTGAGAACATCTCTGATGAGAATGATTCAAGCCTGGAATGAACAAATGCATAGCAACAACATTTGTTTTATTTTAATATTCAAGAGGGTCAAGAGTTGCAGGAGTGTTTGAAATGTATTTGCCATGTGTTGACAGTATCTAGGAACAGAACAAAAACTGCTCAGACTGCATATTGTAGCCCAGGACTGGTGAGCTACCACCACTGAGTGCTCTGCAGGCACACAGGTCTTGCAGCAGGCTTCCAGAGCTCTGCATTCTTCTTTTATAGAAGAAAAAAGATGAAAATCAACAATATGAGATCCAGGACAGGCTAATCTCTCATAACTCTGCTGCTAACTTTGTGGAGCTGTGACTAGACTGAAGGTGTTGGGGAGTCAGCCGAATGTGTCTCGAGCCCCATTAAAACTAATTCTGCTCTTAAATAAGAGAAGATTGCACTAGGATTGTCAGTCCTCTCACAGGGACATTGCATTACAGCTGCCTTTAACCAGGTCTTGCTGGTCACTTTGCTTTTTGTTGGGTTAATTTTTAAAACTTGAGCTTTCTGTTACGTTGACAGTGCAGCCCAGTGAACTTGATCATTCCACCTACTCTTTGCCCAGGTGCAACTGAGCGATTAACATTTTAAGCCAACAATCTCCACTTTCAATCTAAACTGTTGCTAAGTTTGTACGTCATAGATTGCCCTCCGTTGACTTGGGAATGCAATGAGGAAGAGTAATCTTTTAGGTGCCCTGAATCTAAAATTAGCATGCCACCTGGGTAGTTGGATTTGCAAAGTATTGTGCAGTGTGGTCGAGAAAAAAAAAAATAGACCAGAGAATAAAATGTTTTCTAAATTTAAAAGCTTGACTTTTCTTTGGCGCCATCCTGAGAGGTGAGGACAACAGCACTAGAGTAGGACTTGTGGGGCTGGGCTTTGGGTCCTGCTACGGCTGCATGGCATCAGCACCCTGCACCTTGATGAAATAGGGGTTAGAGCATCAGCCCAAGAGGTTCTCGAGGAAAAAAAGTCAGGATGGCTTTTGGACTGTTTGACGCACAAGTAGGTCAGCTATGGCTCTGGTACAACTGTAGGTGTAACTGGTGGTGGAGCCCTTTGGTGCCAAGTGCTACCAGATCATCTGTATTTGGAAGGAAGCAAAATAACTGGATGGTATGGAGGCAGGAGTCAGAGTGGGATAGGGGTACAGCAGTTTGCTGTTGTCTGGCAAGATGATACCCTTTACCAGTACTGTGGTGTCTTGATGTAAACAGAAGGTGCTGGTAGATCAGAAATAGCTGCTGGCAAGGCTATAGCCTGAAACCTGGGCTGTGAGGATGTTGGCATCCTTCTCAGGTGTGCACCAGGAATATGCCCTAATGCTTTAGACAAGTATTACTCCACTTGGTTGTAGTATCTCCAGGATTAAAATGTGCATTCAAGATCTGGTATCTGGCTAAGTCATGCAGAACAGCTAAGTCAAGAGTCAGCCTTTTGAAAGAGCTGAGAAATATATTTACTTTGGCTTAAAATGGTGCTTTTCCAGGCAGGCCTGTGGCAGGTGTGGGAAAGGGCTTGTCCTACCCACGCGTGACACAGGCTTGCCCCAGAGCACGTGTGCTGGGTACAAGCCACTGCGTGGGCCTAGGGTGGGTTCTGCTGAGCCTGCAGACCCAGATAGAAGCACTGTCTTGGTGTGAGTCCATGGAGGTTTCGGGGAGGGGTAGAAGAGCTGGCTCTACACCAAGCTGAACATGAAGGAAAGGTGTCTCTCAGAGCTGCTTTGATCTGTCTAGCCTAGAGCCCACGAGTGTACTAGTGCAATAATTTAGGACAAGAAGGGTAGTTCTGTGCCTGTTAAAGACCTTCTGCAGAGCAATCAGGAGAGCTTGTAAGACGCTTCCTTAGCCTGTGTAGTGCTGAGCACTGGGAGACTGCTCTGCAGTGCACATTTGGCTGCCAGTGTTTCTGGCACTGATGTGGCTGAAGCCAAGTCCCTCGAGATAATCTAAAATCCTCCTCGGAGTTGCGTGTTGCAGATGATGCTTTCTGTTGACTAATGTGTCAGAAGTCTAAGTGAGATATTGTGTCAGGGTATTAAAGAGTCTTTCTGATGCTGGCTTTAACTCTAATCCTCTTATGAGAAGGCTGTCAGCAAATGTGAGAAAATGGAGAGTGCTAAAAGATGAAGAGTTAATGTGAGGGATGTGATCTAAGTTTTTAACTCCTAAGAGGGAAAAATATAAGTAAAAAGTTGAAAGGGGAAATAATGATTTGGGATGGGAGCTGTAGTGGAACTCAGAGAGATTGGTGTGAACTGTGAAGGTAAAAACAAATTAAAAAAAAACAAACATAAATCTCAGATTGTCTGTTTAAGTGCTCTACCAGGCTATAAAGTGGCATCTCACCTGGAGCCTGTTATTTGCTTACCCAGGTTAAAGAAAGGGGAGTGGGAAAGGTGGGGATGGTTACTAAACAAGCAGCTCACCTCTGCCCTTGTCAGAGGTGGGCTGGCTGGTGTAATAGTGCTTTTCAATCTTTTGCTTTTGTGTTCCTGTAAAAGAAACAAACAAACTGTTCTTGTTCTCAGTGCTGCTCCTGGCTCCAGATGTTCCTGGAATGATGGTTATTGCTCTGGTTCTGACCTTCGGAGGAGAAGGGCTGCCCATGTGCATGCACATCTGTAAATACAAGTGCAGAATATCCTACAGCATGGGCCTCCTGGCTGGTAGATCTTCAAATTCAGCCTTTTATGACTTGAAATGCTTCTTGTAACAGAACCAAATTAATGCCATAACTGCTAATAATGGCTTTCTGGAATGGAAGGGACTAAAACTTTCCAGATATTTTGCCATATATAATTTTCTAAGTCCTTCCAGAGTTGGGAAGCTAAATTGCATTAGGTTGTTGTTTTGTTGTCATGGTTTTCAAGGTGCAAGGCTTGCTCTGCTTTTTTTGTTCTTTTTTTTTTCTTGCCATGAGACTAGAAAGCAATTCAAACCCGTGCTTGGCAGTGGTGGCTGTTCACAGGGGTTTTTCCAACCATCCTGAGTTAGCCTAGCATGGTATCTCTAATTACATACCTGTAAATTGAACCATTGAGGTGTTTTCCTAAGTATGTGGAAGTATGTAACTTTTCATAACTTAGCCCTTTTTATTTTAAGTCTTTGAAAAAGATATACAGCAGGGTGTAAATGGCTTGTAACCCTTTGAAGAAAATTAAAATTCATTTTAGGAGAGGCATTATTTTATGAACTGATGAGAACCTCACAACCTTCTACAGAGAGGTTGAAAGCTGAACGAGGCCAGTCTGGGATTTTGGCCGCTCATGAATTAATCAGCAGGGTGGTAAAGAAAATTCTCTATGTTTGGGTTTCCCAGGACGCTTGTGCTGTTTCATAGGTGAAAAATCTTGTCTGGGCAGGAAAAGAGGGCCTCGAACATCTGAGCTGTTTATTGCACAAACTGAAATGCAGGAGATGGAGCTGTGCTGGTTGTTGCACGTGGAAGACAAGCCTACTGGGTTGAGCCTGCGTTGTCTGGGAGCTGTGGGGCTTGTGGTGTGTCCAGACAGTCAGAGCACACGTGCACCCAGCTTGAGGCATCTGGGTTGCCTGAGGATGTAGAGGGTGTCTGTGCAGGTTTGGAGGGGAGTCTTGGAAGCAAGTGTGGTGGTGGTAGGTGAATTCTTGGAGGTCGCTGGAAGGACGGCATCGGCAAACCCATGTTGATACTGCACCTCTTGTGTGTTTGGACAGCAGACTTCCCCCTTCTCTGGCGGATTTGGTCCCAACCTTGTCTGTTATTGCTAAACACTAAGCAGAGGAAGCCTAACACTTACCTCTGTTTGGCTTTTACTGTCGTCATTAATCAGTGAAGACTGCTGTATTGTGCACACCGTATCTGAATCCGTGGAGCTTAACCTCTCTCTCCTTATCTCTTCCTCTCTCAGTACCAGAAATTGCCCTTGCAAAATGAGCCGGCTTCCTCCGAAGAGTCCTTTGGCTTCCCCGGTGTCAGAGGGCAAGAATTCCAGGGTAGAGTCTTTGGACAACTTGTCAATGGACAGTTTTTGGCTGGAAGTAGAGAACATTAAACAGAGCGCTGAAGCCGAACAAGAGGAATGCAGCCTTGCAGATGTCAAAACACAAGAGGGTAGGTTGCCAAAAATGTTGGGAGTGAGGGGAAGATGATGAACAGCTTGGAGAGGAAATTTGCTTATGCACCGTAATCATTTAGAAGCATGCTGGAATATGGTTAGAATATTACCTGTCAAATGTATTTTTTTCATTGGGTGGTGGATGGTGCCCTACAGAAGAGGAGAGCTGGCCTGGCCTGGGTTCAGCTTCTGAAGCAAAGCTGGCTCTAAATGTCAGTCCGGAGTATATTCAAGACTCCGGACTTTTTCTAACAGTCCCTGCTAAGTGCATTAAGAAGAATGTGACCAGTGGGTCAAGGAAGGTTCTTCTCCCTCCCTACTCTCCCCTAGTGAGGCCACCTCTGGAGTATTGTATCTAGTTCTGGACACCCCAGTTCAAGAGAGGCAAGGAGAGAGTCCAGCAGAGGCTGGGAAGATGCTGAGGGGCTGTAGCATCTCTGTGCCAGGCCAGGCTGAGAGCCCTGGGGCTGTGCAGCTGGAGAAGAGCAGCCTGAGAGGGGAGCTGAGCAATGCTGAGCAAGAGCTAAAGGGACTCCAGGGGGAAAGAGAATGGGGCCAGACTCTGGTCAGTGGTGCCCAGGGACAGGACAAGGGGCACAAAGTGAAACATGGGAAATTCTGTTTGAACAAGAGGAAAAATATCTTTGCTGTGAGGATGCTGGAGCCTGGCCCAGGCTGCCCAGAGAGGGTGTGGAGTCTCCTTCTCTGGAGAGATTCCAAACCCGCCTCCACAGTGCAATCCTGGGCTCCCTNAGATTCCAACCCCGCCTGGACAGTGCAATCCTGGGCTCCCTGCTCTGGGTGACCCTCCTGGAACGGGGGGGTAGCACCAGGTGATCTCCAGAGCTCCCTTCCAACCCCCACCACGCTGGGAGTCTGTGAGGGTGGGGTCTCACTCCCCGTGCAGGTGGCTGTACGGTAAGCACGCTGTGGTAGGTGACAGTGTTTTGGAAGGCTTGTTTGTGTACATGGTTCTGAGACTTGCTCACAGTGGCTTTTATGAGAGCTGCTTTTATGGTAGGCAGACTTTTCTCTCTGTGATTCACTATTCAAGGAAACAGAATAAACATCCGGAATGGCTTCAGTCCAGGCACACAAGGTGGTTCTTCTACGCCTCCTTCCACCCCCCGACCCTCCTTTTGTCTTCTGAAGACTGCTTCATGTGCATGGGGTGTTTCTACTGGGCTTTCTGCAGTGCTGATGTTATCCAGTATTTTGGAATAACTGGAACCTGAACAGACTGCCTTTTGACCTGGGAGGTACAACATCCTGGGCTGTTGGAGGGATGGTGAGCTGTGAGAAGCACCCAGTGAGCCTGCAGATCAGCATCACATGTTTCCCAGGTCCATTTTGAAGAGTGTGCATTTAGTTGGTTATATGTCCTCTTGAATGGTCAGGTTTGCAGCCTGTACAGCCTCCAGCTGCTGTGCTGACCTGATACTGAGACGAATCCATGTGTGGAATGGGGAAATGGTTGAGTGGAAGTCCAAGTGCGAGAAGGCTAAATCCCTATCCTGCGTGCACGGAGGGGGATCTGGAGAGTGGGGTGGGAACATCATCAAAGCTCATCATCCACGTCTGCCATAGTAGACAAGACACAGTAAATGTTAAGGTCTGTTGTTAGTGTCCCTACATAAAGGATAGAAGTTTGTTTTTTAGAAGTAAGAGAGATGCAAAAGTGACTCAGAAGAGGAGAGCGCCAGGAAGGAGACTCTGGAAAAGAGGCCGTGCCATGAGATGAAAGACTGTCTGGGATATCCAAAAGACTGATATGCTAGAGGCAATTTGATTGCTGCGTGTAAGCAGGGACACAAGGAAAAGTGTCTTTTAATGCTGTGCATTAATCTAGCAGGCAAGAGCCGACAGCTTAATTAGCCATTGAAACCAGACAGACTCGAAATGACACCCGGCGTTGGGAAGCCTTCCTGGCAGCTGGGAAGGAGGTGCGGCACGCTCAGCCTCCTGGTGCCTTCTGCAGAGGAGCTTGAGTCAAATGAACATCGTGCAGGAGGCGTCAGTGGCGAGGGGAAACTTCCGATGGTGCGGGTGCAGGATTTGGCTGGTGTCTCTTGGCTTTCGTGTCTCTGCAATTGATGGCTGGAGCACCGTGAGGTGGCAGTGCAGCACGGAGGCTTCAGGGCTCCTTGGAGCCCAAGGCACCATTGCTCTTTGCATAAAGCCCAAGAAGCTGTTAGCTGCTGCCCAAGCACAGCTCTGCCTGGAGACGGCGTGGCTCAACCTGACGAATAGCTGATTGCAATCGTGGCACAGGGACAGTGTGGAAGCTACGTGTAGATAAGGTGTTGCAAGAATGCTGACCCAACTGGAGAACACCAGTCTCCTGTGCAAGCCCTGTGTAAGAGGTGGGAAGCTGCTTGTGAGCTGGTGTCAGTGGGAGGCCAGGGTGTAACTTGGCAGAACTGGGTCAGCTGAAAGGTGCTGATGATACTGTGGTCTCACAAGGGAGCAGAAAGGAGCTTTTCACTTAAATACAATGTCCTCATCTTGCTGCCCGCTGTTTACCCATCTCTCCCCCAGGTCAGGTGGTGTAGCAGATGGATAACGTGTGCTCTTGGGGTGGTCCTGCCACCAAAATATCACTGAGCATATCACAGCGTGAAGTCGTGGCTCAGAAGTGTCTGCAGAGAGCGAGTCTTCTCTGCCTTGGAAAACTGTGTAGGAAGATGTGCTTAATGTTTAGACTGAAACTGTTGGATGCCATTGCTGTCCTTTAACTTTTTGGAAACAAAATGCTATATCGGGAGCAATATTTTTGGCTAGTTTATGTTTCAAGTAAGTTTTTGGAGCTGGTGTTCTTGAACTTTGCAAGTTTATTCCAAATTGTGCCCTCCTGAAATGCTGCTTGTTGGGAACTCTCAAGGCAAATCTTAGCAGCTCTCCAGGCTTAAATCTGTAGCTCAGCTTCTGCTGACCTCTCAGTTCTGATCCATTTCTCTCTGATTTCCCCCTTCTCTCCATAAATAACCTATTTTACTGGGTTCCTTTTGCCTTCCTGGCAAGCATAACCGGGCCGAAAATGCTGACTAGAAGAACTGAAATGTGGTGCTTTGGCATCAGGTGGGGCAGCAGGCCCACACGGATGTCCGATTTGCCTCCTGCTCTTTAGTATTGTGCATTAGCTTCCTGTTATGACTGGAATTGGGTATTTTCAAAATTTGCAAGTAATACACTTAACTTCCTTTAGTTGCCAAGGACAAAATAAACCAGAAGGTGGTTTTTTTCTTTTGCTCTGTTCTGCTGTGAAAGCAGGAACGTAGGACAAATAGCTGTGGAGTGAGGAGCCCTGGGCAGGACCACAAGCAGATGAGCAGCTGTAACTGAGCGAGGTACAGGGGGATGCTCTTACCTGTTAAATTTGGTAGAACCAGACATGGGGAAAAAACAAAAGACAATGTAGAAGATTCATTAAAGGAAATACTTCACTTCAAGTCCAGGTCTATTTATTGTAGTGTGATGCTGAAAAAAGTCTTGTTTTGTTACAGTGCCTAGAAACATAAAGAACATGCTCTGAAGGCTGAGGAGAGTTTTAGTGGAGTCATGATATGTTTTTGCAAGTTGCATGATCACAAAAAGTTTCCCCCCCCAAAAGAAATTATTAAATCTCTTGAGAAAAGCTGAATGGCTTTGTTATCATTGATGCAGCAATAATAACACATGGCCTGAGCAGTTGTGGCATCTGAGGAGGTAGCAGTTGGTACAGGAAAGGAAGAATGGGAATGAGCTGCTCTGTAGAACAGAGGACCATATTGTTCAGGGCACTGATGGAGTCCCCATGGTCCCTGGAGGGGTTTCAAAGCCATGGAGCTGTGGTGCTGAGGGACATGAGTCAGTGGTGCCCTGGCAGTGCTGGGGGAACAGTTGGACTCGATGAACTTGGAGGTCTCTTCCAACCAAAATGATTCTGTGATTCCATCTTTCAGTTCAGTTGTGATTTTTCTTTTTCCCAGGATAACCTTTGGCAGAGCTATGCTGGAGCTGTGGTACGTGGAACTGAAAAGATAAAGGCTTTGTGATGCTCACTGTGTTAAAGTTGAAGGCACCTGCTAAATTGCTGCTTTTATCCTTGGATTTCAAGTAGCTGCCTTGCTCAGGGCACTTTCTCACTTGTACAAAGGGCACATCCCATATGGAAAAAATTGTCTTCTGTGTTTGAAGTGTGACTTAAAGAACAAAGTGGAACTGAGTTTGAGTAATGTACTGTCTCTGGGCTGCTCACACTTCATTTTGGAACTGGGATGGTCTTTAATTTCAGTGGTGTTTTGAATAGGCACAGGCACAAAGCAAATGCACGGAGTGAGGATAACGTTTTTGCTGTTGTCAAATGACTGTGTGGACATCAGTTCACTTAAAGTAAAGACTAGAGGTGGTGCGTGCAAATACTTCTGCAAGTGTGTTAAAATATATCTGAGTCTGCCTGGATATTAAAAAAAGAAATGAAAAAGTTGTTGATACATAAGCATGTCTATAGATAAATAAAAATTAAAAGTAATAGCCAGATAATTGGGAAGAGTACAGAAGCCAAATGAGGAGTATGTTGTGGCTTCTCACAGACCTCTTGTCCACTCCCAGAGCTGTGGGAGGATTGGGTGTGCTCCAAGGAGGCACTGCCATTCGTTCTGAGGTTGCTGTGTGGTGGTGTCTGCTGCCAGAGCTCCCCTTTGCACAGGCCATCTGGGAAAAGGCTGATTTAAGCAACTACATCTCATTTTCCTCCCATGTCCTGCTCAAGCTCCTGCTGGGTTCCCCTCCGTTGCAATGCTTGTGCTAAATACTGTGCAGAGGCAGACTCCTGCCTTCCCTTCTGCCCAGCTTCTGCAGGAACCTGCATTCCTGGCGATGTTCCTGCCTCCACTGTGTTTTCTTCTAGTTTTCCTCCCCTAGGGTGAGGAGAAAGGGGTACGTGGGCAGATAGAGCTGCCTGAAGTGCTGTCTTGCCTCTGGTTTCACACTCATACCCAGCTGGGTACCTGGGAACAAGGCTAAGATTTTGAGAATAGCTGTGAATTCCTGATGGAGATGTGGCTCTCTTCCAGTGATGTCCCATCCCAGCCACCTCAGGAAGAGGATGGCTTAGGCTTTTGTTTTTCTGCCTCTGAAGCGTGTCAAGCACTCGCATCGCTGTTGTCCGTCCTCCTCTCACTCGCCCCTGTCATCCCTTGCCTCGCAGAGGGAGAAGCCGAAGCTGAGTGGCTGCAGGACGCGGGGCTGTCTGACCTGCTTGGAGACCATGCCTCGGACAATGACAACATCGTGCTGCTCTCCACCCTGACCAGGACCCAGGCTGCTGCCGTGCAGCGGCGGTTGGACACTTACTCCCGCTCTCGGAGGAGGAAGAACAAGCATCCTGTGCGAGATGTCAGAGACATTTTTGGTGTGGTCAGCTCAGAGGTATGTTCATTTGGTGGGGTGTCCCCAGAGACTTTGCTGTGTTGTGGTAGCTGACTCGTCTTTCTGGGTCTAGGGCTACTCTCATTTCCAAAGAGATGATTTCATCTCCTGAGCTGAAATTAACCTGCAATTGTAGAAATTTTGGATCCAGACTGTGGAGTTG
This sequence comes from Chloroceryle aenea, assembly GCA_013399075.1. Classification (NCBI taxonomy): domain Eukaryota; kingdom Metazoa; phylum Chordata; class Aves; order Coraciiformes; family Cerylidae; genus Chloroceryle; species Chloroceryle aenea. Next base: position 152,820 of record VWZY01008445.1, on the reverse strand, counting down.
GGAAGTTGCTACAAAACCTGCAGATCTGGGAGCTTCCTAGAGGCTGCTGGAAGTCTTCTGTGTGGTGCCGGCAGCGCTGCAGCCTCCTGCAGCTCTGCTGTCGTTTGGGGCCCTCTTGTGTTTTCTTTATTCCAGTGCCATGAGAAATCATTATTAACTGAAAGAACTTCCAAAGTTCAGTTCTGTTAAGATGACCTTGCATGGCTGGTAATCCTGGAGAAAGAGTAGCCACTGCCTGTTTGTTGGGTTTTTTTTGGTTTGTTTGGGATTTTTTTTTGATTAAAGAATACATAACTTCTAGCTTTTCAACAGCCCTCCTGCTGTGCTGCTTCTCTTTGGGTTGTGGCCACCAGATACAATATCCTTTCTGGTCAGCAGTCCCTAGAAAAAAATATCCCAATCAGGGCCCCTTGTGAATTCCTCTACTCAGTCAAATGTTCAGTCAGAATATACTGACCTTAATCAAGATCTACCTTCTGAGTGTCATGAATGCTCCTTTTCCTCCACTTTTTCCTCCTCTTTGAAACTTGTTTTACTATCATGAGATAATTATACCTAAATATAACAGAGGAGGTTTAGGTTTGAGCTGAGGAACAATTTCTTCCCCTCCAGGGTTGTCCAGGGCTGTCGCAGGCTGCCCAGGGCAGTAGTGGAGTCCCTGTGATCCCTGGAGGGGTTTCAAAGCCATGGGATGTGATGCTGAGGGACAGGGGTCAGTGGTGCCCTGGCAGTGCTGGGTTAATAGCTGGGTTTGATGATCTTAAAGGTCTCTTTCAAGCAGAACAAGTCTATGATTCTAAGAATTGCCTGCCACGTCCCTCCTTATAAAGATTCACTTCTCTCTCTGGACATGAAGAGGTGGGCTACTATGAAGCCCATGAAAGGAAGCTTCTGGGTGCTGATGTCTGCTTAGTGCTCTTTCTTGTGAAAGAGACCTTGTGATCACCAGTGGTGGGTAGATCCCATGCAGCTTGTTTGGTCCACCATTTGTTAGCCCCTCAGTGCATGAACTAAAAGGGAGAAATTGGCTAATGGCTGTGTAAAAGGCAGAACTGGCTTCATGATGTGCAGATTTATCACAAATACTGTCTGTGAGACAGGCATCCACTTCCTTTCGCCTGTCAAATCCTCAAATTATGATTCTTAATTTCAGAGCAGTCTCATAGCCCTAAGCTGGAGCAGCTTACATCAGCAGACAATGGCAGGTGTGGGTTGTTTTTTTCTTCCCTTGCCAAAATCAGGTTGTGTTTTAATAACTTCTGTTTTGTGTAACTAAACGTGTTCTGGTTTATTTTCAGGAGACAGCAGCAGAGAAAGAGAAGTCCAGCCCTGATCAGTTGTGGCACAATCTACGGACTTCAAATGTACAGAAATGTAAGAAGGAAGTTTTTAAATGTAGAATGGGGCTGAATGGGGAGTGGAGGTCCCCAGATCTGGCTCAAACTGCTTTTTTTAGCACACTTCTAAGCTTCACCCTTCTGGCTTTTGGAAATTCAAGACCCTTTCTCCTCTGTAGCAGAAACCCAGGATTACTCCTGCACGGTTCGAAACCCTGGGAAGGAGGAGGTGTTCAACATGGACGTTGCCTACTCGGAGCAAGCAGCTGTCCTGCTCAAGGGCTCCCTCCTCTCTGAATCTAGGAGGCTGAAGGATGGAAATGCCCTAACTGTAAGCACTGAAGGAATTTTTCTGGTTAGAACTTATTAGTTTTGTTGAGAAGGGTTGGTTATGTGGGTCCAGTTGTATGAGGAACTCTTGGAAACATCCTCTATGGATGGTGCTGCAGAGGGTCTGTATTAGGTAGGTATTTTTGGACACCAGTGCAGAGTTGGGCAAAGATAACATTGTGTAGTAGAAGGTCCAAAGAAGTAGGGCTTAAGTGTGAAACTAGCTGTTTTGAAATGGACCTGGCTATTTTCCACTGAAAAGAGGAGAATAACTGGACTTCCTTACTTGGCATTCTACCAGTTTTCTGCTCTGCCAATGTACCAGACTGCTTCCAAGGTTCAAGTGAAGTAGGGTGGGTATCAGGCTGTCTTCAACTTAGATAAACTGGGAATTCCAGTATGATTAAAGAGCAATACTGAAAAGGGAAAATATTTAGTCAGCTGTGGGTGGAGTAAAAGTAGGATTAGTTTGGGGCACTTGTCTGGTGTTGAAAACGGGAGTGTTAATGGCTGCCTGGTTATGGTAAGGAATGATAAAAATGCAGTAAAACTTGATCACTAATGGGATTAGTGGTGATAACTTGCACTGAACTTTTGGGGTGTGTGTGTTTTCCTTCAGAAATTTAAGATCCTCAAGGGCAGACTAGGAGTTACCAGGGTTGGAGATCTGTCTGCTCAGGACATGAAGAAGATCCCCACGCTGGCCCTTATTGAACTAACAGCACTCTGTGATATTCTGGGCTTTGAGCTGAAGAGAAACAAAGCAGCCAAACTTAAAACAACAGGTTAGTTGTATGTCATCCCAATTCTTTGTCATTTTTTGTTTGTTTGGGTTTGGGTTGGTTGCTTTGTTTTGATTTCACACTGATCTTCCCACAGGTTTGTGTTTCAAATGTTACAGCAGAGAAGGTCTTTGAACCTTGTGACAAGGGTGTTTTCCTTGGTCAGAATTTCTCCCAGAAGTCACAGGTCCATGATGTCAAGACCTAGCACCACATTTATGACTATCAAATGCACTTCTCCTGTTTAACCATTCCTCTATTTTTCTCCAGTATCTACTCTTACAAAACATGCCATCTTAGTCTGCAGAGGGGGATATACCCCTTACACCTGTATTAGAGCTGTTACAGGCCTGTAACATGTTGTTTCTGTTGTAGAGAAAAGACTCTTTGGAGTTCCACTCAACACCCTCTTGGAAAATGACCAAAAACTGCTCCCCAACACCAAGGTCCCTCTGTTACTGCAGGCAGTAAGTTCTCTTCTGTTTTCATTCCCGGCTCGGATCCTCAGGGTCAGGAAGCCTGTAATAAGGAAGGGCTGACTTCTTGTCCTCTACATCTCAAGCTTTCTTTTTATTCCCCTTTCACAGCTGCTGTCCTGCTTGGAAAAGAAAGGACTGGAAACAGAGGGCATTTTAAGAGTTTCTGGGTCCCAGACCAGAATCAAGGTATGAGCTCAGTAGCAGTGTTCCAAAGTGTCAGAGATAAGGGAAGGTGTTGCTGAAGCAGGTATCTAACCTGAATGGTCTTGTCATCCTTCCCATGGCTGTTGCTGGGAAATCTGGGAGTGTCTGCTGGGAGGGTCCCTGCACCTTTCTGACTTGATGAGTTGCCCTTCTAGTGCTCAGCTACAGAATTTCCCTTGGTATTTGCTTATTAAAACATCTAATAAGTTCCATCTTTTTAACAGAGCCTGGAACAGAAGCTAGAAAGGGATTTCTATACTGGCCTTTTCCACTGGGATGAAGTCCACCAGAATGATGTGTCCGGGCTACTGAAAAGATTCATCCGAGAGCTGCCGGCCCCGTTGCTGACTGCAGAGTACCTCCCTGCTTTCGCTGCTGTGCAGAGTGAGTCCCTGCTTTGGCCCTTTAGCATCAGCGTGCTGGTTTGTGCTTTGCTTGCAGAGCTCTGCTGGTGTTGAGCTCTCCTGTCAGGCGTGTTGGGAGCCTGTGGATTCCCTGGCAGCGCAATGTGAGCCACAGCCAAACTCCATGTGCTGGCTGCAATGTGTGTTGCTGTGCATCAGCCTGAGCCGAAGCCACTGGTGCCTGGTCACCTGCATCTTGGGCAGGAACGCTGTCCTGGGGTCTTAAATTCTGCTGTGTCAGCTGAGGCTGCAAGGCTGCTGCCATCAGGGCAAGTGATAAAGAGTGATGTGCAGGGCGAGCTGTGGCAGCTGGCCAAGGTGCACGGTCTTGGCTTGTCTGCAGGTAACGTAATGTTCTGTAAGCACCTTGTTTTGAGTTTTGGGCCTCAGTGGATAGTTTGAGTGTGTTAAGATAACTGTGAAGATTACACAGCTTTTTTGTTGTTTGTTGTTGTTGTTGTTGTTTTTGTTGATGAAATGGGAAATACTGGGGCCTACTGATGCACTTTAGGGCCTAAGACTTGCTGGTAGACTGTGCCCTGAGAAGCAAGTCAGCCAGGCTTGTAAAACATTGGTAGTTATTTCTTAAGGGCAGTGTGAGCTTGATTTAGTTCTGCAGAATGATGTCTCAAATCCACTATGACAAACACTACAAGAAGTGTACCTTATTGCTTGAGGGATTCCTCTGCTCAAAAACAACAGTGCCTGAACCCTCTGTCCTGTTGTCACTCTCTCTCTCTAGATATTCCAGACCTGAAGCAAAGATTACAAGCTCTAAACCTCCTGATCCTGATTCTGCCAGAGCCCAACAGAAACACTCTAAAGGTAACTGTCTGTCCAGGATTTAACTGGAAAAATGTGATCTCATTCCAGGCTTTTATGCATGGAAACTATCTGCTTCTGCAAATAACATAGGTTATGTTGTTTGGCTTTATTTCACTGGCTTGAGAATGGAAACCCATGATGGGGGAGCAGGCAAACCCCAAGGCAGTGCAGCCAACATAACCTGTAAGCAGTTTTGTCTTTTGGGATCAGCTCTGCAGGCTACAAACAGCCTCTGCCTTTCTGTGCTTTCGAACTGTGGTGGTTGCTGCTACTTTTATTCTTTTTCCCAACTAGTTCAGCTTCCAGAAAATAAAGGCAAGGCTGACTTAGCACCTTGCAGGCTTTATTTAGAGGTATAATAATCCAGTCAAAGGTGACCTGTCATGTGTCATGGCTTTGGTGGAGGCATGAGGCAGAAGACACAATCCAAACTAACAGTTGGACTCAATGATCTTAAAGGTTTTTTCCAGCCTAAATGATTTTATAATTACATCTGGGAATAGCTTTGTGGCGATATGGGAGGAAGGGGCTGTGTGTGATCTTTGTTTTCTGTAACTGTTATGACTGGACTTCATAAACTGCCACCTGCCAAGGAGTAGAGCTCATCTGGTGCCACCCAGCCTGTCTCTCCTGAGTGCTGGACAACCCATCTCTCTGTTTGGTATGGTTGGTTGTTGCTATCCTAGTAGTAGAAATTGGTCACTGCACTTCCTGACTGGAGGAATAGGATTTGCTCATGGATATCAAGAAAAAAAATGCTAATTAAATGATCTCTCCAGTAATTGCCACAGCAGTTTATGAGCTTTATTACTAATGGATAGCTTAAGGCTCTTCCTCTCACTTTAGGCTCTACTTGAGTTTCTCAGCAAAGTGGTTTCCAGGGAGAACAACAACAAAATGAACCTCTGGAACGTTTCCACAGTCATGGCCCCAAACCTCTTCATGCACAAGGGGCTGCCAAACAAAATCCCCGAAGGGAAGGAGAAGCAGCTGGCCGAGGGGGCTGCCGACGTCGTGCGGATGATGATCCACTACCAGGATTTGCTCTGGACAGTAAGTTGTGCAGGTGCTTTGTGGTGTCATGTTAGAATTGGAATAGGGGAGGGGATAGTCTAGAATATTTCTGAGTTAAATGTCTGTAGGCAAAGCCTTTGGCTGCATTCCAAGACTACCTGCTTTCGAGGTAGGTAGATATCATCCAAATCAGGAGCATCATGAAGTGATGATTAGGTTCTTAAATGGCATCTTCATCTCTGCTGAATTTGTTTTAATTCCTGTTTTCTCCTTTTTCCCCTCTCCAGGTGTCCTCTTTTCTGGTAGCTCAAGTGAGAAAGCTGAATGAAAGCAATAGCAAAAGGTACCAGTTCTGTGACAAGAGAATTAAAAATCTACTGCGGAAGATTCATGCTGATAAAGACAAGGTGGAAAAGAACCAGGCAGAGGTGAGTTAGGGCTTGGAGAAAACGCTCCCTACCATAGCAGTGTCCCTTGCCTTCATGAGAACTTGAACAACTGTTAAGGAGCAATGCTCTTTAAAGAGCAGAACAACAAAAAGTGGTTTTCCAGACCCTTTGAGCCAGGTTGTGGCAAAACCTGATCCCGACAGAGAGAGTACTAAAAACATGTCAGGCTACAAAACACTGGGGGAAGATGCTGCATGATTTCAAGCAAAGGGGGGGAGAGAGCAGGAGAAGAAATGCTGGTCTTTGGTCACATAAAGAGCAGAATTCATATGGCTCGAGGTGTCCCATGTGTTTAGACAGGTATGTTTGCTGTGATAGACAGGTGTACTTTCATGACCATAGAGCCCAAATTTAGACTATTACAGCAGTAGAGAAGTAGAATTTTGCATCTGACTTTCTTTCTGCTTCATAATGCTGCAGATCTGTATGGGAGAGTTTGAGGACAAGGTTCTTGACACCTAAAAGGAGATAAATAAGATTTGTAAACAGATGTTGCTACCAGATCTATTTGAGTGTCGAAGCTGGGAAAAGATCTTTGGAGTCATTCTGCCATTCTTAGTTTATTTATGATTGCCACTGTTGGGTTGGTACATGCAGGTCTGTGGGAGCTACGTTACATCACACAGTGATGGATTTTAAGTATTGCATGGCAGTGGTGGTGCAACTGGGATGCTCTAAGGACACAAGGTAGATGGAGTCTGCAGGTAGAATTAATACGTAGAGAGCTTGACTCTGCAGGCTTGAAGAAGAGTTTGTGTGCTTACAATCCAGTACATCTCCCTTTCCATACCAGCTGGGATACTGAGTTGAAGTCTACCTAAAATTTGTCTGGTTAAGGCAGCTTGTGACAGTTGAAGGTGCTGTCCTTTCAGAGAGGACAACTACTGTGTAGACAGTCAGATGGGAGACCTGATGCTTAGACCAGTGCTTATGGAGCCTCTTAATGGGCTCAGTGTTCAACACTGCTTTTGCAGAAGATTCAGGGTTGCAAAATTTAACGCAGCTGCACATCAGACCCCATCAGAACAGTTCAGCCTTATCCATCAAATTCCAAAATGTTACTTCATGAAGCACTTGATGAAAAGTCTTGAGAAAATACCACTTGAAGTCTGCTGTGTGATAGCTCAGCACTTCCTTTTGTGGAAGGAAACAACTACCCTTTTGAAATGAACCTGCTCTAGTTGAGGATGTTCCTGCTTTCGGAAGCGGGGTTGGGCTGGATGACCTCCAGAGGTCCTTTCCAACCCAGACATTTCTGTGTTTCTGGGAAATTCGTTAGTCTGCAATTCAGCAGGATAAATTCCTTTTCCGGTAATTTAAATGAATTCCAGACAAGTCTATCAGACTTGTGCAAAACAGTTGGTCAAAATTTATTCTGTTAAATCCTCTCTTCACCAAGGCTTGTGTCGCTTTGAGTGCTGGTGCTGGATTTGAACAGCAGAGAGCACCAGCGCACGCTGATGGAGAGCTGGGCTTCTCTCCCCAGCCACACCGCTGAAGCTCTGATCATTTGTTCCTAACTCCCACCTTGATGCTCCTATAACCTTCCAGCCTGGAGTATGTGTGGGATAAGAAACAAACCTAGGTTCCCTGAACAGCTGACTGGATAGGTTTATTCTTCACACTCTACGATCGGTTTTGAAACTTGATGTTTTAGCTGATAACCAAGTCTGTCTTTAAGCACTTTCTTCTTTTTTGTCTTGCTCAGCCTTCCAAGATTGTGAAAGTCCATGCTTCCCTTCTCCTGAAGGATTCATTGGAGGTGCATTTGAACAATGCAACCAGAGTCGCTGATGTCTTGAGGCAGTTTCAAAAGAACCTGTGCCAGAACGGCTGGAATATTGTTAACACCGTCAACCTCCTCAAGTGGTAAATGGCTTTTCCTCTGCTTGTTTTAAAAGAAAATGAAAAAGTACAAGGATGTCTAATTCCTGTCTTCTGTCTTTCTGATGTGGTGGCACAGGGAGCCCTTTGAGACTGTTCTCTGCTCCTCTGTTTAAAATTTTGGAAGCAGCATGCTGGATGGGGCAAGCAAATGTTAGTTCCCCAGTGATTCCATCACTGTGCTCAAGCTCTCCAGTAGTCCCCTCTGGGATGCAGGATGGCAAGTGAGCTTTAGCAGTCTTGTCGAGTGGAAAGGAAAGTGGAATAACACTGATCCTGCAAAACAAACTCTCTCTAGCTCTCCTGGAGGAAAACATCACCCGTACAAATTATTTACTGGAATACTTGAGTAGTGATTCAACATGAATGTGTTAATGTGGGAACTTCCTAAAATGAACTCTGAAATTCCCTCCTGTGCTCCACTGGGAAATTGCTGAAATAACCCAAACAATGAGCAGAAGAGTTCCTGCCACCAGGCTTGCAGGCTGTATTTAGTAGGTAAAGTGTTAGTGCATCTCTTGAGTGTGTCCCCGGGCAGGAGATGTTTAGCTGAGGAGGGTGGATGGGAAGCTGGCTGAGTATGGGTCAGGTGGGACTTGTATCTCACTAGAAACCTACTGCAGCTGCCAAAGTTTTCCTTCTCCTGAAGCTCCTTTCATCAGTTCTTCACAAATGCTGCCAGTCACGGTGGATATTTACGCCTGTTGTCTTTCTAGTGAAAAGTTTATCCTTGCATGTAGTGTGCTTCTCCCTAGCAATGAATAATATCTGCCTCGTTTTCTTTTTTCCAATGCTGGGTGTCCTTTCCAACAGCTGCACTGTGCAGGAGGATCAGTGAGGTCTCTGTACCATGGCTTGGAGGTTCCTTGACCATTTCTGACCTCTGAACCATAAGCAGTTCTTTTGGAAGAATTGTGACTAAGCTACCTAACCTCCTTTCCAGAGCTTTGGTAACTCCCACGTGCCTTTTCTTTTTCCTGCAGTAACAACTCAATGGACTGCACAAACTTGCTCCTATATGAAGTGGGAGGCAATATTGGTAAGTTGGAGTGGTAACTGAAAATAAGGATTCTGATGTCCAGTTTTTATGCTTAATTTGTTTTAGGGGAGAATTTTAAAAGGGATGAGATTTGGAGGGGACTCCAAAAGTTAGAAGACAAATAAGCAAGTGTGGGTTAAGCTCACCTGCAGCAAACAGCACCTGTCAAAGCTCTTGGGTTGATAGTTCATGTGTCTTCTAGCCATCACTGCAAAGCCTTTGTAGTGCAAGTATGTGGGAAGGTTAAAGACTGGACTTCCAAAAATACTAACGGATCCTAATCAGAAGCTGCCTGTCAAGAAAGGTGGAAACTCAAGAGTCCACAAGTCTTGAGAACAGAGGCAAGCAAAGCTTTGTCCACCTTAGAAACAGACCAGCCTCCCGTGCTGCTCAATGTCCCATGTCAAACTCCCTCTGCTCCCAACAGTAAAGGTGTGGATTGGGATTAAGGATTTGGAGTTTAGTGTTGAATTTAAAGCCATGAACTACATTTATCTGAGTAAAGGGCAGTCAAATGGTGTGGTTAAACAGCTTGATGATGTTCATTAGTTACTGATTTCTACACATCAACAGGGTAATGCCATCAAATGGAGAGGACACTTAAATGATACGCTTGCAGCAGCAGAGTTAGGGGTGTCTGAAAATGGAAAGGAATTCTTATGTCCTGTTATAGCTGCTTTGGAGACTGTTGGTTACCAGAGTGCTTTGGCTGCCTCTTTTTATCTGTGGAAGAAAAGATGTTACTGGAAACATCCTGGTCTCTGGATTTGATCCCTAACATATTTTGTGCTGTTTGAGTGCTAAAGTTATAAGGTATTAGAGCACCTTCCCACAAAGGCTAAAGCTCGGGCTTAGTACAGTTTTAAGACACATACACTCATTTTAACATAAATAACTTTCCAGGTTTGTGGAAGCACCTCTGAATGGTTGTGATATTGAGATCAATGTAAACAAATACTGGTTGTCTGGGGGGGTGGGGGTCGAGGGAGGGGGGTGAAGAAGACACAACAAATAAATCTCAAAAGCTAGCAACTGTAGAGCTGGGGATATAAGAACTGTTGGTCTGGTTTGGGTTGGGTTTTTTCCTGAATCTCTTGTTTTGATAGGTGAACGTTGCCTGGACCCAGACACGTACCTCTTAGACTTGTACCATGTCAACCCCCATGCCGAGTGGATAATTAAGCAAAACCCATCGTATCCTCGGATGTTCTAAGGAAAGCGCAAGCAAAACGAAGCATTTGGTTGAAGCTTTTTGGAAGTCATGGATAAAGCTATAGAGATATTTCTGGTGTAGTCCCAGCCTGGACAATGCTCATGCCTTTGAAGGAAAAGCAGCTCTATGTGCTACTTCCATGAGAGCTGGCTGTCTGAGTGCCCTGGTCAACATGCCAGCGGGGGTGTTGGGAACAATTATCATTATGTAGCAGAATTTGGAAGGAGTATGATTATTCTTAAGCAAAATATTCCCCCAGAATAAGCCCTGCAAACAAAGCTACAGTGATTGTGCAGCAAAGACGGAACATTAGAGAAGAAATGGCTTCTTGAAGATGATAGAAGCCATTTGTTTCTTCTGGATTTGCTCTTTCTTTTGATCACATCCACATCTTGTAGGAGAGACAGTCAAGTGCTGCAGTGGTACTAATGACACTCCTTTGGTGAGATCCACTGTTGACTCTGGCACAACACCAGAAGAACTTGTGATCCTGGGTTTCACTAAGTTACTGTTACATTCATTGAAGAGTGAAAAAGGATGCTTCCCAGAAGGCCAGATGGGATGTGAGGCCAAGGTCCTGTGTTTAATGCCTACAGTTAAATATATATATATGCAACTCAAGAAAACAACTTTCCTTGGAAAAAAAGTATGGGCTGGACAGCAGCTTTTCCAGTGCACAGTGTGACAGGAGGGATGCCTGTCCCATACAGCTCTGCTGGTAATGCAAACCCAAATGTACAGGTTGCCTTTGAGGGCAAAGCAGGCATTTATTTTGCTGGGCAACCTCTGCATCAACAGATAACCAAGAGAATACTCCGGAGTTAATTTGGGGTCAGTAATTTGATCTGTCCACATGAACTAAACTTCTTTTGCGTGAACAAAGACAAAATAAAAACCCCTGAAGATGTGCAGTGGCTGAAATGAGAGGTCCGTGCTTGTCTCTGGTCATACAGTAGGTACTGAACTGAGCCTTTGCTGCTCTCGCTGCACAGTTTCATCCTGAACAGCACAGTGTGATGGCTGCAGTCTGGAGAGACAAGCAGGGAGCAGAACCCTTGGACCTCGCAGCGCTGCGTAGTCATCATATGACCTCAGCTCAAATTAGGCTGTGCTTGTGGAGGACTAGTGCCAGCAGTATTGTTTCCTTTGTAGTGATGCTGAAATACCTCACGTGAGGGAGCCTACAATGCAAGTTACAGGGGATGGAACGGGCACCATTTCTGAAAATCCTGACATCCTTTTTTATGTACTGTTTTTAAACACTGTTGGATATTTATTGCGTGGCAGAAACAGAGCTGCCCTGCAGGTGTATACTCGAAGTATTTCATTTGCCAAATCCTAGCTGCACTAGTGACAATCTCCAGTATTATTTCTTTTGTTAAATGAATTTGTTTCTATTGCAGTCTGAACTTTCCCTCCTCTGCTTTTTTTCTCCAGGCTGGTGTGTAGCTATCCCTGTTCATTATCTCCAAGTCCTAGTTTCTGTTGTAAGGGCTCTTCATGCTGTGGTTAAATTCTCTTGGTGGTTAAGATCCTTGAGGAACAGGTGAGCCATAGCCCATGTTCTTTCTGACGTGTTGTGAATCCTGTGTGAGCAGTGCTGATGTCTGTAAATGATGCATATATTACAGTCTGTCTCCTTTTTGTTTGGTTGAGATGATGCAGATGCACTGACTGACGGGATCCTCTTCATAGCTGTCCTTTTAAGAACCCCTAATAGAAACTTGCAGAAAACTCACCCCCCAACCCTAACCTGGAACCTCACTGTCAAGACTTCTTGAGGTACTGCAGTTTTATAGGGTTTAGACTGTGCCTAAAGGGACCCCATTCTTCTCCTTGAGGATGGGTGACTTGTGGCTCTTGAAAGATCAAGCTGCTTTAAAATTGGGCATTAAGAATTGATGACACCTATTCACTCATCGCTTCTGGAAGTGTTGGCTGCAGTGATGGAGCTTAGCAAAGAGCAAATGCCAGAGGTGTGACACTTAAGAAATACCAAAACCATAAAAGTACCAGTGGGGGAGAGAGAACCACCTGCTCCTGCTCAGAGATCCTTTGTAAACTAAAATGCATCCCTGCACATCACACCAGGCTGCATTTTTTCCCACCCCTTGTATGCTGGATATTTTATGAAACATGCTGGCTACCGTACCTACAAGGGGAAACACTGTCATGCTGCCTTGGGAAGAAACAGACAAGTGGGGTTTTTTTGAACACCAAACAATGCAAATCAGTGTTGTGGAAAACAAGATTGGTGGGAGATTCTCATGAAACAAATATCAGTTCTCAAAGATGAAAGGATATGTAAAAAAACCCAAACCCAAGCATCTCTCTCTCAGATGATGGGATATGCTTTTTTACTTTTCTTTCCTATTTTTTTTATCAAAAAGTAACTATGAATTTTTCAGTCACTGATGCCCAACCTACTTCTGAATGCTGGCTTTTAATAACTTTTTTACAAGTTTTTAATTCTGTATTTAATATTCATTTATTTGGTGAAACAATAAAAAAATGTATAGTAAAAATCTCTTGGCTGCAGTTTCATTAGTGGCTGAGAAGAAGTTAGAGTGGTAAGGGGCACCATGTGTGTCTGCAAATGCCAGCAGAGTTTGCCTCGTGCCTGGAGAGGGATGGAGCTGGGGTCTAAATGAGCTTGACAGGAGTTGTGTTACAGCTTCAGAAGTTGTTCCTCTTTGGATGATCCTGGGAGATAGCTCTGGAAGAACAATCCAGGAGGAGGAGGAGTACCACCAGTGTTGGGTATAGAAAGCCCAGTGAAAGGCTGGCAGGAGGCTGAAGGTCTCTTTATGATCACCAAGGATTAGTGACTTCTGAAGGAAGAATTGCTGCTGCTAAAGATTTAATGATGTCCATGTCCCATGAGAAGTCCCCTTCCCACCCTCTCCATCCCCTCTTCAGTTCAGTGGTGCCTGGTGATGTATGTGCTGGGAGGACTGGTCAGGTTGGCCAAGATCAATAGTAATCCAGTCTGAATCTCTGGGTATGACCAATATTTCAGTGTTCAACAGTCAGTGATGAAATGTGGCATAAATCCACTGCTGTTTATTTAAACACAGTAACAGCAGCAGCCTGTCTGGTGTAGCTGACAGAAAAGCAGGACTTGCTGTCCTAGCCTGAGACAGAAGGAAAAAGAGGAGGATCCAAGTGGCTTTAGGAAGCTTTCAGAGCAATTATCTGCAGAAAACGCCAGCTTATCAAACTCAGTTCACCCATTCTAATTCAGTATTGTCAAAGTGCTCATCTCCCCCATGCCCAGGGGTTTTTTGGTTGATCATTGCTCAGCTATCTCCCTGCACAGCACTATTCATTCCGTATGCAACTGGGGTGTTTGGTCTAAGGCTGGACTAGATGATCTTGAAGGTTTCTTCAAACCAAAGACATTCTGTGATTCTGTGAAGTCAGTGTGCTGAGATAACAGCACATAGCATGGGAGGATCTTGCAGATGCTGCTTAAACATAGTTGTGGATGAAGTGGAACTGAAATACCACATCTTAAAGAAGTCAGTCATTTCCTTCAGGGAAAAAAAATCTTTGCAGAAATACAGGGGGGGGGGTCTTAGGAACAGGTGAAGCTTCAACTTTTAGAGGGAAACACCAAGGAAAACAACTAAATGGTCTTCAGAGAGTAAGTAAATGACAGCAAATACGGTTGTGTAAACAAAATACAGTTCCATTTGATTAAACCCATTTCTTTCCCCTGGTGCACTCCCCAGCACTGAAAACAAGACAAATGCCATCTGTGTTTTTTGCATGCTGAGAGAATGAAACTTTTGAGTTCTGTCTGGGTTTGATGGCACATGAAGGTTGTGTAGATCTTCACCTTGGGGTAAAAATAGGAAGTTATAGTTCAGTACTTTTAGTTATTAGAAAATTCAGGGCTGCACTGTCTTATCAGCTGGGAAATGGCCCTGCAGGACCAGGTCCTGTTGCTTTCCCTGCCATCTCTAGTCCTTACAAACTCGGGCTTGTATGTCTGGGACTTTTTGGTGTGCTGACAGATGCTTGCTTTCCTAAAGCAGCTTTGTGTTGTCTGTCCCATCCCAGTTCCCTATTGTCCAGGGGAAGGCAGGTGACTTCACCTGCCAAGGTGCTTTTCCCCAGCACCTGCCCCTGGCAGGATCCACTGAGCTCACGGTGTTGAAATGTTTTTCCCCACAGTGTGTTCTCTTCACAGGCTGGTCTAAAGAATGGGGATGAGGGGAGGAAATCCCTTTTATCCTTGGTCCTTGGAAGGGAACCTGAAGTGGTGATGCTTTCACCTATCTGACCCTCTTGGCTGGCTGGTAAATTTGGAGTAATTCACTAGGGGATGAAGGAAGAAGGGAAGAAAACCAGTGGGTGTGGAGGACGTAGATGTACCTCTGAGGATCACTGGGGGCTGTGTTTGTTGCACAGGGTTTGGAACAGATGCAGAGGGACACAGTCTCTGGTGTCCCCTTCTTCCTCATTCCAAATCTTGTTCTTGACAGGTTGCGGTAGAAACCTGCTCCAGTGGCCCCTCATCCTCTGCAGGCTGGAAAAGCAAAGGCTGGCTTCCCTTCGCTTCAGCTTTCTCCAGCCTGCCCTTTCTGTGCCCAGAGGGTGATGTGAGCCTTCAGCACTGACTGGACTTCAGGGTGGTCCACGTGTGTGAGTGGATGCTCCAAGCTGTGCATGGGCTGCTTGTGACTTATGTGGAAACTGCCTCTTTTGAGACTTACCCAGAGGTTTAAAAGGCCTGGGGATCGTGGATATATGTAACCCACCCATGTTACCTCCTCTCCTAGCTCTTTGTATGTGTCTTGCCAGTGCAGGCAGGGAAAGTTGCTCTTATCTGTGCTGATCATTCTGTAATAAGCCTTCTCTGACACAAGAGGCAGCCAGAAAAGTGGAATAATTGCCTTTTACTTATAAAAAACCAGCAGAGCTTGCTCAGGGGTTTGAAAGAGACAATTAAAGATAGTGCATTGTTTTCTTCAAAAGGAGAACTAGACCTGGGGGTTCCCTAATAGCCCTCCAGATTCTGCTCCACGCTCTCGGAGAGTGGTGCTGTGGGTTGCATTTCTTATGAGCCACTTATTATCCCTAATTATTTAGCAGGGGGGAGGTCTCTCAGTAACAGGCGAATTTGTGCCTTGATGAACACTCAGCTGTTTGTATTTAAGATAAAATTACTGTAATTAACAAATCGATCAACCCTGCTTTCCCTTTGCCTGGCTGGGACAGAACAAATGGGCTAAATGAGACCTATTTAGTACAGAGGTAGAGAAGGGGATTTGCAGACCTCAGGATACAGAGGCTTAAAGCTTTTTTTTGTTTATTTGGATTTTTTGGTTGGTTTTGTGTGCTTTTTTTTCTACATGCTGCTTTCAGTGGTAATGTCCCGTAATTGTCTCTTGTTAGATAATTTTGTCTCCAGCAAAAAGCACTCAGGCTGCACTTTCTTCAGCTCAGCCCAGCAAGGCAGAGTCACAGCGAGTGAGGAACCAGGTGGGTTGGTCTGTCACAGCCTAAACCTTGAGCAGGGGTGGGTTTGATCCCCTGGGTGCTGTGCTCTCTTCTGACTATTACCTGGTTCTTTGCACAACTTTAAAGCTTTGAGAGCAAGATTTAATCTCACCAGTTGTCTTATGGTTGGCAAATGTCACCTGTTCAACTCCTCCAGCTACTGCTCTTCATGCTGTGTTGCTGTCTGGGGGTGCTCCTAGCCCCAGACACTCCTCCCAGCTCCTCTGCCAGGTCATTGATGCCCACAGTTGCTCACGTAGGAAAGGAATTTAAATGACTGCTCTGCAACTGCAGTTTTGCTCTAGATCTCTGGGCAGGCATCTCTCTGGCTTTGCTTACCATGTCCTGAGTGTGTTGAAAGGGAACAGTCACTGGGCTTTGAATTCGAGCCCTGACTTACTTCATGGTATTTTCCTAATGAAAACAACATTTTGGAGCAGCATGCTGTCTAGAAAACATTCAGCTGCAGGAATTTGTCCCTGTTGAAGCTTTGGAGGTCTGTCAGTGCCCTCTGGCAGGCTCACGCTGAGTGTGTTGCCAGCCCTTCCACGCTACCTTGTCACTCCAGCCCTGTGTGGCATCTGCACACATGTTTAAGGTGATCCTGATAAGCAGACAGGACACTGGAGGGCCAAGGGGGTGCTCTCCGTTTCGCTGCAGCCTGTAGTGAAATGAACTGGTGAAGGGTAGATCTGCTACAGAAGAAGAAACCAGCTCTGTCTGTCAGTCTGAAAATGGGGAGGGTAACTGGGTGCCTTTTCTGAGGAAAGGGGCTGCCCTGGGAGGGACTCTATGAAGGGTAGATCTGGTGGTGATGGAGGGAGAGACTGTCCCAGTTACAAAATGGGACTGCTTCAGCAGCAGCTGGTTGCTCGTACAAGAGGATGAAATGGTCTACGGGGGAAGCTGATGCTCCTTGCCAATAACGGTGGCCCTTGCTCTGCCTACTTTTCTAGCAGAAGTGGATTTTGCTTACACACACCAGGGAAGAAAATTACAGTCAGTTTTGCTTCAACAGATTGTTAAAAAATAATAATCTGTGAGTGCTTCGAGGGACTGGGTGTGATTAACCTAGAGAATTGTCTCTGGCCTGACCCGTTCTGCATCTGGCAGTGGAGAGGTTTGCCCTTGCTGTGCCCATCCCGGTGGGCAGCGGCTCCACTGCGAGAAGGGTATTGCCCCTGACTGGAAGCAGTGGAGGGAAAAGGGACCTGGGGTCCTGGTGCACAGCAGGATGACCGTGAGCCAGCAAATGTACCCTTGTGGCCAATGGCATCCTGGGGTGTATCAGAAGGTATGTGGTTAGTAGCTCAAGATTGGTTCTTCTACCCTGCCCTGGCGAGGCCACAGCTGGAATATTGTGTACAGTTCTGGGGGTCTCTGTTCAAGGAGGACAGGGAACTGCTTGAAAGAGTCCAGTGCAGAGCCACAGAGAGGATGGAGTAGAACAGCTCTCGGCTGAGGGAGCTGGGTCTCTTCAGCTTGGAGGATACTGAGGGGTGACTTCATTAATGCTTATAAATATGTAAAGGGCAAGTGTCAGGAGGATAAACTCAGGCTCTTCTCAGGGACTTCCAATGGTAGGACAAGGGGCAACAGGAGCAAGCTGGAACAGAGGAGGTTCCATGTAAACATAAGGAGAATCCTTTTCACAGTGAGGGTGACAGAACAGGAACAGGCTGTCCAGGGAGGTTGTGGAGTCTCCTTCTATGGAGACATTCCAGACCCACCTGGAGCTGTTCCTGTGTGACCTAATCTGTGTGATCCTGCTCTGGCAGGGAGGTTGGGCTGGATGGTCCTTCAAGGTTCCTTCCAACCCCGAACATTCTGTGGTTCAGTGATTCTGTGTGGTGGATAAATGAGTACTGGAGGACATCTGGCTTGGTCTGCAATAGGGATGGCTCAGTTTTTCAGAGGGCCTTGTCATCACCACCTTGTTCTGTGGCTGTCCTCCATTTTGGAGCCTGGTGGTGTCTGTCAGGTGTTCTTCTGTCACTGTCTGTGTCTGTCGCCGCTCTTCTCCAATCCTGTCCACCGCTTCTCCTCCATCCAGCAGCATCCCTGGCTGGAGGGGACAGCGAGCCGCTGTTGTAACTGTCACATACATGCAAGGAAAACCCGTGTTGAACCGTCAAAGGCAGAGCCAAGAGCATTTGAAAGCTTCATTAGGCGGGCTTTGTTCTGAGGGTGCAGTCAGGCGGGGAAATAATGCTGCGAGTGTTATCAGCCATGTGCAGGAGGCGGTTGCGTAGCAACCCTGGTTGGGGTACCGCGCTGCTGTTCCGAGAGGAAAAAGAAATACTCATTTTCTTCAATTTAGAGGCATTGCAAACAGGAATTCATTATCGACAAAGGATTCACTTAGGTTTTACATCTCATAAAGAGATGGCAGGCGGCGTGGCCTCGTTTCAGCGGCGTGTAGGTAGAAACTCACAAGGTAAATGAACCTGGGACAGTCTAGGTTTTCTTTGTTTTCAGCTGGTATTTTTCACCCCTTTGTCCTGCTGGGGTTCAAAATCTGGTGAGGACTGGAAATTTCATTGCTTTTTTTCAGACCTTATGTAAAGGCATCTCCAGGGGGCCCTCCTTGGTGTCTCACTGATTATAGGTGAGAAGGGTGACCATGTTCTCTCTTGCTTCAGAGCCCTGCTTCAAGAGTAAAGTGCAGAAGCAGGGTGGTTCTGCTCCTGCATCGCTGTGTCAGGCTGGAGACATGGTCTGGCCTCAGTGCCCTTTCTAATCTGCTGTACCTGTGAGGCTGTTCAGGAGTATGGGATGTATGGATAGGAAACAGATTCACCAACCTGCTTCTTGTCTGCAGTCCCGGGTGGTGAGATTGAGCTGAATGGATGTCTGTCCAGGATCATTCTGAAGACTAGCACGGTACATGGCACAAGTAAGAAAAGAGTGCCGGCAGTGAGGAGTGGGATTGCCAAGGGTGCAGGTAGGACAGGACATCCCATCATCTCCGTGTCCTGCTGCAGCTGAGCCATTTCACGCTGAAGGGGCACAAGGAGCTTTTCCAAATGTCAGTGTTGGTGCACATTGTGTAATAGCAGTGGGGCAGAGGCAGTCTGCCCTGGAAGAGGAGCTGGGCTGGTGAGACATCCCATGGGCACCCCTAGTGAACCAGTCCAGGTGTGGTGACTTGATACAGGGGAGCACACTGTCCATGTGCCATTCATCGGGCCAACGTACCCAGTTTTCCCAACAAGCCTGGATGGACTGGAGCACCTACCCTCATTACTTCTCTCCGGGTGCCTGGGACTGTCTAGCACTGAAAGGACACACCTGAGGGCTTCCAAGGGAAGGATTTAAATAAGGAACCAGCAACAGCAGGTAGGTGCTGGTACTGGCAGTGAGGTTTGGGATCCGTGGTGGAGGAGACTGGGAGAGAACATCCTCTATGGGGTCTCGCCCGCTGAGAATGCGGAGACATTTTTCTCTCTCTGATCAGCTAGTGCATCAAGTGACAGCAAGTGGAATAATATTATTTGTATATCATGAAACTCTTTTCTCTCTTCTGCCTTCTAACTTCAGTCTTTCAATATTGAACAACAATACATCTTCCCTTCTCATTAGCAATTCAGTTTGCAGACTGATTCAGATTAACTTGGACTCTCACTGTATTAAACACTTAAAGAAAAAGCCATAGGAGCTCAGGATGTTTATGAAAAGCAATTTCCTCGATGCCAGGCAGTTTAATAACTCTACAGCCATGGCATTCAGGCTCATTTATTTTAAGCTATGTTTCCAAACTGTGACGGGTCAATAATAAATAAGGCAGGGTGGCAGATTTTGCATGGGAGGGAGCTCATTTCAAAGAAAAGAGCACAGGCAAATACAGTTGGGAGCTCAGAGAATAATGTAGCTCTTGGGTCTGACAAATTAAAGGCTCATTTGAGAAACCAAATCTTCTTAAAATCAGTATTTCCCTGATGAACTATTGGCAGCAAGTGAAAATCTAGAGATGTGTATGGCAAAATGGAGAAAATTCTGCTCCTCTCTCATCCAAACAGTTTTGTTTCTTGTAACAGTGAAATTGTTCTTCTACGTCTGGATTTTTCCTTTAATCAAGTTCGTGGTGGAGAGGCACATGTAGCCCCAGGCAGTCTTTTGCACCTGAGACCTCAAACCCATTCAAGCAATAAATACATCCCAGTGTGTTTCAAAGAACTTGTTAAAAATATTGGAAATCAGTATCTTGTAGGAAACAAAATGAGTTAATGCTATTTGTTGAAAACACCTTTTACAAACCATGTGGGACACTGAGCAGGTCAACTGCCATGTGTAACAACACGTGCCTGTCTCCTGCCTCCCTCTACGGATGTTCAAGGAGAGATGTTGGTGGGTTTAGGTTTTATTTTCTCCCTTTGAAGCATGGAACATGCAGATGAAACAAGCTGAATTGCTTTGCTTTGTGTCCTGCTCCACCTATGGAAACTTTGGGTTCTCCAGCTCAGGAAGGTCTTTTCTGCATCTGCCCTGTTCAGGGCAGCAGGTTCAAAATGTTAATGAGCTTCAAAAAGTTGGAATAGCCAGATTGTGGTTAATACACAGGGTTTGGGAAATTAGCTGCTCTTGGTGAAGATTTCTGCCGGGTTTCTCCCTGGTAGAAGGATCCCCCCTTCTTTTCTCTGTGGAGTGTGGATTCTCTGTGGATTCTTCCTTGCTAATCAAAATGCTGAGCTTAAAGTGATATCTAATGTTTAAGATGCATCTGTTGGATAACTTGTGTGAAGAATGGAGCAGGTTGGTTGTCCCTGCAATTCACTGCAACCCCAGCTGGGAGATGTTGCTGTGGCTGGCCGGGGAGGTGAGCTGGCTCTGCTTTTGTTTGGGTTAACAGTAAATTTATCAATCAGGTGCCCAGCGTGAATGGTTCTTTAAGAGTCATAAGTTTTTTGTAATGTTCCTGAGTGCTCACTTATTAGAAGCTCACACTGTGAATCCCCAGGAATTCATGAGATGTTTTATGTTTCTGTGTACTTTAAATAAAGCTCCCAAGCACAGGCTGCAGGACCTGGGTAGATGTGCTGTTTCTGAACGGGCTCCGCTAACCTTCCGCTTCTCCAGCTTGGCAGAAAGAGCTGCACCAAAATCTTGGGATCTTCTGCCTGTTGATGAACTTACATGTGGAGTTTCTGATTTGAAACGGGGGCTTCAGTGGTGGTTGGGGTGACACTGCAGCCGTGGGTGACACTGTCTCCAGCAGTTGTATGGATAATGGGATGCACAAAGCCAAAAATGTGTGGGTAAAAGATGAGGAAATCTAGTTAGGTCCATGCCTGCCTGTTTGTGACCTTAAGCTGTGTTATCACAAATCACGTTATGGGGTTTTCTTTAGTACTGAGCAGTGATCTGTCTGTGACACTTGGTGTGTTCTTACCCTACAAACATGGGTACCTACAAACGCTGTGTCTTGGTGCTGTAGCATTTCAGGAAGGCTGCTTCTGAGATCAAGTTGAAAGAAACAACCTCCTAACTCCTGACCTTCAAAGAAAGGTCAGGCATAAAAATATCTTCACTGCTGCCTTCTTCCTTCCCTCTGTCCTAAAGCCTGTGATCTCTCTGACCCAACGAATCAGGACTCTTGGCAAGTATCTCTGCCATCAGAGTGCTGTGGCTGGCGGGCTAATGAGACAGAACCATCATTCATCTCCAACTCGCATCCCCTCCACTGCTCCTGCTCGGTGCACACGGTTCCTCCTGCTCTGCCCACATCATCTCGGGGACGGGCATGTGCACGTGTGAGAACCTACAGTAGGATGGTACCCAGGGACAAATACTGCTTCTCTGGTAGCTAAAATCTTTTATTTTTCAAGCTACCCTAATAAAAAGAGTCCTGTAGCCTGCTCGCCCTGGCAGGGATTAAATGGAAAGGCTGTGCTACGCCTCATCCTCCCGCAGTCCTATCCCCAAGGATGTCTCTGCTCTCAAAGCCATTTCTGAGTCATCACTTGATGCATTTGGCTGCAGGGACACCGACTGTGGCCCCAGCAGAGTCTGAGGGCTGCGGTGCAGGACCTCACACAGGGGTGCCCGCTGGTACAGAGGGTGACCCACAGCATGCACTGCTGACTGCTGCTTGGCTGCTTTTTATTTTCATTCCTGTGATTTAAAGGTATTTTACTAGTATGTGGGGATGCATTTTGCTTAGATATGCTACTTAACAGAGCTGTGAAGAGCAAGAATTGCCATCTAAATAGTTCATAATATTTTCAGGCATAGCTTGTGGTTGTGGGTGCTTATGTTTTTCTGTTTATGTTTTGGCTCCTGGGTGCTTTGCTTTCCATTTAGATATGGAGGGATGTGACGTTTTTGATTTTCCTTCCCAAATATCCTGCCTACTGCATGCTGGAGGATGAGGAAAACCTCTGTCTGAAAAATTGTACCTGATTTAAGGCTTCTCTGCCTTAATCTCTGGTCAGGTAGCTGGAAGCATCCGTAAAAATGATACAGAAAGGAGAGAGTCTCCCAATGTTCAGCTCTGGTGGTGGCGTCCCAGCTGTTCCCAATCTTCACCTTGCTAGAAAACCCATTTCCATGATGAGAATAATTTGACAGCTTTTAATCTTCCAGTGCAGATGTGACAAAATAGTCTCATAATCTGCTTCTGTGCATTAAGCTGCTCATTTTGCTCCTGGAGATCCGGGGCTGACTGATGTACAGCTTTGTCTGATGGTATGTGACACAGCCGTGCCAGTTGGCACTGCTGGAGCCAAAGGGCCGCCTGTCGCGCCCCAGCGAGTGCCTCCAGAAAGCGAGGGGGTTGTAAATGCATCGCTCTGGTTTTTAGTGTCAGTTGGAAACTGGCAGCAAAAAGCCAGAAAACCTCACGGATAGCACCCTGAAAAACTTAAATATGGCACATGGTAAACAGAAGCCACCGAGTTTGTGTAGGAAGCAGGAAAAGAGCAGAGAAGTGACAGTGCTTGTGCTCTCCTTCTGCAGCCTTCTCGGCAGCATTAGAGGGATCTGTGGGCTTTGAGCCAAAAATAGGACACAGTGACTCAGTCCTGCTCCAGAGGGGTGCAGGCAGCAGAGGCCTTCCCTCCAACAGAGAGGCTGCCAATTACTCCAGAAATCCCCAGAGATGTTCCCGTGAGTCATCTGGGGGAGGCAAAGGTGCAGGGGTAATGGGGAATGATGGGAGCATCGTGTCATCTGAGATGTGCTTTGCTACAACGCTTGTGGGAAGGGGATAAGCATGAAATCTAACAAAGCTATGTCAGGAGGAGTGGGGGGACAGGTGATTATACCTCTGAATATTTTGTTATAACTTGCTCACGTGGCTGGTTGACTCTGTGTGTGTATCTGGTTACACCACCAGTGTGCTAATTCCACCTTGTTACAGCCAAATGGAAGAATGGTCCCACACTTGTCCCAGTGAGTGTCTACACCTTCACATGTTCCCAGAAGACCAAGTGTGTTTCACTGGAAAATAATTAATTTCCCTAAGTCTCAATGCATAGGCAGCTTAAAATGAAGACAAAACATGGCAGATACATAATCAGTATCTTGATCTGTCCTTGAATCTGATTTGTGGGGGTGGTGGTGAGCCCTACAGGGGAAAGAAATAGCAAAAGACCTTTTTCTTCTTGAGACCGTGTCTGATTAAACAAGGAAGTTGGTAGAAAGAAGCAGCAATTTCCAGTTGTACCTAATGAATCTACTAAAGAGCCTGGGAAGTGTGTGCGTGGAAGGTTTTGTTGAAGAATCCAGCAATTATACTGATGGTAACAATACTCTAGGTACAGGTAAAGATGGAAACTAGTCCAAAGCTGAGTCTAGACATAAACCCCAGCATTTATCATCTGCGTTCTTTTAGAAACAAGAAATGACTGACATACATGCTTAATTCAAACTAAATAGCCTATAAAACAAGTTCCCCAAGGCTAATAATAATAATATCAGGAGAAATGAATATAAGGATGATTGAATACAGGATACACTGAAGAGAGAATACGGAATATAGATACGTATCATGCTGGCAACAACAGGCTGGTGTTTATGGTGTGCTTGGAAGCCCAATCCATCATCTGAGCGGAGAATGTAATGCGGTTAGAATCACAAAAGATGCCTCTGTTCGAAGCGATAGATGCACGTTATAAACCAGCAAATGCAAATAATCAATCAAAAGCAGCGAGCAGGCAGAAGTGGAATATCATCAAGCAATAATTCAGATCACAGCTGTGATTATGAGAAATAACCTTAAATCTGCTATTTAATTAATATTAAGCTTCTGATGCCCTCGAGGATGGGGCGCGCAAACCTTCTCGGGCTAATAGGATAATAGTAAGAGAAAATGTTATGTTCTGTAGATAATTTCAGGAAGGGAATTAAGCATCCATCGAAGGATCTCTGATCTGGGTGCCTGAGCAACGTTCTCTTTACCCACTTGCTGCTCAGGCAATGGCTGGTTTCCCGGGATGGAGCATCTCCTCTCAGAGACCCCAGTTCACTCTGGGGCAATAGAGCAGGCTCAGTACACTGGGCACCTCTGAGGTCCCTCTTTTGCTACTGCCTCACACCTGCTGGGTACCCTGGTCTTCTCTGCTGCCTGGGGAAGAGGAGCACTTGTGTGACCCTCCTGAGAAAGACCGCAGCTGATCCTTGTCCAAGGCTGGCGACTGAAGGTCAGTTGCCTTCAGGTAGGATGAGGATGCCCACCTCAAGCACCCAGCTTCAGAAAAAATAATCTAATACCTTCAGCAGCTAAATATAGAGAAGCAGCTCACACCTGCTCCTGTAGCCTGGATGTTCATACAGGTGCAGATGCAAAGAAGGGAGCTTTTTCTAGGTGAGTGCACTGGCTGTAGATAGATACATCGTCGGAGTAAGGATTTGCATCACTAATGGAGTGACTGTGGTTTCCAAGTCTGGGAATCAAGCGGCTTCCACCACCTTCCCCTGTTTTGTGAGAGTGTGTGTGTGTGTGGCAAATGACCTTTGGAATGAAAATATTAACAGAAAAGGAAAACATGATTGTAATTTATGAAATGTTAGCCCAGCTGCCTCTAGGGGGGACCAGACCTTTCCGTCTCGCAAGCTGCTCCAGCGCTGGGGTGCCTGCATTGACAGAGGTGCATTTAAAGAGTCAATTAAGGGGAAACTGTGTATTTACACAGCCTGGATTAATTTTATGTTTTGGCAACTTTCTTTTTAACCAGTTGAGATGACTAATACTGCTTAAAGAGGGTTGCTGGTTCAGAATGTGCTGGAGAAGGTACCAGGGGAAAGAGGTGAAGCACAGACTTGTGGTAACAAAGCGTTTAGATGGACACTCTGCTCTGGGAGAGCATCAGACCAAACAGCGTGTGCTGGAGCAGCTCTTGGTGGTGGGACTTGGGCTTTTGGATGAAAACAGGGTTGGCACATGGCTGCAAATAATGGTCTGTTGTGCAGGGCTACACAAGACTGTAAAACCCTTAAAAGACTCTCTTTGAACTTTGAGGCAGATCAATGGAAAATGAAATGGGGGAAAATTGTTTATTGCTGAGGAAAATACAGTACTGTGAATAATAAGGAAGAAAATGCAGCTGAGGGCTCAAATTGAATCTATTATGCCTGTGATTAAAGATAATTGCTAGAAAAAGGGGATTGCGGAAGGGTTTCTGTGCTAGGTTGGATGGCTAAAAACATGGTGATTGTGGCTGCTGAGCCCTCATTGGCCTGGCCTTGATATCTAAATTACAGGGCTATTACACAGAAATGAGCTTGATGCTGTGTCTGAAACGAAGAGCCCCTCCACAGCCCAGCTGCCCGGGGGAGATGGGTCCTGTCTGCGCTTGGAGACTCTGTCTCTGTTTTCCTTGGTGACTAAGAGCCTGTAGTACCTTGCATGACCGTGCAGCTGGTAGGGCTCTTCCTTTGTCCTTTTGATGGTGGTAAACAGGAGCCTAGTTTGTTTGATGTGGGAAAACAGTTCCATCCCTGGTGCTGATCAGATCCCTTCCAGAATTACCTGTCTCTCCCGAGTCTGTGGTACTGGGCAGGTGTCTTTGCTCTGAACCACTCTGTGGGGATAGGACTTGAATTATCTGAATTATTGCTTTTCTTGAAGAGCTCAGAAATACCAAGTCAAATGAAAGGGAAGAAACTAAAACGTGACACAGCTCAGAGCCAGGAGAGCCTCCCCCAGTAAGCAAAGCAAGGGAAGGAGAGCCGTGTGGTGAGTGACTGCTTGGAGGCTGACGGGTTGCAAGGGCTGGCCTTCATTTTCTTTTATTGCAATCATGGTTACAGCCTTCAGCGTATCACTGATCCTCTCAGCATCTCTGGTGCTGTGTATAGAATAGAAGAATAATATTCCTTTGGTGTATTTTGGTCTGTGTAGATCATAAGGTCTTCAGCAGGAGTACGTGGATATGTAAAGGGGAATCAGATTTGGTTAAACATTCTGGACTGTAATAAAATACAATGACGTGTTCAGCATCCTTGGAAAGAAACAGAAAATGTGACAGGGATCTTCACACAGTCATGTGGAAACTCTCAGCACATACCCTGCTCAGAGGTGTGGGGCTGCAAAGCAACTGTTTAATTTTACTTTAAAACTTCACACTAAAGCTTAAAAAAAAAAAAACAACACAAAAACAACAAACCAAAAAAACCCTAAAACCCTAAACAGCTACAAAACCCAACTCAAATACATATACATCCTTACAGTCACACCCCCAGGTAAACCTCCAGACAGCTCACGAGTCGCTGCTTTGTTTTGAAACTGGTTTGTTGCTTGGCTTTCTTTGTTTGGTTGGTGGGTTGGGTTTTTTTGTTTGGTTGGTTTGTTTTAATCCTCTGTTGATGAGGATGAAGTATGGGGAGGCAGTGCCATGTTTCTCTTGTTTTCAAGAATAACCTTGCGTGTGTCTAAGCAGTTAGGGTGGTAAGTGATGGCTGAGGAGATCTTTGGCATTCTTAATTAGATTTGAAAAGTATCTGGGCTTGAATTTGGGAGATACTGCTTTCTGCTTAAAAAAAATTGTTCTCTGAGATGAGATGATTTTGGTGACATGTTTTTATTTAGTGGGCCCAGGGCACTTTTCACAAGCTTCAGAACCATTCAGCATCACGAGTCATTTTCTCCAGGAACTCTTTCCTGCTCCACACAAGTCTTGATCTGGGAATTGCTGCTATCAGCTGCCTGCAGCATTCTGCCCTCAGCTTATCTTCCCCTGACACAGAAAGGACACTGTCAACTGCTAATCAACCTCCAGCCCCCAGATCTCCCAGAATCATCAACATTATCTGCACTGTCCCCTCCTCTTTCTTCCCTTCTCATCTCAGTTGGGGGGGAAGCATCCTTTACAGTCTGCAGTTTCCCTGTGCTTAAAAATTGCAGCACAATTTCTTACGCTCACTGAGTTGCTACATTGACATTTAGCTGAACCTTATTTTTAAGAGCTGCTTGAATCTGGAGTTTATGGGTCACACGGTTATCCATGTAGACCTCAAACATTAAGGTCAGCTTTCCCTCTGGCACCAGTAACACCACCATTTGTACCATGGCACTGGGTGGTGTAGCACTGCTCCCACCCTGGCTTGGTCACCCCCTGAGGGGACGTGCTGCAAATCCTGTTCCCTTGGAGCCCCAGACTGGTTGTTGGCCTCTCAGTCTCACTTCTGGGTCACCCTCCCCGTTGATGCCAAGAACTTATTTGGCAAGGTGGTTCGAGGGTGTGGGTGCCCCACAGAGCTCCTCTGCAGGTGCCAAGGGTCTGGACAAACTGGAGTTCCTCAGCAAGGGTAGAGATGTTGCAGTGAGAACTACACCTGCAGGAGGACAGGCCAAATCTGGTCCCTCAGCCACACAGGTATTTTGAACTGGGTTATATAACCTGTGCTAAGTGCATCCTTTCAAGTCTCCACTGACCTTGAAGTTTTGGGGATTATTAAGTTAAAAAAACCTACACAAACAAAACCAAGCTCTTTTTCAGTATTCCTGCTGCCGCTCCTGTTTCCTCTGCTGCTTTTGCCTAGGACATTAATAT
This sequence comes from Chloroceryle aenea, assembly GCA_013399075.1. Lineage (NCBI taxonomy): Eukaryota > Metazoa > Chordata > Aves > Coraciiformes > Cerylidae > Chloroceryle > Chloroceryle aenea. The sequence goes on along the minus strand of VWZY01008445.1, from coordinate 125,362 downwards.
CACAGTTGTCATCACTGTGCCAAAATGTGATAGGAATAGCAAGTGTTTCTGCAGGAGTGAGGGGGCAGAAGAGGACCTGGGGACTGGAGGGACCTGGGGAGAGCTTGGCTGAGGAACCTCAGCATGTGTTTGTTGGTTCTGTGCTTTTGCTGAAAAATCAGGTAATAGATGCAGTGTAAACCTCCAGCTCTAAGTTCTGTGCAGTTTTTACTGTCTTTAAAGGAGGAAAAGTGATTTGAAGTCAGGAGATGCAGGCTGCAGTGTTTGGCTGTCAAGGCTCCACTCACTGCTGAGCAATGCAGCACTGGTCCAGTGTGGTGGAGACCGACCGTAGGATGATGCTCAGCTCCACAGCGAGGACAAGGCTTTGCTCTATGGTTCTGGTGTGACTGGTTCCTATGAGTTTTCCACCCTGCCTTTGTAGCTAATGAAGGGCAGCATGTGCTCATGGTGAGGCTTAGCCTGGCTGTGCCAGAGCCCAGCCTCTGCCCTTCTGTGTCTTGTTATTTAAGGTGAGCAAACAAGGTCAAAGATACAACAACGCCCCGCCTCCTTCCTTCAGAATTCTTCTGCTGTAATTTTTTAAGAGCCAGTCTTGTGTGAAAGGTTAAATTTCAAGGCTCTCTTAGCCAAGGAATGATTTGACTCCTAGCCTGAGGCAGGAGTGTGGAACCTGAGCTGTTACATCGCTCGTTACATCCTGGGGTTTTTTTAATACACAAACCACGTTGGCAGCATCACCTGACCTTGTTTGCTGCCAGAAGTGATGGATTTTAGTCCATCTGTGTAAACCTGACCCAACGCACCCTGGTAACAAGTTATCCATAACCCGTCCAACTTCAGGCTGCCAGAAAATGGGTGGCATTGTATTTTCACTGACTGGTATCTGGTGAGTGGAAACCAGGAAGTATTAGATATCTTTTTAGATTTATGCCCTGCAGATGAACAAGACTGGAGTTTTTTGTATGTGAATACAGGGCAGAGAGCTGACTTGTGAGATGGTTGTGAGCGCTGGCTAGTTGCCTCTGCTTCATAAGGGAAGTGAGGAAATTTATCTCCCGTTACCTAAATTCACCCACGCTGAAATTTATACAAATGCAACCTGCAGGCATCTCACTGCAAGCAGCTGAGGTGGCAGAACTGCCCGGGCATGCTGATGGACTGAGGGGGGACCTGTAACTCAAGAACATCCCACTCTTTGCTGGTCCTGCCAAGCTTTTACGTGGCTCCTCATAGAAGACGGGAATGACGTTGCAGCGCAGTGAAACTCCATTAAAACTGCAGTGTGGGACCATCCCTATGGACCATCTGGCAGAGCCAGCGGAACGGCTGAGCCTGCAGGGCTCCGTGTCCAGGGACACGTGGACGGAACCCATGCGCAAACAAAAGCCACGCTCCTTTTATCAGCAGGAACGGTGCTTAAACATGACAAAGGATTTTAAAATATGACAGTCGCCTTCTATGAAATCTGTTGTAGTTAATTCTTCTTCCTGGAGATATTGGGCAGACCTCACCTCCACAAAATGCTGTATTTTCTTGACCTTGCATAGATGCTGCCATGCTGCATTTTCCGATCCCTCCTCTCATGATGAAGGTAGTGGGTTCTCCACCTGATCCTTTCAGATTTCCTGAATATCGATTGGATTTGTAACCAAGTGGGAAAATTGCAAGAAGTCTAATCACGTTGCTGAAATCTCAACTGTTCTTTGAGATGTGGTTCAACAGAGCTGCATCTGGGTCAGCAGACATGGACATTCTCTTTCTGCCTATTCCTTCTAGGCACCCCTGCCTAAGATATTCATAAAAGAAATATTTTGGTCATCAGTCCCCACGTGCTGTTACAAAACAGCTCCAGACTTCTTCAAAAAGCCCCAAGACCCATTTTTACGATGAGAGCTGTGATGGAAGTGTGGGCTGTGGTACAGGGGGTTGAAAGCCCATCCCTATTTCGGCCAAGGCTGAAACATTGGTTGCAACCTTCCAGGTGACTTACTCCCTTTTGGCTGCCAAATGAAAGGATTTGGGAGCCCTAAGGAGCCAGAATGAAAGTTGTCAGCATCTAAGGTGAATTTTGGGAGAAAGTATCATTGGCCTTTCTTTCCCATACGTGGACTGCTTATTTCTCTGGTGTCTGTACACCAGATGCCCCTGCAGACAGAAAACAATCTTTGCTTTCACATTGGGATTCAGATAAACAAAGGCATCATGGGCTACCCCCAGAGAGGCTGGGCTGTAATTGAGGTTATTAGCTTTGCTATTTTCNAACCCCCTTCCCACCAGGGAGCTTTTGAAATGGCAGCGTGGCTGGTTAAAAATAAAATGCAATTTGAATGACTGTAAAATATCCCTCTTTCCACCCGATTGCCCTCTGGAGAAAGGGGAGAGTTGGGAAGGGGGGGAAAGTCCAGGAGCTGACACAGGAGTGAATGTGTCTCACCTGCTTTACTGGGCTGTTTGATGGTAGGGAGGAGAAAAGAAATAGAACAGACAGTTGTTATTTTTTATTACCTTTTAGTTTCAGAGATGGAGAAAAGTGGCTAGGAAATCGTTTGTTTGACTTGGTAGTGGCACACACCAGCAAGCAGCTCTGTTCGTATGGCTGTGGTGCAACTGGTGCTCGGGTACTTTGTGAGAGCCAGGCTGGCAGAAACCTCTGAGCACCAAGCCCTGGCAATCTTGCTTCTTGGTGGAGTCCTGATGGGGCACATGAGAGGAGCTGCTGCACGGGCATCCCTGGGCCTTGCAGCTGGTTTTTGGAGAGAGCTCAGTACTGCAATAGCCAGCAGAGTCTGGTCAACTGCTCTGCTCGGAGTGCTTGGGTTAGATTGAATTTGTCACTTGTCCCCAGTTGTTCCCTTGGGAAAACACTGTGTTATAACACTTGGTGTTTGTGTTCACTTAACCACGGTGCTGAACCACTGTGTTGCTTCCTCCAGCCTCCCTGGAGACCAATGTGCTCTAACACCTCCCAGCCTTTCTCCTGATGACCTATTTAATCATTGCTAAAATAGATGGTTATGAGACATTGGATTAAACTGTAAATCGATAGGAAGGCAACATTTCTTACTGAGATGGGGACTGCGAAGCAAAATAACCAGAGGTGTTACTGTCCTCGCAGGGTTTACTGCTGGAAGAACTTACCTCTGCAGCAGTTACGCTCAGGTTTGATAAAAGGCCTTTCCCTGCCTGTGTATCCTTGCTCCAAAGGCTGCAGAAAGACTTGAATCTGGAGCATCTGCCCCCTGGGAAGGATTGCCCAGCCTGTGCCCATTCTGGCCCCTGCCCCGTTGGCTCACGTGGCAGAGCCGTGGCGGTCCCACTGCCAGGGATGAACTGAGTCGCCCCGAGAGCTGAATCTGTCACACAACATCTCATCACAACGGCTGTGGGGGGAGTCTCAGGGAATTCCAGAGGTTACCCAGGCTCTGCGGCTGTTCCTCTGCCAGGTAGGAGCTGGCACGTGTCAAAGGGTGCAGGTCAGCATGACAGGGGACAGCCACCCAGCCATCACGTCACCCGCGTGGGATTCCCCTCCTGTATCCACACGAACCCCATCAGCAGCACTTCTTCACCCCGTGTTTGCACCATCAGAAAAGATAAATCCACCTTCGTTATTCTGATGTGCTCTGTGGCTTTATGGATTAATCTGACTTCTCTGACTGCTGTGATTTGATGTTGAAAACAAGGGTTTGGCATCTAGAAATTAGTTATGGGTGCTATACAATGTCTGGATAGCTAAAATTATCTGCAGAAGGCAGTGCTGCTGGTACGCTTTAAGCATCAGAAGAAGCAATGAAAGCTTTCCCAGAACTGCTCAAGGGAACAGCAGACTTTTCATTTAAGGCTGTATTATTTGATTGGATAATCTGATTAAATATATAGGTTATGTGAGGACCTGATGCAATTCCCTTTAGAAACTGCTGTGTATAGATGGAAGTGGTATAACTACCAACTGAATGCGAGGGAGAGTTACAATAAATGCTCTTCTTGACACAATTGCTCTGGAGAAATTGGTGGCAGATGCATTATGCCCCTATTTGGATAAAAGGGCTGTTTTCTCCCAGATGAATCAGTTTATGAACTTCAGTGAATTGTCCTTTGCCAAATAATTAAGTCTGAGTCATTGATACCGGGGATTTTGTTTGAATTTCCTTGTTTTATTTATCCCATACTTGATTTACACACATATATATGCTTAATGTACATTGTCCTGCAATAGCTCTGCTGTGTGACTCGATCCAAGTGGAAGCTGCTGGTAGACCCCCATGGTTTTGGTAGCAGTCACACAGTCCTGTGAGTTGGGTAAGATGAATATATTTAACTCAGGGCTTTTTCTGTACCATACCCTGCAGCTGGCTCTTTATTAGCATAACTTATATTATAGCCTGGCTATAAATAGAAATAAAGGGAGGTGCAGACAGAGACCTGCCTTCCTAAGCTATCTCTTGGGTGCTTCCCTGGGATCTATTTTTTCCTGTGTCCCTCCCTGTCCCTTTCCCTTTCCACAGTGATAAATAGTTAAAAGGCAATTACAATGTTAATTTGTTGTGTTAATGTGCTACAGCAGGAAGCCAAAGGGAGCAGCACTGGTGAGCCTGGCAAGCCAGTCAGATCCCATTAACCATCCCGGCTGCCGGGGGAATCCTCCACCACGGAAACACAATCAGCATCTTATCAAGTCTGACACTGAAAATGATGCAATCACGTTCAAGTGTCCCAGAAGGACCAGGGCACTGAATAAAGATAAAGCCACTCAGCCCTTCCTTTCTTCGCTGGGGTCATTGGGAAGGATGTTATTAACCAAGCAATAAATCTCACTCCCGAGACTTCTCCTTTTGGTTTTCTCCCCTCTAACTCCTCAGTTATGCCAGGAAGGGGATGGCACCCAGCAGATCCCCTTGTCCCTGCATGGAGGGTCCTCATCCAGGAGCACTACATCCAGGAGACATGAAGCACAGCAACCATGCAGTGAGCACCACTGGGAGAGAGATGTCACATTGTCCCTCCATGGTCAGTCTCCTCCATCTTTGCCCTTGCCTTTACCTGTGCTCAGCTGTTGCTGGAGCATTGCACTTTGAGGACACAGAGACCAGAAAGCAAACCTTGTCTCATCCCATTCTTGCTGGCGGTGAGATGCAGTGTGCCAGGGGGGAGCTCTGATGCTTTGCATGGACCACATTTGGCCACGAGGGAGTTCTGGAGGGAGATAGTCCCAGGGTTTGTGGACTCCAGCATAGGTTAGCATCCTTTCTCTGGATCTATTGGTTTTGGTTTTGTGTTTTTGTGTTTTGTGGTTGGTTCTTTTTAGTTCTGTTTTTATTTTGTTGTTGTTGTTGTTTGTTTGGGGGGGGTTGTTGTGGTTTTTTTTTATTCTGATGTGTTATCTTGTGTTTCAGCCCCCACCTCACCATGCTCACAGGGGCTCTCCTGCACTCCATCAGCAGCTGAAAGCTGTGCAGACCACCAAGCCATATTCCAGTGCATGCTGTTCCTTGAGGGGGAGAGCAGGTTTTTCGTCTCTTCTTCTTCCCATTTCCTTGATGTTCCAGGTTCCCTCCCAAGGAAGGTAGCAAGAGGGACAAGTGTTGTCTTTTCTGGTCTTGAGAGTGGGGAAATTCTTTTTGCTTTGAGGAGCCTTTTCTATAAAGGATGGGGCTGAGGTTAGGGGAGATCTGTCCTCTCTAGACTGGATAGAGGAGACCAGTGAAATAACTTGTTCTTCCCTGCCTGGATTATTGTTGACACCGAGGGTGGAGAGACCCTGACCCAGGCTGCCCAGAGAGGTCGTTGATGCCTCATCCCCGGAAACAATCCAGGTTAGGTTGGACAGGGCTCTGAGCACCCTGCTCTAGCTGCAGATGTCCCTGCTCCCTGCAGGGGGTTTGACTGGATGAGCTTTACAGGTCCCTTTCTGCCCAAACCAATCTATGATCCTAATTTTTCAGGCTTCACATTCCTAAGCAATAAGGAATGGGACTGTCCAACTTCTGGATGTTCAGGGAAAATTAAAAAAGGCCTGTGTGCCCCGTCCCCCTGACACTGGCTTCTCAGGTTGTCCCTCACCTCCTGATGTCTACTGGAATAATCTGCAGCGGAGTCTTGACCTGCTCTTGTGAGATTTACAAACCCAGGCCGCGGGCAGATGTGGTAACGCTCAGGTGATGCCCAAGCTGGGTGTTGAAATCTGGTAAATTATTCTTGGCTTTAGTGTGGAAGCAAAACACAACTGCTGCTCTTCCTGTGGTTCCCAAGCTGCTCTCTGTGGCTTTCTCATTGCTGCTCTGAGCATGTGAAAATTGCTTCTGTGCCAGAGTACTGGTAGAAATGTTCACATTTTGGCCTTCAGTTAGGATATTTATTCTGTTCCACGTGTCCTTCCTTTTACAAAGTAAAACCTGCTCGAGCTGTACTCCATGTAATTCCTTGAATGACAGAACACAGCCTTAATCAAATGCTTTTCCATCAGGACATACATAAATAAGTAAACCAGTCTCTGAAACAGATGACTTGCTAGTAATAGAAAAATCCCTTTTTACCATAGTAGCTGACCTTCCAAGGAATTAAAACTCATTAGCCTCTCCCATTTAGAAAAAAAAAGGAAGGCTTTCAAGCATCAATTTAAAATCCATTTACAAGCTCTCTCAAGGCCCTCTATTGCCACTTGGATCCAGTGAGAGGTCTCCCTAACAAACAACTGGAAAGTGCAGAAAAGCAGGAGGGGAACTGGAATTTCTGATTTTTTTTTTTTTTACTAAAATAAATATTCAATTACTAACTTAGTGGTTAGAAGAACCCTAAATCTCAAAAAAAAAAAAAAGCCCCAAACCCAAACAAACAGAAAAAAGAAACTACCAACAAATTTCTCTGTAAAGAGGACAGTATTAGAAATTCATTGTCAAAGTTTGGAAGTGCTGTCAAGTTTGAAGAGGACAAATGGCACATTCCTGCTCATCACAGCCCTGGCCTGGCACCATGCTGGGTTCTTGCACTGTCTCTTCCTCGGAGAGGATGAATGAAAGATATTTACATGAAAATAAATGTTGTCAAGCTAAAGAATATTTATTTTTCAAAGACTACTTACAGAACACATGAAGAGCTATGTCAGCATTTCACAACTCAAGACCTGATTTGTTCAGTAGTCCAATTCCTCAGGTCCATGCTGAAAGCCAGTCAGGTTTGGATTTTGAAGTTGTGAATTGCCAAAGGATAATATCCACTGAAAATCCATGATCCTGTGTGTTTTCAGTTGACCATACAATCAAGCACTGAACTTGAGAGGTAAGATGGCAATAGTGCTGCTGTGTGCTACTGACTCCTTGTGCAGGTATCTCTCTTAGTGCAGATGTGTATCTATTAGTGCTTGAGAAATCTGGTTGCTCTGTTGGCCATGAAAAATGGTCTGTGGGAAGACAAATATTCATGTGTTCAGAGCAGTGTCTACCTCTGTGCAAAGAACAAAGCTCATGACCACACAGCAAACAGTGACAATGAAAATGCTGCTGTTTGTCTCTCAATGTTCTCTCCCTCTTCTGTGTGTGGAGGGAGGCAAGACCCCTAAAGAAGTGTTTTGGCTGGAAGGCTGAATTTTGCATCTGCTTAAAAGTGCTGAATTAAGGTTGTAGGGACCAGCTCGACTCTGATGTTTTTGTTCTCCTTTGGCAGCAGTCACTGAGCTCTGTGTGTGGGGGCTGTGGGCTGCCTTAGGGAGGAAACTGGACTGGACTTTGCCATCCCAATGGGCAGTGTGATCTTGGCTCTGTGTGACTCAGCTGTAGATGTGGTGAACACCACACTGCACCTTGGGATAATTGCTGAAGATGCTGCAGAGAAGTTTTCAGCTTCCTCATCTTGATCCTGCTGCTACTGGAGCCTGCAGGAGCAGCAATGAAATGCTGTGGCCACCCACAGCATCCTGTGCCTGCTCTGTCACCTCTAAATGTTGTGTATGCTGTGCTAAGGTGCCGCAGGTGGGGGGTGAGGGCAGTGGAGCCTGGCAGCAGCCCTGCTAAGAAAACCCTCACCGTGGGAGAGGACAGGGTATGTAGCAGCTTTCCAGGATGGGGAGGGGAAATCAAGTAAAAACCTAGACTGAATATTTAGATGCAGCAGTCAGTGTTTAAAGAGTATTAGGAAGGACTATTTGCTTCCCACTGACACCTGCCAAGGTAGGATTTGTTCCTCCTAAGGTAGCCTGCAAAGTGGTGTAATTACATCAGTACATTCCTGATTTACAAAGATGATGTCCTGAGATAGCTCTGTGTCTGCTCTTTCCCCTTGTTACACCTCGTTTTGATTTCTGGGGTCCTGGTCACTCTGTTACCATCACAGAATTTACACTGCTCATACTGCTGCTTTCACAGCTTCTGAAGGCACCTTGTAAGCCTTCAGAGAAATTTCCAGCTAAAGACAAGGTCCTTGAAAAGACCCATCCCACGAGAAGCTTAATGAAACTGGTGATTGCTGAGGTACCGTTGGTGTTACCCTGCAAACTGAGGTGCTTACCATCCAAGTCAGAGCTGGAGTGGTGGTGATGGGAGGCAGTTGTTGCCTACGTCTCTCCTTGTAGCTGGCTGAGGGTTGGCTGCACGTGTGTAACTCGGCAGGACAAAGGCAGCACCAGGTTTGCCATTTTTCAGGGGTGCATGATGTTAGGCTGTTGGCTGACACCACCATGGCACAGCAAACAGTGTTCCTGGAACACTGTAAGTAGATGTGACACTGTCATTCTGCTGTAGTCTGGGTGAAAAAAGTAAAGGGTTGAAATATGATGCACTTCATATGTATCTTTGCCATAAAACCCTGTTTGGGGTGGTCTAGCAGCATAGTGGAGGAGCAAGTTGTGTTGAGAAATATTTTCAAGGGGTACTTTTCTTCCTGTGTAGATTTAAACACTTTGCCATATTTGCCAGGAGAGCCAGATTGTTAAAAGCCAGAAAAACCCCCTCCCTGTCTTGGCGCTCTGCAGTGCCACCCAGCTGGTGTGAATTTTGAAGTTGTCATCTTGAATTAATAATCATAAAAAAGAAAATTAAGCCAATTGTAGGAAAAAAAAACTAGTCAGGATTTTCCACTGAGCTTAACTCGCCTCCCCCCCTTTAAAATGTTATAAATAGAAAAACATCATCAACAAACTCCTTCACTGTGCAAGAGCCTAATTTCTTCCTCTCCGCTGGGATCTGGTGTGTTTTTCAGGCTCTGTCATTAATTGTGCTGTATTGTGTGCATTTTCTGCTTCACTAGTTAGTCAGATAGGCAGCAAATGGAGTCAGCTCTAGGTCAGAGAACACAAAAAGCCAACTCCTGCTGCCTCCCAATCAGGTAGAGATATTGAATTGGGCTTCAGATAATTGAAAACATTAGCAGGCTGGACAATAAGCCAATTCTTAAACACACAAGCCTGAAGTGCAGAAAAGAGACAAGGTCTGAAATTCCCAGTGGGCCTGATCTGCCTGCCCCAAAAGCAATAGACTTTCTCTCACCTCTTGCAGTGGGATCAGGGGAGGGTGTGTGGAAAGAAATGCTGAGGGCACAGCGGTTTAAAAGTAGAGATCCAAAATATTTAACGAACAAATGAGCCTTCCCCAAAACCTGTCAATAGGTTTAGTGCTGCCATTACTTGAATGGATATGTGGAGACATAGAAAAAGATGTAGGGTGTTGTGCTGTGTGTAATTAAACGGAATGAATATGGACTTATCTTGGCACGTCTTATTTGACCAGAGCTTTTCCTTTCCCAATTTGAGGTCTAAAAGTTGCTTTTGGTCTATTCCCAACAAAGAGGAGAGTTTTGAATGGCAGAAAGTACCCTGCTGTTACATGGTGTCTATTTCCCCAGCCATCACCTCTTGTTTAAGTCAGACCTGGGCCTCTAACTTACCATAATAATGTCACATGTCACCCTGGGCTCCCCTTGGAAAGGAAGCACAAAAGCTGAGGGCTGTTGCCTGACGCTGGAGACGTTGACTTTGACATGTGCCATGTTTGCTCACTAGGGGCTTCAGCTTGAGAAGAGCCACACGTGAATCAGACATTGGCCATTAAATGAGCTGGTGGAAACTTCTTTGCTAGTCTCTCTCTTTTTTTAAGTGAGGAGGTATCCCAGGCCAATCATTTATATTTTTTTCCTGGATATTCTGTAGCTAAGTGCAAAACAAGGACTCTTAGAAATACAGATCCTGACTGGTGGAAGATGGACATCTCCACTGGGTACAGTTACAACTTGCACTTGCTGAGTGTCCCCTCATGGGGTTGATCCCCTGTAGCAGGGGGTATTGTGATGGCCTTAGGCAGATAAATATCCCTGGATGAGTAGGTAAATATTCCCATGCACTCTGGGTATAGCATAAGGTTTCCTATGCCCTAAGCTGTAAATATTTGACCTTCCTTTTCCTAGCCTGCTTTTTTGGTTTCGATGTCTGAGTCAGTGGTGATGGAGAGCACTTTGGCCATAGAGATGTGCAGGAGGAGAAGCTACAATACCTTAAAATGTTCTGCTTTTTATTTACAGAATAATGCAACTGCAGGAGGAAACCAGAGGCTTCAGCTCAGGCTGGGGGTGTTGCAGGTAGGGCAGGGAAAACGGTGCCCTTGGGGATGGGCTGCTCTGTGTGGAGCATCTCAAAAAGCCTACGCTAAATCTCACCTCTGCTGCTAAGATGTGGGGAGGGGAGAGATGGGGAGGAAAATGTGCACCCCACCTTTTTGTGCAGGCTGTTTTTTCTGGAGTCATTCTTGAATTGCTTCCCATCGTGGCATTCAGCATAAATTTGTTCCTTTCAGTGTGACACATAAATATCAGGCCTCCAGGTCTGGTCTCTGCTGTGGATGCTGTGACTCCAGCAACCAATATATGCATTTGTATTAGAGTTTGTTGCACGTCCTTCCTTCCTTATCTCCTTCCATCTAAGAAATGCAGAATAACAGTTGCAGCCATGCAAATTATGTAAGTCAGCTTACAAACGTACATGCTGGAGCTGCTCTTATCGGGTGAGCAGCACTGGCAGATGCATCCTCCTGGGATCTGCCGGATCGGGGAATGGCAGAAACGATGCCGTCCGCTGGAGGAAGGAGATAAGGTGAGGAATCATTCCCCATTGCCTCCTGCTGCTCCGAGCCTCCTATCTACATCATCGCAGCCCCTCGTTCTGTGTCCGCCGAGCGCTGGGCGTCCGGCACGACAATCNCGCGGCAGCGGCACCGCCAAATGTCCTGGGCTCGTTGCTCTGATTCTGCCCCGATCAAACCTTTCCAAGGCCCTGAGTCGGAGCTGGCTGCTCCTCTGGCAGTGGCCCCCAGTCACACCCTGCTGTCACTCCTTAGGGGAAAACAAACAACCAAAAACCAGATCATAGAGTTGGTTTGGTTGTAAAAGACTTTTAAGGTGATTGAGTCTGGATCTACCATAGTCCCTGTGCTGCTATCCACATGGACTGGTTACGTGGGTGTACAGGGTGCACCTGTACATTTCATCACCTCTGCAGTTTAGAATAATTTTTTTGTGGCTCAGGCACAGTTCTTTCAGGAGGCAGTGCTCTGCCAGAGGGTGTGTGCCCATTCAGAAATGCCTCTCTACGACCTCAGGCATTTTTTTCTTGTGATCACACATTGGAGGCATAGAACAGCAGCTCCCCGGACTCATCGTGGGCACAGGGAAGTGCTCTGGTTGTGCAGCTGGATGCAAACCACGGTTCATGGTGTGCCTGTTCAACGCAGGAAACGTACAGGGGGTTGTAAATTCCAAGCCAGAGAACTCTGTGTGAGGTGTTAAATGTTCAAACAGCAAAACACATTTCAGCTTTGAATTTTCCTCAACATCACTCTAGAGAGCAGCTCAGAGACACATTCCAGTTTCTGATAGTAGGTTGCTGGGGAGAAGGGGGAAGCACAGCTATTAAGCAGGTGTAAGTGTATTAATGCTATTGATGACACAAGCTGAAATCCCTTGGATGCTGTGATGGAAAGTGGGGCTGGGAACATCTGAACATAGTTTCCTGGGATGTTGCTGCTGTCTGCACACTCTCCTGCTGCTGTGCCACTGATTATATAGCTACACGGCTTGTGAGGATCACAGAAAAACAGCTGTTTGCAAGTAACACGGACCTACAGGTCACCTTCATTAAGTTTCAGGGTAAACACCACATAGGACTGGAGAAAGCAGTTCACACTGCTCAAAGAACAGTGAGAGATTACTTCTAGGCTTCGCAACAGTTTCAGAAGGGTGAGAATGAATCTCTGTCTCAACCCAGCTGTGTGCTGTTAAGTGATGTCTTTAACAATGTGCTTTTTCTCCTGGTGTTCTCACAGCTGAGACCCCTCCATAGCTTCCCGTGTGTGACCTCTCTGCTCAGGTCCATGTAGGAGAGAAGCTGCCACCTAAGCAAAGTGAGATGTGTCTTCTGGACATGGGAAGCGAGCCTTGTGCTTTTACAGGCTTTGGAAATTTGGTGATGGCCCCAGGCAGAGCCAAGAAGAGGATCTCTGCCTTGTTTCCAGTGACAGATTTCACCTCATGGCTGGTAAACCCTCCCTCCATCCTTCCTTGGTGTGTTTCAGGTGAGTCCCTGCAGGCTTCTTGGACACTGGTGTGAAGGCTGACCCAAAATTAGCCCTCTTCCACTGGCGAGTCTGTTTCAGGACACTGGTGAGTTGGAGAGGCTGAGCTCAGTGTTGAGGACAAGGCATGCAAGTAGAAAAAACCCTTCTGTGGTTATTGATGCTCGTGTGGGGTCTGGCCCCATGTCGGGACCACCCTGCAGAAAGCCATATGGAGAGGTTTGAAGACACCTTCAGGTGCTTTAGAACCATCAGATCTCCACTGGTGACATTTGAAGCCAACACATTTTGTCGTGCAACAGGAAGAGACTGGAGCTACCTACAGAGGTGACTGCTGAGATGTGGGGCTGTGTGGTGACTTACTCTGCTGTAGTAACCCACTCACTGGCACCACCTGTCCAGAGCATGATGGCTCCTTTGGTTTGACCTGACACCCCTCACTCCTTGTGTGTGACGCTGCTTGGCTTGTACTTATGCACCGTGGGGCATCGACGTAAATGATGCTGCTTAAGCAGGTTTGCTTCTATTTCAGGCCATAAAAGCTGTGCATGGGGCTCAGATCTTAGGCTGATGCTGACCTCCAGAAATAAACGGGGTTAAACCAATGCTCTTCTGTGGACGCCTGGCAGGGTTTTGTGTGTGTGTGCTGGAGAAATGGCATCCTTGGAAATCGGAGGGAAACGGTCCCAGAGCAATGAGGGCTTAGGGGGAAAAAAAAAAAAGTGAGAGATACAGATTTAGATCATAAAATAAAACTTTAATTCTTATAAAGCCCTGAATGAGACACAGGAAGGGCAAATATTTGTTCTGCTGCTGACCTTTGTGGGCAAATAGCGCGCGGGGCCCCGTGGGGCTGCAGGGAGCAATCGTGGAACGCGAGAGCGGGCTGTGGAGAGGAGCTGACTATGCCAGGGAGCCCCGATGAATTCCCCAAATTCCAGCACAGGGAGAAGCCCTTATCTGGATGAATGTGCCCAAATAACCCCCTTGGATTTTGAGAGCAAGGGCTGTCCAGAGAAACCCACCCATTCCCCAGCTGCAGGAGGGGTGTGGGCAGTCCTGCTGTTTGGACTACAGAACAGTTGTTAGTGTTTTGAGCTGAAAAATTATCTTCTAACAGATTTTGGTAGAATTTGTCCTTCCATCACACCAAGAAGCTGACCTTGGTGATGTTTGTGCCTCCAAGGGCACAGCTCTGCTGTCGCACCTCATGGGAAAAGGTGTTCACCTGAGCTGGGCACGGTGCAGAATCAGCCCCCTGTTTTACCTACAGCTCCAAAAAGTGACTTTTTTTGCTCCTACCTGGAGTGTGCAGCTGGGAGTGACACCAGCCACCGAAGAAGTGGTGGCGCTGATCTCTGCCCAAGCTGGAGGTTAGGCTAGGTTTAAGATGAAAAGGAGAACAACTACCCAGAGAGGAGCTACCAGCACCTGGCTGATGGGTTAACGGGGTCTGTGTGACTCACGGCTCCCGGTCTCTTCACCCCAGCCCTTGTCCTGAGAGCACCCCTTCAGCGAGCCAGTGCTTTTATTGTGGGCAGCTGATCAGCTCTGTAATGATGCCATTTGTGGCTAATCTTCCAGGATTAAAAATGAACTGTGGCTGCTGCGGCTTCCACCTTTGCCGCATAGCAACGAGAGCAGAAAGTCAATTAATTACCTCCTCGCTGGAATCCAGCGGCCCTTTCGTCCTCAGCTCAGCCGAGTGTGTAATGGAAAAGGGAGTGAGGCAGGCTGGAGCTGGCCAGCTGGGAATTGCATGACAAAGTGAAAGATGAGCTCTGGGAAAAGAGGAGCGGGAGGGCGCTGGGGGGAAATCCTCTTCCTACAGGTTCATTAGAAGAAGTAAGATGCCACTGATTACCCAATTATTGACTTATTTCCCTGCTTTCAGCCTTAGTGATGGGTCTGTGGACAGCTTTGTCCCCTTGCAGGGCATCACCCGAGCTCCTGGGGACATGGGGTTATCTGCTCTGAACTTCTCCTGCTTTGGAACTGTGCTTTTGAGAAGTTTCTTTCAGTAATGGTCACTTCTTGGCTCCATAGCTTCTCATGTTGCCCCAGATTGATGCCACATAGTGGCTGGTGCCCAGATCCCTGTTCTGTTGTTCTGAGACCTGGTTTCAAAGGTGACTGCTCTTTCAGGTGGCTTTCTACAGTGAAGGTTAATGAGAAAATAATTTTAAAGGTTGAATTTCCTTGGAAGCTTTGACTGATGGGTACAAACACAACTGATAAACCACGGGTGAGGATCTGAACAGATAATGGGCTTGACTTAGAGCAAGAGGAGATGCTACTCCTAGCAGCTTGTCTGTGATATGAGGACTTGTAAGGTCACCTTCAGCCCTCCCAGCCTGGGACTGAGTGAGCAGAGCCCTGTTGTGAGTGAAACTGGAAAAATGAAAGAAGGTAAGGAGTATTTCAATGTCCATTTATCAGATCTGTCAGGTTCAGACCCCTCACTAATCAGCTGTTCATGAGAGAAGGCCAGTGTTGCCTTTGGCCCCTCTAGTTAAGCAGCATCACTTGGGTCACCTCACATGGGCTGCAAGTGGGGACATCATAGATGTCACCCCTGAAGGCAGGAAAGAAGTGATGGTGGAAGGGGAGAGGATGAACTGGGGTGTGAAGAAACCTCAGGCATGGCTGGTGTTTGAGGCAGGCAGAGCCATGGGGTGAGGAGAGCATCCCTGTGGAGGGCTGTGTGGGGATGGCGGACGGGGAGGTGTTACAGGGAATGTCAGAGGGAAATTTGGCATTGGATGACCAGAAAGGCATCCAGGTTTGTAGAAAGTTACACCTAGAGAGAGCATGGAAAGTGAGACCCTCTCGTTTAACCTTACTTCTGGGCATTTCTGTCCTGTTATCAGCTGGCATATGAGCTGCGCTGGTCTCAAATTATTTACCAACAGTCTCTAAGCTTCAGTGACTGAAATGGGAACAAGAAACTTTCATCTCTTTTTTCCTGGACAAGCTGGTAGAGTCTGGGATTCCAGGTTGCCTCTCTTCCCCAACAGGGGTTTGTGCCATGTGAAGGAGTTTTTGGCAAAACAAACCCTCTAGCTTTATCATCCAAAGACCCCTGTCATGGTGAGAAGGATGTCAGCTCCTCCTGAAAAGACTGAGCGTGTGCTGTGCTCAGCTTGGTAAGGTCAATGACACTTGCAGAGCTTCAGGAACAAGTCCTGAGGGTCTTCTACTTAGTGTGATCACCAGAACGTGTTTAATTAATAAGTTAACCCTAAAATTAGGTAGTTTAGTATTGGAAAAGAGTTCCTGAATCACAGTCCTGTTCTCAGACTGCACAGCTCTCTTCTTTCCCAGCCTTGCAGTCTTTTTGCTCAATTTTCTGACGTGCTTCATGGAGAAGTAGTAACTTTAAGTCTCATTATTAATTTATCTCAGCTACAGTTTACATGCGTGCAGGGGAGGTAATCACAGAGCTCCCTTCCCTGCTGTTCTTTTCCTGAGGTTTTACACTCTCCAAATTTCTTTGTCATAAATCAAATTAACTAAATTGCTTAAGAAGTACTTTTCTATTAAAAGAAGATAGTGTTGTGATGCCAAAAGGGTTATTAGGAGAACTCTAACAGTAACACTTGGAGTTTATGGACTGCTATCTTTGCTTCAAAGCTTCAAGGCTTTGAGCATGCTTAAGACTGCCCTGTGCCATGATGGCTCTGGTATGCATCTACAGAGTCTAAACCGAGATAAAAATGGGTGAGAAGTTCTAAAGGTGGCTAAAACAACAATCACTCTATCTGATGCAGACCCTTTGATCCCCGTGCAGAGCAGGAGTGACACCTGGAGTCCTGGTGGGCATTTGTTGCCAGGACAATAACAGTTCAGGCCAACTGAAATGGGGCTTTAATTGAGGAGTTTGTGCAGCAGGGTTTTAGTGTTAGCCCAGCACACCACTGAACCAGACCTGTCTCTCAGGTGGGCTGACATGGGTTGACCACAGCAGCACACACTGGTAAGTCAATGTTTTGGTTTTTTGACTTGTGGCTTTGGGTCTTTAGTACTTTGGGATCTCTGGCCTTCATTATATTTTACGATGCAGATATCACTTAAGATGGCAGAGGGATGGAACAGGCAATGAATTCCCACCTGTCCTTCCCTGTGACATTGGTGGCAGAACTGGAGGCTTGAAGGGGTTGGGAAATTGTTTCCTCCACCAGGGACCATCTGGTCACCTGAACATTAGCAGCATTCAGATAAATTCAGGGTGATGGACCCTAGGAACCTCTGAAACATGCTGTGAGAGTGGGTCTGGGCCCCATTTACCTGTCAGGCTCCATAGTCATCGAGAGGCTAAGAGCCTGCTGCTCGCAGCAGTTACCCATGTTCAGAAGCCAGGCAGCCAGAGCTGGTCAGTTTACCAACCATATGGACATGTGCAAGGTCATGGTCCTGACCAGTTCTGGAAAATTCCTGAGCCACAAACACAGTGAGGCCAGCTGGTGCATTCACAGACACAACCATGTGCTTCACAAAACAGTGTGTCCCCTCTTTCTGTTGGGGGCTACCCCAGGAAGAAACCTGTGAGGGAGCAGCACATCAGCACAAGATTCCCCAGCATTTGAGCTTCCAGTGTGGGGTAAGATCAAAGAGCAGCAGCACGGGTGGCTAAAGCCCCTTCCAAAACCTACAGTGTGTCCCAGACAGATACACCGTGCTGGGCTGGGCTCCTGGTCTGCTCAGTGGAGGGGTGGCAGTGGCCTCACTGGCACCACGAGCATCTTGGAGTCTGAGGCAGCTGCCCCGTGCTGTTGGCCTCTGCTGGCTGGCAGGGATGGAGGGAGTGAGCAGAAATGCTGCTTGTAGTGCACAGAGAGCACCCCAGGCTGGGATTGCTGTTTGCTGTGATGGTTTTTTAAGGCTAAAATAGGGTTAATGTAAACAGAAGGAAATGATCAAAAAAACCCAAACCAAACCCAAAAATACCTTTGGTTAAACAGGTTTTGGAGGCAGGGTGTTTAAAAAGGAATCAGAGCCAAGGCATAAAGTGGATGCTCCTGTGACAAAGGCACGGGTTTGGGGTTCAGATGTTAGCAGTGTGATGTCTGGCATTAGGAAAACCAAAATTCTGATTGTATTCATAATTTAGGTCCAACCACATACACATACTGAAATGCATAGCTGCAGTTTCCTGCAGCTGGGAGGTAACGTGGGAGTTAGATGTGTATGTACCTGTTGTACCTGTCTCTTCACATCCCCATTTCTTGTGTCTGGAAAGCAGAATAACAGTTCTTCCCACCCACGTGGCAGTGCTGGCAGCACGGTGCAGCTGTCCCTGTGGGAAGCCTGGGCACCTCTGGGATAGTGCCCATAAAACACCTCTGGGCAGAGAGAGCAGGGGCCAGGGCGCTGGGCTTCTGCATCCCCTGGGTGTGGGTTCTCAGTTTCTCAGCTTTCCCCGTGGTAAAAGGAGCAGTTTTGCCCCATTTTACAGGTGGAAGGAGGTACCTGTCTTGATGAGCACATATATGTGTGTCAAGGGGCAAGCACAACTTCCCTTGTTTATCTATACTGTGCATATTTTATCTATAGATGATATTTCTGAGGGGCGGGGAGGGTGATGAGCACTTTTATTTGTAAGTATCTTTTTAATCCCTTTTGCCTTCTATTCTTAATTCAGAGGCTTCAGCTCAATTCATGGCAGGGCACAGGAGCTGTCCCTGTGACACCCATTAACCAGACACCCTCGGGCTGCTGGCAGCAGCCGAGCAGACCCCTGGGTGAGGGCCACCCTATCTGTGGGGCTGCCTGCACCTTGCACACTCTTGGGCCCATTCCAGCATCTCCAGTATGGAGCAGCCCAGTGGGAAGCCTGACGGAGAACCTCCCATGGAGTTTTCAGCAGCAGTAATATGCAGGATTTTAATTTTGTTGAAATATTTGCTTCAGGCACAGCTGAAGTGGATGGTGCTGTGTCCAAAAAATACATCCTCTGCTACAGCTGAGATCCTCAGCTCCCGGTCTGTGCCCATCTTATTGTCTCCTGGCAAGGGATAATTTCAATTCTACCCCAGTATCTGCTTTCTTTCTGCACATCTCTGTACAGAAAAGCCTCTCTGCAGTGTTCTAGTCCATATATGGGGTCGATGCTGAGACTCCCCCCACCCAGGGCTGACTGGGATCCTTTGGTGCGCTCAGTCAGGGAACTGCTCCTACAGCACCGCTCTCTGCTCATGAGGATGATAAATATCACCCCATCCCAGTTTTCCTAATCGGAAGTGCTGACAGGAAAGCTTTCCAGACCAGGGTATTTGATAAACGATACAGAGATGCTGAGTATAGACTGCAGTGAAGAAGTGCTGTGCCCGGATCCGGAGTCAGCACGGAGCAGCTGCCTGCGGCGCGAGGTGATCGGCTGCTCCGGTGGATGGAGGATCAGACACTGGGCAGAGGCAGGATGCAGCAGCACATCCAGACACTAGGATTAGCTGATCTCTTTGAGCAGGGTAACAAATAAGCAGGTTCTCTATTGCTCACATTAAGAAATAGGTAACTGCATTTCCTCATGTTTGCCCCCAGTTACACCATTAGTCCCAGAAGGCTGGTTCTGCCTGATGCTGAGGTGGGTTTTTTTTGGCTGCAGAGAGCCTGTCACACTCACCCTCCGTGGGCTGCTGTTTTCCCAACAGTGCTGGGCATTGCCGTGCTCACACTGGTACGTGTGGGATGAAAGAGAACAACGTGTGTGGAGCTTTTCTGAAAAAAAAGACGACATTTCCTGGGTTTTGAGGGGGCTTTTTTGCTTTATTTTTTTTAAGAGCAGGACCCTGCCTGCACTGCAGAGCAAAGGAAGCTGCCCTGAACACGACCAAGTCCAGTCCTTGCCCACAGGCACCAGTCTCTCGGTAGCCAGCAGTGGGCACGCAGAGGACTCGTGAACACCAGCATGAGGTGAGCTTTTCTGTCCCGGCCCCTTCAGCAGCAGACGCAGCGGCACTGGAAATGTTGCTGTGGGCTGAGCTGTCTTTCCCTTTGGATCAAGCAGTGACATACCTCATTTTCCCCTTTGGTTCTCCTGACAACGCAGCTACGGCTTCCCACAGTGTTTTTCTTGGCTCAGATTTTGATTGTATCCTTTACATGGTTTTTATTTTTGGCCTCTGGCAAAAAAAGCCCCACAAATAATTGATACCAGCAGGCAGATCCAAATCCTGCCTCTGAAAATAGCACTCTCTGTGCTCCACAAAGACATACAGGGGCCAGGTTCAGAGACCCAACTGCAATTTTACTGGTAGCACCAGTTTTAGGTGTACCCTCTTTCTGTTGCTCCAAAAGGCTGAGCCCAGGTCCTGCTAAAGGACACATAAATAACCCTGTGCCTGCTGCCTTCCCGTATTAGCTTTGGCTGAATCATCAGGAATATCACAAAGTGGGGGCCAGGTTTTCCCAATGTGCTGGTCCTGGCCTTTGGATGGGGCTGGGAGATGTTCACAAGAGATGGGAGTTACTGTCTGTGTCGTCAGCTTGTCTTTATCAGAAACGGACACGAAACGGAGAAGGGAAAGGGACAGATGGGGGGATGGAGCTGGCTGAGATTGAGCCCTACCGACAAGAAACACCCCAAAGGCGAGCTGGCTGTTGGCATCATGCCTCTGCACAGAGAGGCCCTTCCTTAAATAAAATATAATATGTATAAAAACTAAAAGAAAAAAAAAAAAACAAATTATATAAGAACTCTCTCCTCCTGGGGCATCATCTGACCACAGGCTGCTTAGGGAGAAATTTCCCATACAGACCAGTCACCGTTCCTTCCAGCAGCTTTTATTCCATGCTTTGAAGCATCATTTACCAGCCAGGATACGACCAGGTGTGGGACCAGGAGGAGACGGGTTGGATCCGGGCAGCAGTTGCTGGGTCCAGAGGCTGCTCTGCGAGGAGCTGAGGGGGAGCAGGGGCAGGGCAGCATATTTGCCCCTGGACTGAGCTGAGCAGCCTGATAACTGCCCTCCCAGGGAAGGCTCCTTGCTCCTGCTGCACACAGGAACAGGCTGGACTGGTCTGGGTGAAGCGGGGACAGATGCTGCCCCTGCCCATAGCTGTAGGTAATGCTCCCTTCTCTGCAACTTGTGCTTCTGTTGCAAGTCAACCCCAATTTTGTTTAAGATCATAAAGAAAAGAAAAAGAACCCCCCCAAAATAATGTTTTGCTGGAGGAAAACAGCCAATGTAGAACTGGGGAGCACAATCATCTGATTCTGAAAACACTTATTGACTCTACAGCTGTAGCAGAAGAGCTTTTTATTGGAAAGTTGACATCAAAAAAAAATATGAAGTATGCGCTTGCCTTCCTGGTCCATAATCATTTCCTAAGCAATACAAGAGCATGTAGATATATGAATATTTAATTTGACAATGATGAAGCTTTATATAGAAAAGGCAATGAAAATGCTGTTTAAGCCCATGGGAACAATACTGCTCGTGTAGTGAGCTGGGAACTTGGCATCGCAGGTAACTACTGGCAATCACTTAATTTTTATGTCAACAATGAAGACAAACTATGAGTTACATTTAATTCCAACTTACTGGAAGTGTCTCTGCGAACATGTGATGGTTATATTGCAGAAATGTGTTTTGTCTGTGGGTGGTAATGGTTTATCAGGGCCCTTCCCTTCCGGGAAACAAAAATCACAGGAATTCACGTGCAAACTGACTCCAGAATTACAGACCAGGTGTCTCTTTTGAAAATATCGAGGGTAAATCAAGAGGCCTTTAGTTTTAAGTATTCCCCAGGTGAATTTCCTTATAAAACACGTTACTCCAAAGTGATGATATCCCCAGCCCTTTATATGCTCTTGCTTTGTATTAGGTCTCTCTAATTTAGGCAGCCATTTTATGTTCAGTAAAAAAAATATTAAATATAGAGGAGGAGACCTCAGTTGCAGGCTTTCTCCTGGAGACTTTGTGGTTGGATTTTACTCTGCTGCCATTATCTTACTGCAAAGTATCTGTCATTCTGGCTACAACTGTCTTTGTCTGGAACACCCTACAGCGCTGGGTTCAGCCTCACTAGCCAGAGCACAAATGGAACAGCAGCTTGTGTGATTCTAGAGCCAGTGTTTTCCCTTTACACCCTCAGCACTGACAGCAGCCCCTAAATCCAGGCAGGAAGGAGAAGATGAAACCCAAGGCAGGGATTTTTGCTATGCTGCTGGGGAAATTTCTCGGGGTATTTCAGAGCACTGTGCAGCAGACTGCAGCCTTTCCTCTCCTCTTCTCTTCCTCTCCCCTCACCCTGCACTACGTACTGACACTGATGCCTTTTCCTTCCCTGCCCTCCCGAAATTCCCAGAGCTATTAACTAGGTCACAGGAGCTGGTCCCAATCCAGCAGTTTATCTAATTGCCTTTTTATAGTATATTGTGCAACTCTTTATTATCCTGTCAGAGGTCCCCTGTGCAGTGCCGGAGGGAGGACGAGGAGGCAGAGCTGGGATGAAGCTCTCTGCTGCACAGCCACTCGTGGTCGAGAGGGGAGGATGAGCCTGTGCAACCTGGAAGGCTTCGGAGATGGTAACAGCCTGGGCAATAACCCCAGGAGGTGCTATTAGCAACGGCTGGAGCAAGGTGGACCACTTCTGACTCCTGCAATCACAGCTCTAGGTACCCACGTACGTGTCTGGAAGGGGTGGCTGCTTCTCCAAGAGCAAGTGTCTGGGCTGACCTGCCTTAGGTCTGCTCCAGGCAGGCTGGCCCTTGGACAGACGTGGCTGGGGAAGCTTCTTGCCTGGTTCAGCAGAAGGTGCCTCCCTGGCCCTCTGATCTCTGCAGCTGGCAGCTCTGCGGCTGATGCCCAGCAGCAGCGTTCAGGGGTGTGGGGAAATATTGTGGCGTGATCAAGGGAACTGCGCAAGAATCAGGGAGCTCCTCACCTGCATTGGGACACCTACGCTTTTCATGGAGATTACAGAGGAGGATGAAGCTGAGCACGCAGGAATTGCAAGTCCCCTCTCCCCCTTTTTAATATGGACACGATCTGCAGCGCAGTGGGTTTGAGGCGGTTCACAGCCCACCAGAGCCCATGAGAATCATATCCTTTGTGCTTTGGGAGCTTGACTGAGCAGTGAGCTGGGAATGATGCTTGTCCTGCTCCAGAATGATCGCACCTTGGTGCACCTGCCAACACAGTGTGCCACCCGGCAGCCTGGAGAGGGGCTGTCAGTGAGGGCTATAGAAAGGCAACCCACCCAGGGTTGGCCTTTCCTGCTTTTCTTAAATGATTTTTGAGCATGAATAGCTCCTTTCCCTCAGTTTATTAATCAGAAGACACAGCCATAAACCCCTCCTGAGCCTGCTCTGTGGAGATAAGGCAGAGTCACTGCTCTGGCTGGATTGGCCGGTGCCTGGGGAGGATGGGGTGGGTCTGGGCGAGCTGTTCCCCGGCCAGGGATGCTCGGGGAGGGAAAAGACCCTCCGCCNTATCCCCGCTTTTAGCCACCGGTAGAAATTCAGGGGGTCTTCTTTTTCTTCCCCAGACGATGCTGCGGGAAGTCTTTTTCTCCTTCCTCTGGAAACGGGGCAGGAGTGAGCTGCCATGCCGCGTGGCAGAGGGATCCCTGGTGGGGGGGGGAGGGTTTCTAGCCCGGTAACAAGG